>JAMBLF010000270.1:0-329838 GCA_030578115.1 Leucoptera coffeella | reverse complement strand
TTCCAGATGCTATCCGTATTCTCTGCCTGTCCCATTGGGGATGTAGAGGCGTGAATATATGTATGTATGTATTAGGTATAAATTGCGTACATACATGAAAAACTACACCGAAACCGCTTATCACAATATCATAATACAGTTACATAAAGAATCGCGGCGCCTGCCTCGCTAGTGACGCGGAAGTGGTTTGCAATATCGATAGTTATGGTATTAATCGAATATCGAGTTACTATAACTAATCACAGATATAAGAATACTAAAATAGTATATCATAATATAGTTCTATGTTTAGTTTAGATGGTAAGGAAAATTATGCATAGATACTTATGTAACTATTTATGTAGTTTAAAATCTTTTTAGGTTAGCCAGGGGCTTAAAAGACCAAATTAGGTCGAAAATATTGAAAAAAGGTGACGTTAGGAGTACCTATAACCGCCGAGAGTGTATGAGAGGATGTATGAATATCAATGAAGCGAAAGTGGTCTGTCAGGATCGGGACAAATGGGGATCCGTGATCTCTGCCTACCCCTCTACACGCAAACATGGGTGATGTGTATGTATGTATGTAGGTCGAAAATTTAAATCACATACATACACATCACCCACGTTTGCGTGTAGAGGGGTAAGCAGTGATCACGAATCCCCATCCGTCCAGATTCTGACAACCAACTTCCCCTTGTTAGCACTCATACACACTCGGCGTTACTTAATAATAACTATAGTTGGTTACTATGAATTGTCACATTCAGTCACTATCACCTGTCACATTGAGTAGTTAATGATTAGTTACCTGTTTTACAAGTAAGTTCGGGATGGGAATAGAATTAGAGACCACATCTGTGATTACGGAGATGGACATTTGTACTTCTGACTACCCCACAAGAGTTAGTTGTCGTGAAAGCGTTTATTTGAATCCCGTTAATTCAGGCACGTAAACTCTTAAACATATTCTTGTTAAATCATACAAATATTCTTATTAAAGCGTAACCCAAAAACAGTACCATAAATATTAGGCATATGACGTGCCTAGTAAGAACTGACGTCTATAACTAAGAACTATTTTAGGTCCGTTCATTAAGTCGCATTCCTCAGTGTTAACGTTAACCTAATCCCAAACCTTGAGTCAACAACATACACACCAATACATACATACATTCACGTCCTTTATTCCCTTTAGGGGTGGACAGAACCTTGGAGGTATAATATCTCCTAAGTCACTTTTTAACAATACTGGGGTTGTGATGTCATATGGAATATTGGTGATACGTTGCTAGCCCATCGCACAATAAGATAGAAACTGCAAACATGCATGATAGTTACAATCACGATCTTTATTCCTTTCGGAGTAGACAGGATCTGCTATACATCATATACCTTTGGACACTTTTACCAAAAAGTATCGGAGTCGTGATGTAGGGTGCCAGGTTGCTAGCCAATCGCTTAAAACATTCCATTCACCCCTGGTCCCTTAGTCGCCTATTACGACATGCAAGAAAAACGGCAGCTAGTTAGCATTCTTTTTACGTCCCAGTCTAACGTGAACGTAACGTGACACTAAAACCCACGAACTAAATATAAAGAGGACCCGGCGTAAGGAGCGGTCCCCGTGACGCGTTGCGGAGTCCAAATACCGTGTTTTAATTGGTGCGGAGTCTAAAAATTATATATACCTATGTTATGTCTCACAAAATGCCGTGTTTTGATTAGTTGTAATATCTCCCCGCCATCCCGCGTACCTCGTTTCACCCCGCGTAATGCCACGCTAGTTTCCATACAAATATTGCGTAAGGCCCACTCCTCTTATTAATTACTCCATGCTAAAACCAATCGAATCAATTTATTTTAAAGTTGACTACTAAATAATTAGTTAGTTAATAACATTCGAGAATTCTATCGACAACGCTACCCGCACCTAACCGACCAGAATCTTCACGACTCAATAGCAATTGGAGCGTACCGAACCAGTAGCGCACACAAATGTTTCATGTCTTCATACTATAAGCAAGGGGGAGAGGCAGCTAGTTAATTGGCGACCGGATTATTGGAATACACCCGTCTTGGTCACTGCTTTGGTAATTGCGCCTATTTATGGCTACGGCTTTTAGGTTGCTCTAGATAGGCGGAGCTGTATATCCGCGTTTACGGAGGTATGTTTATATAGTTAGTTAGTTAGCTGTGTTTTTTAATATTATTAATTAGGATAAGTACCATAAGTAAGTATGTAAGTATAATAAGTTAGTATTGAGATAAATTAGATAAATCATTCCTAATTTAAATGACCATATTCGCATTAGCCGAGAACTTTAACCAAATCGAACATAGTTAGTTCAGAAAATTATTCACCCAGAAGATCTTGAATGGCCAGATTGACACTTATCTGGAATTGTAGTGTTCCATGTGTCAGTGTGAGGACACTGACTATTGCCTATTCCGACGAACTATCAGGTATTTTCACGACATTTTCACTCAGTGAGATTCTCAATTGTATTGAAAAATATAACATAAAAAGGGCAACTATTAAAAAAACAAACGAAACAAAAGCATTCACGACTATTAACCCTTGCGAGGTAGTTAGAGGTTCAGGTTTCCATCTCCGCAGTTGCGAAGGTAGTAATTCTACGGACACCTCGAACCCAGGTGTTGACCAGATAGTCAGTACTCAATGTGACAGGTGGTCAGCCATGTCGCCATTTACAAACACTAACTATTACCTGTTCAACAATTATTACTAATTCTAATTAGCCTAACTAACAAATAGCAACGACACTAACCTAGTAACAAAGTTTTATAACTCCATTTCTCTACCCACCCCTTGCACTACATGACCTTCAATGCCTATAACACTAAGTGCCTATCCTTTGATCCCTAAATTCGGCCATAAGGCGCCGCAGAGAACGAGGGTCGCCTATTAAATACGTGAAGCGAAAGAATGGGACCCAATTTGTTAGGGTTCAAGGTTTATATCTCAATAGTACTAACTATAGACGAAGAAATAAACGAATAAGAAATAAACTAAATAATACATACATACATACACATCACGCCTACATAACATGATTCCCTGTAGAGGGGTAGGCAGAGAAGAAGAGTTTATGAGAAGATGTATGAATGTCAATGAAGCGAAAGTGGTCTGTCAGGATCGGGACAAATGGGGATCCAGGATCTCTGAACACCCGTAAACTATGGAAAAATAATTATGTAATACCTACCTATGTACCTACCACATTTTACATGCATACATATATTCACGCCTGTTCCCTAACGAGATAGTAGAGACAATCTATCGCCACATGGAACGATCCTGACTAATCTCTAGCTTCACTCACACCCATTTACCTTCTCATACACGCTCTTCTGTTCTTCACTACGTAAACCCGCCTTGAGAAGAACATCTCTAATTTGATCCGTAAATGATTCCAATTCACAGCTATTAATTATTTACTATTAACTATTAATTACTAGTTACATCAAATTAGAGCCATTCTTCTCAAGGCAGGTGTACGTAGTGAAGAACAGAAGAGCATGTGTGTATGAGAAGGTTAATGGGTGTGATTGAAGCAAGAGATTATACAAGATTGTTTAAGGTGGTTATCGATAGTCTGCCTGTCCGATAGGGAAGACGAGGTGTGACTATATGCACGTATGTTTTACTCCAGTAAAGTATAAAAAACCACTGTCTCTAACTACTGCAGTTTCTTGGCATTTCTTCTCTGCAGGATTTTGCTTTACGAAATGCCAATAGTTAATATTAATTAGATTTATTTATTTCTTTTTTAAATTAACTAATTGTAATGACAACTTTTTCGGTGGAAATGTTTTTTTTTTGACTTTAAATAAGTGATTTTATAATCCTCATATTGAATAAAAGCATTTCATTTCATTTCTGTCCACCCTAAAAGGAATTAAGGGACGTGAATGTATTTAAATCACTTGAATAAATAGTAACTTAGAGGTCGTTCCAGTAAATACGTTTGTATGACGCACAAGAGTGCTATCAGATATAGCTATAACCACCGACTATGTATGCGGAGGTGTATCTACGTATTTACGTAAATTAATCACCAAGTCAGGCACGACATACAGTGATGGAGCATTTCTAAGGAAGACTATAAATGGATACATTTCAACATATTTCAACAATAGATGTCACTTTTTAGTTATTGATACTAGGTTACACTTTGTTTAAACCCATGAATAGGTATCATTATAATTTCATAACAATTAACTAACTATGACAGTAATTATAATATTAGTCACCAAATAGATGACATACTGAAAGACGATGACGTTAGAAGTACCTATAACTCCATACATACACATCACGCCTGATTCCCTGTAGAGGGGTAGGCTAAGATCACGGATCCCCATTTGTCCCGATCCTGACAGACCACTTTCGCTTCATTGATATTCATACATCCTCTCATACACTCTCGGCGGTACCTATAACTCCGAGTGTATATAAGGAGGCGTAAGTAGTTTGTCAGGATCGGGACAGATGGGGATCCGTGATCTCTGCCTAACCCTCTACAAGGAAACGGGAGTGATGTATATGTACTTACTTACATTGTGCATTACCGTGCAAATAGACGCCATAGTTATTAAAATTGGGTGACGTTAGAAATACCTATAACTTAACACAAAGTGTGAAAGAAAAGATGTAACTATGAATGTCAATGAAAGCTAAAAAAGTTTATCAGGATCGAGAAAAACACGGAGCCGTGATCTCTGCCTATCCTTCTACAGTAAAAAAGGCGTGATGTATGTATTTAACAGAAACAACTAGACGCCATATTGAAAAAGGGTTACGTTAGAGGTACCTTTAACCGCTGAGAGTATGAAAAAGTGTACGAAACCCAAAATAGTTAGCCAGCATCAAGACAAATACGGATCCGTGATATCTGCCTACATTTGTGATACATATGTAGTACTGAATATAGTAAAACCAATTACATAGTTACATATTTCACCATAACTAGTTATTATGAAATTCCCATAGTTACCTAACCTTCAAAGTCTATTTCGAAAAAATCAATAACCTCCCTTCGTATCACTGACATATTTACGACTATTAAATAAATGGGGACAGGGTCGCACCCATACGGTAATCCCGAAGGGTGTATAGAGATGTGAGGCACAACATAGCTAAGTCACATGTGCTAGCTATTAAGGGGTCCTGGCTAATAGGCTTGATAGCCAGACTATCAATCGCCACCTCGAATGGGTGGCAAGTCTCTAGTGACAAAGAGACTAAGTCTGCCCGTGACCATGGCTAATGCAACGTAGCCGAAACGTCGGGTTAATAAAGGTAATTTTATTATATAAAAACTTACGCGATAAGTCCCGTTAGTTATTAATCGTGAGTATAAATCGCGAATCTCTTAAAACTATAAGTCTCTCTTGCTTCACTCACATCTCTGACAACTCCGTCACAATAAAAAGGGAGTGTAGTTATTACACAAGTCGTGAGGCGTAGGTGTATGTCTAAGCCACTATAAGCCCGGCATACTAAGCTTAGAATATTGAGGTCTCCATTGAAAACTAGGTCTTAGGAACCTGTTTCAGTGAGCTTCTTAATCCGAAGTTCAACCTAACAGGTTTGCATCAAAATAAACAGCTAGGAAAAAAGTTGCAAAATCATCATTACTTACTATGGTAGTTGTGTATGACACTAGTTTAAAATTAGACATGACATACATTGGTTTAAACGCGACATTTAGTCTTTTACGGGGTGGACAGAATTGCACAAACAATTTCTTTTTATTTTATTTAACTACTAGTTATGTGAGTCGTTATACGATTTATCAGGATCGTACCATGCCGATCGAGTTTCTGCCTATCCCATTGGGGATGTAGAGGCGTGAATATATGTATGTAACTACTTACTAAAAAGTTAACAACCTAATTCAGCATAAGTAACTAAGTTACCACATGATAAGTAAATAATTGAGTTTATCGAATAAAAAATCGTAAATCCATATCGATACTACTATTATTACATCACTCGTTATCGGTCAATCCTTTTGTAGCACTCACGCACTGTCTGGTTAAAATGTGCATTGATAGACAAATACCATAGAGCAGTAGGTTAGCTATAGCTATCTAAATAATTTGGTGTAATCGCCCAAATATCACGGGTTGAAAATTTAGATTGATTTCAATCCAAAATGTATATTGAATAGCCCCAACTGTCAGTTTCATACAGAGATCTATCCAAAAGTTTTGATCGGACCTCATACGGATAGATAGAAAAAACGGATTGACCATTCTATCTGTGGATAGAATATTGGGACGCGTTTTGCAAAAATAGATAGAAAATCTCGGATAGTTAGTCAAATTTTGGATAGGGATTGAATATTGGGTTCGGCCGTTAGTACACTGCGACTTGTATGAAATTTCGGTGACCAAATAGTTCTTAGTACATTTTGGTAGGTCAGGGGAATCGCTACATCTCATTGCGTCGCCTGGTAATAATTATTAAAGTTTTTTGGATGTTTTTACTGTATAAGAGTAACTAAATAAAAAGATATTTATTAATTCTTTAACTGCTTTTTTTATATATGTATACTTAGTTACTGTAAGTAAGTTACTCTTATGACAAAGTTAAGTAGGTAATTTAAAATATCTTTTTCAAAAATACCAGTTACGGTAAATGTTATTATTCAAAAATCTTTTTATGTATGTAGTTAATAGCTATTATTTTAACTTTATTTGTATCGAATAACATGTTTTCTAAGTGTTCTTATCTTTAAGTTTCGTTCTACTATACAAACCTTCTGCACAATCATTTTTTCACTCAACTAATCGGCCACCTAATCCACAGTTCTGTTTTAGTATCGATCGACGTTTTTATGCAATCGTTCAATTATTGTATTACCGTTTAAGCGAAAACTTAAACAAACATATACACAAAACCGTATTTCTCTTTCAGAGTGGATACAGCTCTGGATTAATATTTCATCAGTCATGAATTGAAGTTTAATAGAATGTTAACTATATTATTATTATTATAGTTGCATTTCGTTCAGGCAACTACATACATAGATCAAAGAATTCTATTTAGTATTACAATCAATCAAAACATGATTGAGAAATTTTATTTACTATGAGAGACCGGGTCATATCACGATAAATTAATAAAGATAGCTGATTACCTTTATTTTGCCTTTATTTAAATAAAATGAGTATAAATCGCGAGTGTTTAAATATAACTATGATTGATTTCAAGGAAAGAAGCTTAAACTTATGTATATTATAAGTATCAAGCCATTGGGCGATGGACTAGCAACCTGTCACCAATGTTCCATATGTCATCGAACCCCAAGTGACCTAGTTATGAGATATTATATCTCCATGGTTCTGTCCACCCCGAAAGGGATTAAAGTACGTGATTGTTTATTGTACGTAATTTAAGTAAGAATAAGATTAAGAATCACAATATTTGAATAACCAATCACACGCAACCTTTATACCTTTCAATAAACAATTTTATCAGTGACCTAAATTACTTTTCAAATCGTAGTTATTTATTTTCTTTATAAGTACATTTATTGTAAATACAATGAAACTCAATATTTACCTAAGAAACACTTGTTACCAAAAACAATGACACTAACTATACTATGTTTTTAATACATACATAGTATAAAATACTACACAGTATAAAACAAAGTCGCTTTCTCTGTCTCTATGTCCCTTTGTATGCTTAAATCTTTGAAACTACGCAACGGATTTTGATGCGGTTTTTTTAAATAGATAGAGTGATTCAAGAGGAAGGTTTATATGTATAATAACATCCATTAAATAGTGGAATAGCCTATATATTTTATACCCGTGCCAAGCTGGAGCGGGTCACTAGTCATACTATAAACAACATACATACTTAAGTAGTTACATCTACAAAATTTACATTTCACAGTAAAATAAACAATTTTTATTTGTGCTACATATAACATACACATCACTACTCATTTTCCTAAAGAGGCAGGAGATTAGGCAGAAATCATTGATCCCTAGTTGTCTCAATCCTAATGCTTTTAGTGTCCATTATTATAGATTTGCTATTGAGGGAAGTAAAAAAAAAACTAGCTAGCCGCTAGCTGGTAATTTAACCATATCACCGTATACAGACTGTGACTGTTACCTATCCCGAACGATAGGCAGTTTCGCTCACAATGTTTTCCCTCTTCTTATGCACGTATATGAAAAACACATGTTAAATGTTTCATATATGTATGTATATGCTCACATTCAAAATTCACTTAGGGGAGAACATAATAAAACATTAACAGCATTCTTTCAAACTTAGCTTGCTTGTAAAGTTGTAACATAAGAATCCTATAAGAAACCCATACTTTAATACAAATATATTCAAGTCTGTTACTCATTAAGGTAGATAAAACCTATCTCCTTTTAACTTGAAATGGTATTAGATAGAATATTAGTCACATAGGGTTAGCTCATCAGCCAATACATTCCTTTGATACCTAGCTCTTTAGATAGCTCCTATAAGGTTACAATCTAAGATCCCAAATGAGGACAACATTGACAATTATCAAATGAAATGAATAAAATTGAATGCTTTTATTCAATATGAGGATTATAAAAAAACACTCATTGAAAGTCAAAGAGAAAAATTTTTTTACAAAATATGTTTAAATTCATCATGGATGAATTTATGCTAAAATTATGCACACACATAATACAAGTAGGTAACTGGATATAATAAGTAAGTAGTGTAAAATGTGCAATGAAGCGAAAGTGATCTGTCAGGATCGGGACAAATGGGGATCCGTGATCTCTGCCTAGCCCTCTACAGGGAATCAGGTGTGATGTGTATGTATGTAAAATATGTTTAAGACTCATAGTGGTCTGAGACATAAATAGTATGTACATTACATTAACGTTCTAATCCCTTTCGGGATGGATAGAACCTTGAAGACAACAATATCTCATATCTCCTAGGTATCAATATTGGGGTTGTGATGTGGTATGGAATATAGATGACAGGTAGTGTACCCATTGTCCAATAGATTCCACTTACAGTTTGTTGCCTTATATGTGCCAAGAATGGCAGCTAGTTAGCATTCTTTTTCAAGTCAAGACTAGTATGACATAACTACTAACACTAAGTCATATGTTTTAAAAATTGTACATAGAAAATAGTAGTTTTAAATAAATACCATACATGTATTTTTCTTTTAAAATTACCTAATTTAGTACTCATGTCTGCAATTTATAAATAAAAGGTAACATGGATATGTATATTATTATTAACTATTGAGAAAACTTCTAGAACCAATGACTAATAGAAAAACAAAAGATAATTTCTTTAAACTTTGATACCTACTTATAAAGACAATAGAAAAGAATATGTAAACTAAAATTTAAAATAATTTAGTGAGTAATCCACATCTTATGTAAACTTTGGAACAGACTGTTGTTTAAACATATGTTTAAAATAAATGTTCATTGTTAAACACCGTATTTAGATGCAAAACCATTTCGTAACAACTTCGCCAGTTAAAATAGAACACTTTAAATAAACAGTCTGTAAACAAATCTTAGTTTAATCCAATGGGGATTATTATACATAATACCATCACATAAAACTGTTCTATTATATATTAGAAACTAGTACTTTTAATAAATAATCCGCTTAAATCGTAAATATCAAGAGCACGCACCAAAATAAGCTCAAGACAGCAGTCTTTGTGATAAAACTTATGGGTCAACCTACGATCGATTTTCGGCCTAAAACACATTGAAAGAAGCTTACCTTCATATCAGCCAGGATCTGCTGGTATAAACTCCATAACGGAGAACAATCCTTCTCAGTAGTCCCATCCATTTTAATAAAAACACGTAATATTCACTTCGATAACTTGACTAACATTACACCAAGATTATACGCGTCAGCACTTTGGTTTGAAATGTGGCATTTTCGCACTACTTCTTTATAAAAATCACTTGAACAAACTTCACATCACGATTAGAAGAGCACAAAATTTTATTTTACACGTTCATTTAGTAACAAATCGATAATTTTATTTCATAAACATGGTTTACCCCCGCAAACTAAGGAACGCGACGAAGCTAAGCTCTTAATAGAGCGGTAAGAGTTATTGTACTAATTGGAATTTTAATAATAAATTCGCATTATTCGATAACATAACTCACGAAGAACTAAATTCGAAACAATATACCGTATCGGAATTAGCGGGATTTAATTACTATAATCGTCAACATAAAAACACTACCACCGCTCGTATACAAAAAAATGTTATGAAAATGTTTACGCTAGAATCCGCCTTGCGCTGCGCGGCGCTAGCGTCGCTTCTAACCTACCAAAGCAACCAAGCCTCAACCAAGCCAAGCAAATAATTTGTTAAATCAGAAACAAACAAACACAAATTGTCAATTAAATTTGAGTTTAAATTTATGTTTATATTCTATATTTTTAATGTTTAACAGCCAAGACACAGTTTTTTACTGAATACATACATATCACAACCAAATCCATATAAACGTATAGGCAGAGGATGGCACTATCGTTTTATAGATTACATTATTTAACCCTGATTTACTTTTTACCATTAACCAGCCTTATTAACACAAAAATCGTATTCTTACAGTAATTTTCCCTTTTATTTCTCAGATTATTTATAGTGAGGTGGAAGGACGGTGCTAGTGGCGTTAGCCTAATAAGATGTATAATACCACCAAATAACCGACATACTGAAAAAGAGGGAACGTGAAAAATGGTTATAAACGCTGAATGTGTATAAGTGATTGTGAATGTTGTTGATGTACTATTCAATAACGACAGCGCTTAGGTAGAAAAGCAAATATCCAGTTGAAATCGCATTTCCGTTGATTCGTAAACAAAATTAATAATAATTTAGGACACTATTACACCAATTGATCTAGCTCCTTGGTAAGTTCATTTAAGACTTGTGCTAAGGGTACTAGTCAACGTATATTTAAGAAATATACACTTATTATATATAGATAAATACACATATAGTATATATAATCAACAAGACTGGAAAGCAGAAGAAAAGCGTAGTTCTTATCTCAGCCTCCATCGGGAATCGAACCCGAGACCTCACGATTAGCGTTCAGGTGGCAAACCAATTGAGCCACGGAGGTCGTCAAAATTCCTACTTTCATACTTTATAATATCAATGTTAATAGCTATCTAATAACCGTGATTAAGAAAAAAAAAACTATTCTTCAATAACTCGGCGGTGTAACACCTCAATAAGTTTGTTCTCCTAAAACTCATGTATTTGATCTCTCAGTGCAGCTTTTTAGTGTACTAATCAAGCCGGTTTCACCTTTTCAAGCTATTGGTACTTAACGGCGAAATAGCAGTGAGGGTAGTCGGAGAAGAATCTGACAGGGAGCTGCGGTGGAGACGAAGAAATATGAATCGTCAGTCTGCCCGTGACCATGGTTGGTGCAACGTAGCCGAAACGTCGGGTTAATAAAAGTAACTTTATTATATAAGAACTTACGCGATAAGTCCCGTTAGTTATTAATCATGGGTATAAATCTCGAATCTCTTAATACTATAATGTAAACTTTGTAACGAGCGATTGAATTTTGATCACTTTAAATTAAAAGCATTATTTCCATTGAGAACAAGGAGTTTTGTATATAATTTCATGATCTTTTCTTTCTGAAAACTTACATCAACTTTTTATCATTGAGTTATTTGGTCGTCGTGATTATTTGGAATTCGTACTTAATTATTTCAATCTTTTGTTTTTCGTCCATTCCCCAGTATTTAACTATATTGGGTTTAATGGTTTCTTCATTTATTTATATCATCTATTTCTTAATAAAAGATACACCCTTCACTGCAAAAAGTTGAAATTATTATTTAATAAGATTAATATATCGAATCAGTATAATATTATGCAGTTCAAGTAGATTACATTGCTCGATATGTTTGCTTGGTAGCTTAGTGTTTGACTGACAGACACTTTTTTTTATTAAAAATCACAAAGCAAGCTAAAAAGCAAATAGAGTACCCGCCACATAAGGTGGCAGTTGGAGGCGTCGCCACAGTCGCGTAATCCAGTGTTGCCAGTAAACACGCCAAAACTAGCACTCACTGTGCCATACGGCTCGATACATTATATTGAGGTTTCATTTGTAACGATCTTTGGTTGCAGAGCTATAAACTCAAATAAAACAAATTAATATACCAAAGTCAAAAGTCAAAATATTTTTATTCAAAATAGGCCCTATCATAAGCTCTCTTTGAAAGTTATTTTATGATCTAAGTACAAATTAAAAAAACTATATATTGACAAAAGGAATATATATGAGTGAAGTGGAAGGGCGGTTACGTAGGGGCCGGCCTAATAAGACATATATGTAACAGTCAGATAGACGCTATATTGAAAAAAGGTGACGTTAGGAGTACCTATAACCGCCGAGAGTGTATTAGAGAATGTATGAATGTCAATGAAGCGAAAGTGGTCTGTCAGGATCGGGACAAATGGGGATCCGTGATCTCTGCCTACCCCTCTACAGGGAATCAGGCGTGATGTGTATGTATGTATGTAAAAAAACTATTTCAAACATGGCACTGAGCATTGTCTTTACATATTTTTACCGAGGTTAGTTCACCAACCATTTCGGCTGCTCAAGATGCCACGTCATGAAGACCACGACCGCTCTGATAAGAGCGTAACGATTGAGAAGAAGAAGTTCAGCGGAGACCCTTGGAGAAAAACTAACAAGAAACTCCAGAAATCAATTTATTATAATCACCCTTAACAAACATAAAAATTACAAAGAGTGGGCAAAAAACACAACGCTGGTAATACTAAATTTACCTTTCATACAAAATAACACGCAATGGCGGAAACGTCAAATTTAGTTCCAAGTTTGGCTACTGCCACCTTATGTGGCGGGTACTCTACTTTTCTAGGAGGTTTCGTGTTTTGAAATGTTATTGCTTATTATTTTTAACCAAAAAATTGTTGTTAATCTTAAATTAATAATTGGAATTTCATTACCAAGTTCAACTTCACGTCCATTGTTATTATAATGATATGGTTATGACCGTTTTAACGTAATATTTGTGGAAACATGTCGAAGATTATCAACACTGATGGCGCGAAACCGGGAAGTATTTACCGGATCGCTTTAGAGAATTTTGTGTAAGTTTAATAATTACATATAATAAAAACTATTCTTTTTTTCTGTATCATTCAGGCACTTGTGACATTAATAATAATACTACCGGTTATTAGTGTAAGGCACAAGAATATTAGATCAGTAATGGTTATTTTAAATGTTATTACAGTCTAGCTAAAATTTCTCCACTGAAATAAACCAAGCAGGTTAATCAGTCCTTCACCAATCACAGCCACTCAAGATTACATACATATATTCACGTCCCCTATGTCCCCAACGGGATAGACAGAGACTATTGATCACCACCTGGATCAATCCTGATAATACTATCTTGCTTCACTCACACCCATTAACTTATTTATTCATGCTCTTCTGTTCTACACAATCCGTACACCCACCTTAAGAAAAATGTCTCCAATTTAATCTGTATAAGTTCTATGCAGCCTACCTCGTCCAGGTCTACCTTCCACTTCGCTTTGCCTTTCCACTTAAGATTGCACATACTGATAAATAGGTTAATTTCTCACACCGTTTTAACCAAAACAAAAAACAAACGCATTCAAGACGATTAACCCTTGCAGCGTAGTCAGAGGTTCAGGTTTCCATCTCCGCAATTGCGAAGGTAGTAATTCTATGGACAGCTCAAACCCACGTGTTGACCAGATAATCAGTACTCAATGTGACAGGTGTTCAGCCATGGCGCCATTTACAAGCACTAACTATTACCTGTTTGAGCAACAGATAGGTTTCCTCACAATGTTTTCCCTCACTGTATAATTTGATGCATTTTGTAAAAGTGTTTTTATTACGAAAATGTACATAGAAATTCATTAAACTTCATTTCCATTGGTACATGCTAAAGCGGCATTTGAACCCAGTACCGATTTATACAGAGCCAAGCCTCAAACAACTGAGTTACGTCGAATTTAACCAAAACCTCATGTAAAATTTATGATTTCATTTTCCAGAACATACAAGCAAGTAGAACTATTCCCTGGGCCCTCACTGAATTTGATAATAGGCCCAAATGGCACTGGCAAGTCGACGTTTGTATGTGCCATTATTCTGGGACTATGCGGTAAAACAAATGTCATTGGAAGAGCTAAGAAGGTATGTTGTTTCACTTATGAATGATAAGGTACAGAGTTTTGTGCTAGTCTGGGAAATAACACAAAGCTATAAAAACAAAAAAAACAAACACATTCACAACCATTAACCCTTGCGGGGTAGTCAGAGGTTCAGGTTTCATCTCCGCCATTGCGAAAGTAGTAATTCTATGAACAACTCGAACCCACATGTTAACCAGATACTCAGTACTCAATGTGACAGGTGGTCAAGCCATGTCAACATTTACAAGCACTAACTATTACCTGTTCGACAAACAAGTAGGTTTCCTCACGATGTTTCCCCTTTCGTATAATTTGATGCATTTCGTAAATGTGTTTTTATTACAAAAATGAACATAGAAATTCATTAAACTTAATTTCCATTGGTACATGCTCAAGTGGGATTTGAACCCTGTACCCTCTGATACAGAGCCAAGCCCCAAACAACTGAGCTACGTTGAATTTAAACAATGCTATTTATCTATTATTCCTGGTATGTCATAGATAGTGACTAAGATGATAAATTGAATCTTCTGGGCAATGGGCTAGCACCAATGTTTCATATTACATCACAACCTCAATGCTGGATCACATCTAGGAGATATTTTCTGTCTTTGGGGTGCTTACAAAGTTAACCTTTTAACTGCCACAACTTTTATCAGTTGGCGTGCCCCCAGCGCCTGGTACATTAAAGCGAAAGATAAATACCTACAAAAATAGAGAGGTTATGTATACATTTGAATTATAACATTAAATAAAAGGTTGTATATATAAACTTTCGAAAAAGCAATGTATTTTAGGCTAAAACATCGCAATATGTATAGAAATTGTGTAAATAATTAACGAGGTTTTGTGTCAAAAAGTTGTGTTAAAAGGTTAAACAACCTGGGAGTGAGCAAGTTTTAGATGGTAGTTCTATATTGTCCAGTGTTTAGGTAGAAGATTTTCTAGCATGAAATTGTGAGATAACTTGCCTATTTCTCAATGTACCTACACATTACAACCGTTTCCCTGTAAAATTCGAATTATTATTCTTAATCACCTCTACTAACTTACCCCTCCACCACTACATAGTATAAAACAAAGTCGCTTTCTCTGTCCCTATGTCCCATTGTATGCTTAAATCTTTGAAACTACGCAACGGATTTTGATGCGGTTTTTTTAATAGATAAAGTGTTTCAAGAGGAAGGCTCATATGTATAATAACATCCATTAAATAGTGGAGTAGGCTATATATTTTATACCCGTGCAAAGCCGGAGCGGGTCACTAGTATACTATACACAGTTGCTTAGATTTCAGAATACGTATGCAGTGGTTGTGAACAGTCCACTATAGAAATAGAACTCTACCGTAACACAGGGGAACGTAACATAATAATTACAAGGAACTTTAACCTGGAATGCAACTCCAGTTGGAGTATTGACCACAAGAGTGTCAGAGAAAAGCAGGTTCAAGAGCTTATAGCGGAGTTGAATATACAGGTACAATAAATAATAATATTTGGACGTTACACCAGTTGAACTAGCCCCTTGGTAAGTACATTTAAGACTTGTGTTAAGGGTACTAGTCAACGTATATTTAAGAAATGTATACATATTTTATATATAGATAAATACATATATAGCATATATAATCAACAACCAGACTGGAAAGCAGTAGAAAAGCGTAGTTCTTAACTCTGCCTCCACCGGGAATCTTTGGGACCTCACGATTAGCGTTCAAGTGTTTAACCGATCGCGCCACGGAGGTCGTCAATATGTAAGTCGTTCAAGTTAATAGTTAAATTTACCAAATGTTTAGGGGAGTGAATAAATACTTTCTTTTATATTTTTATTAACAAAAATACTAACGCTGTCAGGTCCATTGTGGGCTAAAATATAGCCCCGTGCTTAGTCTGGGAAATTAAATGTAAGACGATGTACATATATGTGTAAATACATGTGGAAACGAATATATTCCAGGTTGACAATCTATGCCAGTTGCTACCTCAGGACAGAGTGCAGGATTTCTCCAAAATGGATCCTCAGCAATTATTGCGTAGTACATTAGCAGCTGTTGGTAAGTTTCATTATTATTATAGTAAGACCTCTTTACTTTACATAAACATACGCTTCACGACTTGTGTATACACACTCCCTTTTTTTATTATGGCGGGGTAGTAAGAAGCTTGAACGCCCATCTCCGAAATTTCGAAGGCATGTTAGGTATGGGTCATTCGAAGCCCGCGTATCACTAGATAGACCGCACCCAACGTGATAGGTAGTGAACCGTATCGTTGCATATAGGCACTGACTATTACCTATCCTGAGGGATAGGCAGGTTTCCTCACGATGTTTTCCCTCACCGTTAGCGACTTCTTTTGCTGTATTGACATCTTAACACCTCATACACACTCAGGATGTGTATATACTTGTAATGACAATCTATTTCAATATGTTGTCTATCTGACTGTCATATGTCTTTGTAGGTTTTAAATACATACATACACATAACGCCTGATTCCCTGTAGAGGAGTAGGCAGAGATCATGGATCCCCATTTGTCCCGATCCTGACAGACCACTTTTGCTTCATTGACATTCATACATCTTCTCATACACTGTCGGTGGTTATAGGTACACCTAACGTCACCTTTTTTCAATATAGCGGCTATCTGACTGTTATATGTCTTATTGGGCCCCTACGTAACCGTCCTTCCACTTCACTCATATATATTCCTTTTGTCAATCATCCGCATAACATGTCCAAACCATCGAAGCATGCTCTTTTCAACCTTAGTTACTACATCTTCTTTCAAACCGCAACCTTCCCTTATCACACTATTTTTAAACGTCACGAACGGCTCCCTGGAGAGGCGGAGCGTGTGTCACGGAGACCCGATTTACAATGTAGGTTTTAATAATGATAAAAACTTTTATTTATTACAACTACAAAAACACACATGCAGACAAAATACAACTTATTCATAGCACAGATTTGAAGACAATTACGCGAGTAGTTCTTGTCTGTGTCATTGCGGTGTAAAAAAGGTTCCATCTCAGCTTGGTGTGTTACTTGGTGGACAATCGTAACTCTGATATTATGTTGGAACTGCAAAAGGGCAATTTCTTAATTAGCCCCACCTGTTATATATCCCTTCGGTGTGTGGAGCCAATAACGAGTCCGATGTCCGTATGTGTGGTGCCTGGAGCAGGCTTTCCACAGACGCGGGTCTGAATTTTCCCCAAATTTCGGATAAATTGAAATTTTACCATAATCTATGGCCTGATCATTATGAATGTTATATCATATAAAAGCTATTTAATTTTTCCTCATTAGGTATTAAAAATTTATCGTACTTATAGTATTAAAAATATGCGTGAAATGCAAAGAAAAAAAAGCAAACCGATATTTTTTATAAGAATAGGCAAAATTAAATAAAAAACAAGAGATAATTTTATTCAAATTACGTTATATTAACACATTTGACACTTGATTACATGCAATCAAATCAAACTTACGGTGCACTTTCATACAAAAAACATTCATAATCCTTGAAAACAGGTGTCGGTAAAATTGACCATCACGAAGTTGCGTACTTTTTTCGGTACTCATACCTCGAACTTTTATCTATTTTGTAATATGCTAGCAAGAGATAATTTTTGTTATACATATATTTCAGAATACACTTAATACATACATGCAAAAATAATTTTATATATATAGGTCACATTCATACATATATGTCTTCAAAAAGAGACCTAAAATAGGTGTAGAAACAAGACATTTCAAAAGACAACAACCACGGCGATAATTTACGTAATTTGACAAATTAAAATTATTGAATTGAAATATATATTAAATTTTATATTAGACGTTTATGTAAAATAACGTGTCTTCAATATAAAAATGTAAAGTTATACTGTACCAAATATGTGCTAGAAACGCTATGACGGTCGGGGTAGTCGGGGGGCTATTCTCGCTCAATATAAAAGTCTGAACTAAATAACACTCCAGAAATAAAGAATAACAATTTAAGAAAATAAAAATCTTTATACAATGTTATTACACCGTCGTCACACTTGTGAGTGCTCTTCTATGACCAAAAATAAAATTTGCAAAAGTGCAAGCTAATCACCAAATACCAACAATATTTGCCAATAAAAATTCATAATCCGGGCCTATCATGTATATGAACTTAGCCACTATTTTCATTTACATTAAAGTTAAGCAAAACAGCAATAAAATATTAATAACTCGAAACGAAATGCAAGCTGCATTGAAAGAATCGCCCCCTTCGTACATAAAAAAAAATGATGTCCGCGTCTGTGACGGGCCTGCTCCAGGCATATAATGTATATCATCGTCATTGGCATAAATTTACTCCGTTATAAATAATAGATCACTGATCGTTAGAGCCATCAATAGAAAGAGCGATAAATATTACATATTTTAACATTTAAAATATTAAGATATGTGGTTAGAAAAATTTAATTTTATAAAATGCAAAATGTAATATTTGTAATGCACTTACGGAACGAAATTTCGAATACAAATCTGACCAGCTAAAATAGGCTTTTTGTATATAATGATTGTGACAGAAACATATAAAACATAATAATAAATCATAAAATGCCAACCTCATGATGTAAATATCTACTTTTTATAATAAAATCAATAATAAAGTTGCACTCAAGCAAGAATTGAGGCACCAAAATTATCAATATTTCAAATGATCATAACAATATTTTTTTATTCTAAAGTGTCAAATATAACGATTGACTAATGTTGTTTTATTCTTCGCGTACGGTTCTTTAAAAAACAGAGCCTATTGAACACAGACGAAAGTCTTAATTTGAGTGAGAACTGTGACTCCTACGCCGTGCCTGCTCCAGGCATGTCACAAATAAGGGGGTTAAAAATTTTATGCCTGCTCCAGGCTTTTCACACACAAGAGGATATACAAGCACTAATTCTATTAACTGTTCAGAGAACGCAGGCCTAATGGGACATATAACAGTCAGATAGACGCTATATTGAAAAAAGGTGACGTTAGGAGTACCTATAACCGCCGAGAGTGTATGAATGTCAATGAAGCGAAAGTGGTCTGTCAGGATCGGGACAAATGGGGATCCGTGATCTATGCCTACCCCTCTACAGGGAATCAGGCGTGATGTGTATGTATGTATGTAACTATTAATTGTTCAGAGAATAGGTAGGTTTCCTCACAATCTTTTCCCTCACATTAGTATTCAGTGCACTTCACTAATGTGTTTTTATTGCGATAATGTACATACGTAGAAATAAAGAAAACTTTATTTGTAAATCCTCCAAGGTTAGAACCCTGCACACATTAATATACAGTCAAATGCGCAACCCTGCACTTGGTGGTCATTATACCCCACCATACTAACTATCACACAAACACACGTCGGGTTAATAAAGGTAACTTTATTATATAAAAACATACGCGATAAGTCCCGTTCGTTATTAATCATGAGTATAAATCGCGAATCTCTAAAAACTATAATTATCACACCAAGAACCAAAGTCGTAGACATTGTCTATAAATGTTGCAAGCTGAAGTGGCAGTGGGCCGGTCATGTCTGTCGCAGAACCGATGACTTTTAGAGCAAAGCGGTTCTCGAATGGCGACCGTGTCTCGGTAAACGTAGTGTAGGACGCCCCCCTGCCAGATGGACCGATGACCTGAAAAAGGTCGCTGGTAGTGGTTGGCTGAGGGCCACGAGTGATCGTATTTTGTGGCGTTACCTTAGCGAGGCCTACGTCTAGCAGTGGACTGACATAGGCTGATTGATTGACACTAACTATAGGAAGGTTAATGGGTGTGAATGAACAAACAGAGATTTGTCACTCGTTCCAGGTAGCGATCCTTAGTCTCAGCCTATCCCGTTATGGACGTAGAGGCGTGTATATATGTATGTATACTACATTTAATTTACGTACATAATTTACAGTCGCTAACGGTGAGGGAAAACATCGTGAGGAAACCTGCCTATCCCTCAGGATGGGTAGTCAGTGTCTATATACGGCGATACGGTTCACTACCTATCACGTTGGGTGCTGTCTATCTAGTGATACGCGGGCTTCAAATGACCCATACCTAACATGCCTTCGAAATTTCGGAGATGGGCACTCAAGCCTCTGACTACCACAATAAAAAAGGGAGTGTGTATACACAAGTCGTGAAGCGTATATATGTATTTATACTAACTATAAGTCCTTTTATCCCCACAGGTGGCGCAGAATCCGTCTCCCAGTTAGACCAGTTGATAGAATGCCGCAACCAGCAAAAGAACATTGGGACTAAGATGGCTAATAATGCACAGTTCCTAGCCGAGCAGATACGCTTGAATGAGAAGTTAGTTTGTTAATACTTATTCGTTTATTAGTACTCCACTATAGTCTATTCGCGTTAAGAAAATAGTGATGTCATCATGTCCCGACGATTTGACCAATGAGACGTGACAACTGTCGTCTGCAATTGGTCGATGTGAATTGTTTTCTCATTTACTAACGTCTCATTGGTCAGTTTAACGTCTATATATCATGACGTCACTATTTACTTAACGCGAATAGACTATAATGCATTGTTTGACGACCTCCGTGGTGCGATCGGTTAGCCGCCTGAACGCTAATCGTGAGGTCCTGGGTTCGATTCCCGGTGGAGACAGAGTTAAGAACTACGCTTTTCTACTGCTTTCCAGTCTGGTCGTTGATTATATATGCTATATATGTATTTATCTATGTTGGACATTATTACACCAATTGAACTAGTCCCTTGGCTGTAGTATTATATTATCTGTGCCCTTGGTGAGTACATTTAAGACTTGTGTTACGGGTATTAGGCAACGTATATTTAAGAAATGTATACTTGATAAATACATATAACATATAGATATAATCAACGACCAGACTGGAAAGTAGTAGAAAAGCGTAGTTCTTAACTGTGCCTCCACCGGGAATCGAACCTGGGACCTTAAGATTTACGTTCAACCGCTAACCGATCGCGCCACAGACGTGTCAAATTATTACCTATCGTTGATTATATATGCTATATATGTACTTATTTATCCGTACAGTATATTAAGTAGTCTGTCTGTCAGTCTGCCTGTGACCATGGCTGCTGCAACGTAGCCGAAACGTCGGGTTAATGAAGGTAACTTAATTATATAAAAACTTACGCGATAAGTCCCGTTAGTTATTAATCATGAGTATAAATCGCGAATCTCTTAAAACTATAGTATATTAAGTATTAACTTTCCTACCTACAAATTCCAGTTTAAAATCAATAATAGACGCGATGAAACAACGCCGCGAGATCGAGGAGACAATCGACTTGTGCGCGAAGAAAAGACTTTGGATAGAGTACCAGGATCTTCGCGCCAAAGTCATAGAGTACGGGAAGGACCGGAAAGAGGCGGCGAGGGCTGTGGGGTCCCATAGAAAGAGGGCGGAGCCTCTCGAAGCTGAGTTGAAAGGGTGCAGGGAGCAAATTGGCCGGGTCGAACAGCTGAAGTTGGGTTCGGTATGTATATAATTACATCTACATTCACGTTCTCCCTTTTAGAAAGTATGCTAAAGAAACTAAAGTATGCCAAAACAATACATTTTATTCATTTTCGACACCATGTTTCATAGAGACATTTAAACCTACACAATCGATATTTAAAAAGAAAAAGTGAAAAGGGCCAGTTTATTTTTTCAAAGCAACTGGGTTTGATTCCCGTACTGGATACAGATTTTTCAAAGGAAGTATGAATGCAGTTTTTGTTTTTATCAAAATCGGTGACATGGTTCCTAAGAACAAATCTTCGTATCTCTTATAGTCTCAGACTTTCCCATACTGGCCGTTTTGAATGCGCCACCCTGTATGTATATTATATACCACGTCAAATCTAATAGGTACAATTCCATTAACCTCACATACACTCCCTTTACAGAACAAAAAAATACGTCGTCTCAAAGACCGAATAAAAGAACTCACAGATCAATTGAGAACAGTGGGGTATACGCTCAAGGACATAGACTCTGAACTCCAAGAGAAGATTGCGAGAAGAGAAAGTAAGAGACGGGAGATAGAAGAAGCCAGGGCTAAGCTGGAGAAGCTGGTGCTCGATCGGAGTAGCCTGGTGGAGAGGATCGGCGATGGTGAGTGATTATTCGTGACTATAGTGTGTTAGGTTGATGGTATTGCGGCTCAGGCGGAAATGAAATGAAATGAAAATCTTTTTATTCAATATAAGGATCATAAAATCACTTATTGAAAGTAAAAAAAAAAAATCATTTTTTATAAAAAAAACATGTCATTAATATACACTAGTTATTAAAATAAATCAAATTAAATTAATAAAACTAATGGCACTTCGTAAAGAAAAATCTCTGCAGAGAAGAAGTGCCAAGAAACTCTGCAGACATTGTGTAGACATTAAACTTAATAATAATTCATTAGAACGTGATTAAAGCTTCACATTCAACAAATAGTGTTTAACAACAAACTTAACGGATGATTGGCGTTGTGGGCTTTGGCCTGCAACATATGCTGAGCCTGGGCCCTTTCACAGTGACAGTGCAGTTTCTTGTCAATTGTAAATGTAAATGTTCTTGTACCTGTGCTGTTTTTGTGAACATATTTTTTTCTATTCTATTCTACAAAGTGGTGGGTAAATCACGAATCCTTGTGTTTCTCCATTGCTTCATGGATATCTATACACCTCCCCATACACACTTATAGTATATTCGCATTAAGAAAATAGTGACGTCATCATGTCCCTACGATTTGACCAATGAGACGTGACAACGGTTGACTGCGATTGGTGAATGTGATTTTTTTTCTCATTTACTCACGTCTCTTTGGCCAGTTTAACCTCTGAACGTAATGGCGTCACTATTTACTTAACGCGAATAGCCTATAGTGGTTATCAGCAGTTCTTAAACCACCATTGTTCATTATGTCATCTATTTGTTAGTCTTGCCCTTACCTAACGTTACATTATAGGTAGTACTTCACGCCAATCTCTATAGAACGGTAAACAGAGACCATATATCTCTTTATTAGTGTTCCATTTGTACTAACCTTTACACTTGTATATAATCTGTATATAGAGTTTTGCAATGATAAATAGTTATGTTAAAAGAACCAAGAAGATAAGATCTCTGAGGTCCTGTCCACCCAAATAGCTAATAAAGGACGTGAATGTATATAAAAAACAAAAAAAACAAACGCATTCACAACCATTAACCCTTGCGGGGTAGTCAGAGGTTCAGGTTTCCATCTCCGCAATTGCGAAGGTAGTAATTCTATGGACACCTCGAACCCACGTGTTAACCAGATAGTTAGTACTCAATGTGACAGGTGGTCAGCCATGTCGCCATTTACAAGAACTAATAAATATATGGAATGTATATAAATATTGATATTTTCAGAGACGAAAGTGAAAATGGACCTGGCAGAGATACAGAAGCCAATTCTAAAGACGAATACAGCCATAGAATCGTTAAATAAGCAGAAAATGGACATTCAGTACGATTTGGACCACAAAGTCAACCAACAGATACGCGATTATCAAAGAAAGTGAGTTTACATATATTAACAGCTCTACTACATACAAATTTACGTCCTTTAATCCCTTTCGGGGTGGACAGAACCTTGGAGACATGAAAACATCTTCTTGGTCACTTAGTATATTATATTGGAATTTTGATGTCAAAAAAAAAAAAATTCGACGTAGCTCAGTTGTTTGGGGCTTGGCTCTGTATCAGTGGGTACAGGGTTCAAATCCCGTTTGAGCATGTACCAATGGAAATGAAGCTTAATGAATTTCTATGTACATTTTCGTAATAAAAACACTTTTACGAAATGCATCGAATTATACGGTGAGGGAAAACATCGTGTGGAAACCTACCTGTTCGTCGAACAGGTAATAGTTAGTGCTTGTAAATGGCGACATGCCTGACCACCTGTCACATTGAGTACTAACTATCTGGTTAACACGTGGGTTCGAGGTGTCCATAGAATTACTACCTTCGCAATTGCGGAGATGGACACCTGAACCTCTGACTACCCCGCAAGGGTTAATGGTCGTGAATGCGTTTGTTTTGTGTTTTTTTGTTTTGATGTCATATGGAATATTAGTGACAGATTGCCTATCGCTCATTGATTCCATATACCCCTAGTCACTTAGTCGCTTCGTACGACATGCTTGGAAGAACGGCAGCTAGTTAGCATTCTTTTTACGTCCCAGACTAGCACGGTACTAACGGCTCATTTTCATCAACATTTTCGGTTTAATTATAACAAACATACATACACATCACGCCTGATTCCCTGTAGAGGGGTAGGCAGAGATCACGGATCCCCATTTGTCCCACTGACAGACCACTTTCGCTTCATTGACACTCATACGCACTCGGCGGTTAAAGGTGCTGCTAACGTCACCCTTTTTCAATATGGTTTAATTATAATAATATCAATTTTTTGAGAAGTTTGGCTATAAAAATTTCGGAGATAGGCACTCAAGCCTCTGACTACCTCGCTATATATAAAAAAGGTAGTGTACATACACAAGTCGTGAAGCGTATGTTTATATTTTTTGAGAGACCCCCGACTTTTATTCATTTTACAAGAAAATGGAACTTATAGCGTATATTTCATAAACGAAGTATTACCTTTGTTACCCGACGTTTCGGCCATGTTGCAATGGCCAATCACGGGTCAACACATTTAACAAAGGTAATACTGTGTTTACAAAATATACGCGATAGATCCCGTTTTCATGATTAATAACTAACGGGACTTATCGCGTAAGTTTTTATATAATAAAGTTACCTTTATTATTAACCCGACGTTTCGTATATTAATCATGAGTAGAGTATCTCTTAAAGCTATAGTTCCCATTTTCTTGTAAAAAGTATGTATTTATAACATAACATACGCTTCACGACTTGTGTATACACACTCCCTTTTTTATTATGGCGGGGTAGTCAGAGGCTTGAATGCCCATCTTCGAAATTGCGAAGGCATGTTAGGTATGGGTCATTCGAAGCCCGCGTATCACAAGATAGACAGCACCCAACGTGATAGGTAGTGAACCGTATCGCCGTATATAAACCCTGACTATTACCCATCCTGAGGGATAGGCATGTTTCCTCACGATGTTTTCCCTCACCGTTAGCGACTGTAAATTATGTACGTAAATGAAAAATACATTTAAATTTCATTCATTGGTACATGCCAGAGTCGGGATTCGAACCTAGAACCTTTTCTCATACGAAGTCCGAGGTCTTACCCACTGGGCTACAGCCGCTTTTATGGGAGTCCGTTTCTACACAGTAAAACAGTGGTTGGAGCCAGAGCTGTCCTAATTCAAGCTCCGAATCCTGTCGTACTGTATAGTCGATGGCAATCTAACCTTTTTTTATTATCTATACTAATATTATAAAGCTGAAGAGTTTGTTTGTTCGTTTGAACGCGCTAATCTCAGGAACTACTGGTTCGAATTCAAAAATTCTTTTTATGTTAGATAGACCGATTATTGAGGAAGGCTATAGGCTATATAACATCACCCTGCTACTAATTGGAGCAAAGAATATAATATAATCATCAAATTATAATTACAGTGCCATCTATGTTTCATGTATTGAAAACTTCTGAAAAAATAAAAATGTGGCAAATTATTTCACATTGCTTGAAACCTACCCCCAACATAATAGTTACTGCTTGTTATTTAATATGTGTTTTTCATTTACGTATGTATTTATGTATTTTCTAAACCCAGTATGCTCTTCATCCAGGGTGGCTGGTCTCCAAGACCTGGCGGAGAAGCGGCTAGAGGTGCTGAGGGGCTACAGCGAGGACGCCTTCAAGGCAGTATTGTGGCTGAGGGGGAAACAGACATCTGTTCCAAGAGGAAGTCTATGAGCCTATGTTGTTAGAGGTAAAAACTATAGTGTATTCGCGTTAAGAAAATTGTGACGTCATAATATTCAGACGTTAAACTGGCCAATGAGACGTGAGTGAATGAGAAAACAGTCACATTGACCAATCGCGGACAACCGTTGTCACGTCTCATTGGTCAAATCGTTTGGGTAATGATGACGTCACTATTTACTTAACGCGAATAGCCTATATTTATAAATAGTATAAAACAAAGTCGCTTTCTCTGTCCCTATGTCCCTTTGTATGCTTAAATTCTTTGAAACTACGCAACGGATTTTGATGCGGTTTTTTTAATAGAGTGATTCAATAGGAAGGTTTATATGTATAATAACATCCATTAAATAGTGGAGTAGGCTATATATTTTATACCCGTGCGAAGCCGGAGCGGGTCACTAGTAACATATATAACGTTGTCTTTTAATCACTGGGGGTGAACAGAAACTTGGAGACATGAAAACATCATATTGGTCTCTTTATGTCATGTATCGAGGGTAAAGGGTTAAAATCCCGCTTGAGCATGTACCAATTGAAATTAAGTTTAATGAATTTCTACGTTTTTCTTCTGCTTTCCAGTCTGGTCGTTGATTGTATATGTATTTATCTATATATATAATATGTATACATTTTTTAAACATACGTTGACTAGAACCCCTTAACACAAGTCTTAAATGTTAACCAAGGGGCTAGTTCAATTGGCGTAAAGTCCAAATATTATTATCATTATCATTATTATTATATTACAGATCAACTTCACAGACCCGAAATACGCGCGTTATCTCGAATCGACAATAGCCTCAAGAGATCTAGTTGCCTTCACGTTTACGTCAACACAAGACATGAATACGTTTCTGCGTACCACCCGCGCGGATTTAGGCTTGAAGAGGGTGAATGCGGTGTGCAGTGCGCCCAGCAACAAGACTTATCTACCCCCTGTGGACATATCGCAGTTGAGGTGAGTAGAAAGGCAGGTAGTTGGTCTAAATTAGTCCCGGATTATCACGGAGTTTTATTTGGTCCAGGTAGGTCGCAGGAGATGTCTAAGAGACTATTGCGTGATGGACTAGTAACATACATACATATCACGCCTGATTCCCTGTAGAAGGGTATCACGGATCCCCATTTGTCCCGATCCCTGACTGACCACTTTCGCTTCATTGACATTCATACATCTTCTCATACACTCTCGGCGGTTATAGGTACATCTAACGTCGCCTTTTTTCAATATAGCGTCTATCTGACTAGTAACCTGTCACTAATATTACATACAAGGAATATCAAATAATTTGCCACATTTTTATTTTTTGAGAAGTTTTCATTACATGAAACATAGATGGCGCTGTAACTATAATTTGATTTTTATATTATATTCCCACTTAAGTCTTCGGTACGTACTCGTACAAATGTCATCGACAATAAATTAGTAAGTTTTAGTCAAAACATTTTTTTATATTTGAGAAGAAAACGGAACTAATCGCGTATATTTTATATCAAAGTATTACCTTTGTTACCCGACGTTTCGGCGATGTTGCAATGGCTATGGTCACGGGTAACAAAGGTAATACTTTGTTTATAAAATATAAGCCATAAGTCCAGTTCTCTTGTAAAATATATAAAAAGCGCGAGTCTCTCAAAAATATTACAATTTTGCTTGTTCTTGAATAAACTCTATAATTATTGAGGTTTGCGTGGCTCATATCTAACATGCCTTCGAAATTTCGAATCTGCGCACTTAAGTCTTTGACTACTACGCCTCAATATAAAAGGCAACGTACGCGTTCACGACCATTAACCCTTACGGGGTAGTCAGAGGTTCCGGTGTCCATCTCCGTAATTGTGAAGGTAGTAATGCTTTGGCCACCTCGAACCCACGTGTTAACCAGATAGTTAGTACTTAATGTGACAGGTAGTCAGCCAGGTCGCCATTCACAAGCACTAACTATTACCTGACTATCCTCACGATGTTTTTCCCTCACCGTAGTATTCGACTCATTTAGTAAATGTATTTTTAATACGAAAATGTAAATAGAAATTCATCAAACTTCGTTTCCATTGATACATGCTCAAGTAATAATATAAAAGGGATAAGTGTGTAAACTCGTGAAGTCTATGTTATATTTTATGTTTTTCTACATCACAGCTACCTAGGTTTCCAAACATACCTCCTGGACACAATCACAGCGCCTGCCCCGATCTCTGCCTACCTCTGTCGGCAATACGGCATCCATCGCATTCCCATAGGTGACCTGCACACCTATAACAATAGTGGGAAAGTGCCCTCGAATATTAGTTACTTCTTTACTGGTAAGTTTATTTCTTATGAAAAACTTATGATGAAATACTTTGTCCAATAACTAGAGTTTTACAACATTAAGCGTATATTTTCGAAATTATGGAGTTAGTGATTTTATGACCATTTACGGGTGAGGGAAAACATCGTGAGGAAACCTGCCTATTCCTCAGGATTGGTAATAGTCAGTGCCTATATACGGCGATACGGTTCACTACCTATCACGTTGGGTGCTGTCTATCTAGTGATACGCGGGCTTCAAATGACCCATACCTAACATGCCTTTGAAATTTCGGAGATGGGCATTCAAGCCTCTGACTACCCCCGCCATAATAAAAAAGGGAGTGTGTATACACAAGTCGTGAAGCGTACGTTTAGTTTATGGATTTGATTCAAGAAAATAGACGTGCTTCACTAACCGTCAATAATAAATTACGCGCGAGCACTCGCTCGATGAACGCAAAATATGTATGTACTAGTGACCCGCTCCGGCTTTGCACGGGTATAAAATATATAGCTTCCTCCACTATTTAATAGATTTTTAAATTCATATAAACCTTCCTCTTGAATCACTCTATCTATTAAAAAAACCGCATCAAAATCCGTTGCGTAGTTTCAAAGATTTAAGCATACAAAGGGACATAGGGACAGAGAAAGCGACTTTGTTTTATACTATGTAGTGATATTAATCAATGTTAACCTATTTCAGAGAACCACAGATTCACAGTGCGAGTGTCGGCGTATAGCGGTGCCAAATCTAGTTCCATTATAGAGATCAGACCTGCCAAGTTGTTAGCCAACACTCTCGACGTAGAACAACTCGAGAACATCAATGCACAGTAAGTAGGACTGAGGGACTAAGGGTAAATGGAAAGTCATGATTAATAACTAACGGGACTAATCGCGTAAGTTTTTATATAATAAAGTTACCTTTATTTAGCCGACGTTTCGGCTACGTTGCAGCTAACTTTATTTTATAAAAACTTACGCGATAAGTCCCGTTAGTTATTAATCATGAGTATAAATCGCGAATCTCTTAAAACTATAAATGGAATCTATAGGGCGGTGGGTTACCTAACATCCATTTGAATGCCATTTCAACCTTAAAATATCCTAAAAGTGACTAAAGAGATGTTTTTTATGTCTCCAAAGTTATGCCCACCCGGAATGATGAAAATATGCGAATTTGTAAGTATAACATACATAAACATAACATACGCTTCACGACTTGTGTATACACACTCACTTTTTTATTATGGGTCATTCGAAGCCCGCGTATCACTAGATAGACAGCACCCAACGTGATAGGTAGTGAACCGTATCGCCGTTTAATTTGTAAGTATGTGTATGTTAATGCAGTGATTAACAAATTCAACATCTTTCTAGTAACTTTTAGTATGCAAGCAACAGCTGACTGCTAACAGTCTTCCTTTGTCTCACCATCATAGTACATTCGCATTAAGAAAATAGTGATGTCATCATGTCCCGACGATTTGCCCAATGAGACGTGACAACTGTCGTCTGCAATTGGTCGATGTGAATTGTTTTCTCATTTACTAACGTCTCATTGGTCAGTTTAACGTCTATATATCATGACGTCACTATTTACTTAACGCGAATAGACTAAGGTTAAGTTCACTTCTCTTTCAGGCTAAGAACCTTAGAGAACAAAGCCTCCGGCCATAAAAAGAAGATAGAAGAACTGGACAAGAAGATGGGGGTTCTAGAAAGCCATCTCAACGACCTCAACTCACGGCTGAAGAATATCAATGATGGGGTCGGAAAGGTATGTTGAGAAACGGCTTTAGTAAACACACAAATACGCAGGAGTTTGTCCAATAAGACATATGTCATGATTAATAACTAACGGGACTTATCGCGTAAGTTTATATATACTAAAATTACCTTTATTAACCCGACGTTTCGGCTACGTTGTAGTAGCCATATGTCGTTAAGACTGAAGAAGATAAACAATTCGTTTAATGGCCTGGACATAACGATGTATAATAAGCTTCCAGAGTCTATCAACAGCTTACCTTTAGACAAATTTAAAGTTGGCACCAAACGACGTTAATGGAAAAGGGCTACTATAGAATAATAATAATATTTGGACATTATTACACCAATTAAACTAGCCCCTTGGTAAGTACATTTAAGACTTGTGTTAAGGGTACTAGTCAACGTATATTTAAGAAATATATACATATTATATATAGATAAATACAAATATAGCATATATAATCAACGACCAGACTGGAAAGCAGTACAAAAGCGTAGTAGTAGTAGTAAACTCTGCCTCCACCGGGAATCAAACCCGGGACCTCACGATTAGCGTTCCGGCGGCTAACCAATCGCGCCACGGAGGTCGTCTAATATAGAATAAAAGACTATATAGATGATGTAATGTGACGATTCACCTTAGTGTTTAGTGGTGCAGCTTCATGATGCATGTTCTTATTGGAACCCCTTTAATATGTTGGTCAGAATATTCGTTCGGTTGCTGGTTGGGCTGCAGTCATATTCTGATGGATTATTTAACTGAAGCTGTATTGAATAATGTCTGCAGAGTTTCTTGGCATTTCTTCTCTGCGGGATTTTCCTTTACGAAATGCCTGTTGGGGAATTTAATAGGTTCTGGTGAATCGACTAATTCCAGTATGACTTTTTTCCATCGCCTGTATTCTGCTGTGCCGATCTGGCTTATAATTTAAAGACGGAAGATCAGTAAAGTATGTATATTCGTCGGAGCAAGTACAAATCGTAGTGCCGTGAGGCGACACACACTCGAACCTAATTAACATCGAGGAATGTTAGAACTAATTATAATGTCGATATTAGGTCTTGTTATTAAGTATTTTGCGTAGATGGCGCTAGTTGTCTCTGGAATGCCATTATGCGTCAACAATGCCAATACATTTATTTAATTTTTGTAAGATTAACAAATTTTTATGTCAATTTTGTATGTGATTTTTTTTTCATTTCAATAAGTGATTTTATGATCCTTATGTTGAACAAAAAGCATTTCATTTCATTTCAATGCGTATCTTAAGTTTCATATTATAAATGTAGAGATGTTTATAATACCTATCACTTTACTCTCATTTTATCTTTATCTATTTATTTTATTTTATCCTATCACTTTATCTGTCAGGATCGGGACAAATGAGGATCCGTGATCTCTGCCTACCCCTCTACAGGGAATCAGACGTGATGTGTATGTATGTATGTACTTTACTCTCAAAATATTCATTCTCACATTCACAGATCCGAACCATAGCCACCCAAATCCGCCTCCAGCGGTCCAAAATCCAAGATCTGGAGTCCGAACCCTTGTTAGACCTGGAAACCGTCCAGGCTAACGCCCAGAAGAAGCGAAACAGCTGCGTCACAGAGCAGTGTGGGCTGCAGAAGGACCTGTGCGATTCCTTGGAAGACCTGCAGCAGAATATGTCCAGGTGTTACGTGTGGGAGGTGAGGATTTGTTACTGGTTACCTTGTAAGGGATAATAGTCCTGTATTTTAATAGTCATGGAATCAAACCCGAATAATCAAATTTGGGACACTATGACACTGGTGTACCATTGAACTAGTTCCTTGGTATGTATGTATGTCTTGTGTTAGAGTTACTAGTCAACATACATACATACATACATCCACATCACGCCTGATTCCCTGTAGAAGGGTAGGCGGAGATCACGGATCCCCATTTGTCCCACTGACAGACCACTTTCGCTTCATTGACATTCATACATCCTCTCATACAGTCTCGGCGGTTATAGGTACTCCTAACGTCACCTTTTTTCAATATAGCGTCTGACTGTTATATGTCTTATTAGGCCGGCCCCTACGTAACCGCCCTTCCACTTTACTCATATATATTCCTTTTGTCAATCTGCTATCATTCATCCGCATAACATGTGCAAACCATCGAAGCATGCTCTTTTCAATCTTAGTCACTACATCTTCTATATCTTATATCTTCTGGCTATATGAAATGAAATTGTTTCTGTTCTATACAAGCATTAAAATTCATTCACGAAATGTGTAGAGTACTACGGTGAGGGAAAACATCGTGAGGAAACCTACCTGTTCCCCGAACAGGTAATAGTTAGTGCTTGTAAATGGCGACATGGCTTACCACCTGTCACATTGAGTACTGATTATCTGGTCATCACGTGGGTTCGAGGTTGCCATAGGGTTACTACCTCTGCGATTGCAGACGGATATAGTATATCCATGGACCTATATAAGTATCAGTTATTGAAAGTTAAAAACAAAACATTTTCTATTACAAAATCTCTGACTACATAGCAAGGGATGATATTTCATTATGCAATGTTGGATATAAGTGACTTACATAAAATTGGGTGATGGGCTAGCAACCTGTCACCAATGTTCCATATTATATTACAACATCAATATTAATGTAAAAAGTGACTTAGGAGATATATCGCTCTAATGATTAAAGAAGGCTTAAAATATATATAGCGACAATTTTGGCGAAAATAATTTAAATATACAGTATGATTTATTTTTTTTCGCGTCGATTAGTGTTGGTTTCATGGCGAAATAACTACTTATTTGGCGTCTAGGCGGTCAAAAAAATTAAATATTTTTTTTGCTTTTTAAGACAACTTTTCAACTTTAAACCTCTCTCCTGTAAAGTTTGCTAAATGGCGTTTAGGACAAGTGCGCCGTTAGGAACGGGCGTAATGCGGGTCCCCGATACGCGGTGCGGAGTCCAAATGGCGTGTTTTAATTGGTGCGGAGTCTAAAAATGGGTAATAGAATTTGATTGGCCGATGCCGTGTTTTGATTGGTTGTAATTTCCCCCCTCCATCTCGCGTACCTCGTTTCACCCCGCGTAATGCCACGATAGTTTCCATACAAATATTGCGTAAGGCCCACTCCTCTTATAAATTACTCCATGGTATGTATATATATGTGTTTGGTTTCAGGTAAAATTGGATCTGAGTAGAAAAAGCATAATAGACAAGGAATCGGAGCTACGAGAACTGAAAAACGAAATGAGAAGCGTTGAGGTAATACATAACGTGTTTTACGACTAATAGCTTTAACTGGACAGTGAGAGTCTTTAATTATCACTGTTGTTGTATTTACAAAGATGTTTTATATATAGAGATACTACTTAACTATTAACTATAAAGAATAAAACAAACTTTTTTTCTAGTTTCTGTGATGCCCAACTGTTACCTATATAAGGTTTATGTTTATAAGAACAAAATACAATTAAAACTATGCCACCACAATATTAAACACTATGCATTGTCATGGCCACTATACGTTCGCGTGTTTCGAAATGAAAAATATTGTCTTTTGTTCTTATAAACTTCAACCTTATACAAAGTTATCGGGACTGCACTTTAACCGTTGACTGTACATCCACTTAAAATAACTTAAACCCAATTATTCCTCAGGCAACACTCGAAAACATAGAAAACTGTTTGTCTCGAGCTAAAACAGCTGCCAAGGAGAAACTGAACGAAGCTAAACGGTCCTGCGCAAACAAATTGCCAAACGACCAAGACTTTCCATACACGAGACAGTTCGAGAAACTCCCGAACGACTTGACCGGCCTGCAAGAGTATTGCTACGAGATGCAAACAAGAATACATTGCATGGATAAGGGAGATGAGAATGTGAGTGGATTGTAGTTTTAAGAGATTCGCGATTTATAGTATAATAATAATATTTGGACATTATTACACAAATTGAACTAGTCCCTTGGTAAGTACATTTAAGACTTGTGTTAAGGATACTAGTCAACGTATATTTAGGACATGATTATATATGTATTTATCTATACATAGTATGTATACAACGACCAGACTAGAAAAGCGTAGTTCTTAACTCTGCCTCCACCGGGAATCGAACCCGGGACCTCACGATTAGCGTTCAGGTGCTCAACCAATCGCGCCACGGAGGTCGTCAAAACACAATATTCATGATTAATAACTAACGGGACTTATCGCGTAAGTTTTTATATAATTAAGTTGACTGAGTCTGCCCGTGACCATGGCTGCTGCAACGTAGCCGAAACGTCGGGTTAATAAAGGTAAATGCGTCGAATACTACGGGGAGGGAAAAACATCGTGAGGAAACCTACCTGTTTCCAGAACAAGTAATAGTTTGTGCTTGTAAATGGCGACATGGCTTACTACCTGTCACATTGAGTGCTGACTATCTGGTTAACACGTGGGTTCTAGGTGGCCATAGAATTACGACCTTCGCAATTACGGAGATGGACACCTGAACCCCTGACTACCCCGTAAGGGTTAATGGTCGTGAACGCGTACGTATGAATACATGTATGTATATTATTTTGCAGGTGGTAAAGGAATACGAAGAAAGAGAAAGAGTGATTAGTAAGTTGAAGTCAGAAGTGGAAAACTCTAGTAGTGCTAACAAGACGCTTGAAGATAAAATTGAAGCTTTGAGGTAAGGATTTATGCATCCCTTTAGGATCCACTGTGTCCTACAGGAAAAGAGAAAGCTTCCTACCTGGGCAGGTGTTCGTCCGGACTAATGGCCTGACTTGGAATTTTCTATATATCTTGTTTCCGTTAAATATTTCAATTGCGCGTTCTAGGATATTGATTTCTTGTAAATATTATTTTATTTCTTGCTGGCGTCATCTGTGGTAATTATGTTTAACTAATTGCAACTTAGGTTTACTTAGGTTTTCTCTGTCTGTGGCGCTCTAGAGGTCGCCACAATCCCTATGAGGAATATGTACATACATACATATATTCACGGCTCTATGTCTCCAACGGGATAGGCAGATACTATCGATCGCCACCAGGAACGGGTGACAAATCTCTTGCTTCACTCACAACCATTAACCTTCTCATATATGCGTTTCAGTTCTTCACTACATACACCCGCCTTGAGAAGAATGTCCCCAATTCGATCTGTATAAGTTCTACGCGGCCTACCCCGTCCAAATCCGCTATATTATGTACAGTCAGCGCTAAAAGTGCAGTCCCAGTAACTCGTCATAACGTTTATAAGAACAAAAGACAATATTTTTCATTTCGAAGCACGCGAACGTATAGTGGCCATGGCAATGCATAGTTGCGCCAGTTTTAAAATGTTTAATATTGTATTGTTCCTATAAACTTAAACCTTATAAAAAGCGACTGGGACTGCACTTTTAGCCTAGACTGTACATATAGTGAATTTCCGTGGGTTAGGCCGCGTAGAACTTATACAGATCAAATTGGAGACATTCTTCTCAAGGCGGGTGTACGTAGTGAACAACAGAAGAGCATGTATGAGAAGGTTAATGGGTATGAGTGAAGCAAGAGAGATTTGTCAGGATCGTTCCAGGTGGCGATAGTCTCTGCCTATCCCGTTGGAGACATAGAGGCGTGAATATATGTATGTATGTACTTATTCCCCATAGGGATGTAACAGAACCCAAAAACATTTCTTCGCAGTTTGCTAGTTGTTGCTTGGTGATAAAACTGTGAACTTTTATTATAATAATAATAATAAAAACGTTTATTTTACAACTACAACACACAAGAGGTCGATACAAAATTATGCTTTTTAAGCAATGAAGCAAGGATCTGCCTAAGCCTCTGTAAAAAGAACATTTAATTCTGTATAGACGTAACTAGTGACCCGCTCCGGGTTCGCACGGGTATAAAATATATAGCCTACTCCACTATTTAATGGATGTTATTATACATATAAACCTTCCTCTTGAATCACTCTATCTATTAAAAAAAACCGCATCAAAACCGTTGCGTAGTTTCAAAGATTTAAGCATACAAAGGGACATAGGGACAGAGAAAGCGACTTTGTTTTATATTATGTAGTGATGAATTTTTTGTACCTACCCTCTTTTTTACAGATCAAAATGGCTGCCTCCTTTAGAGCAGCTCCTAAAGAATATTGATAAAAGTTTCGGAGAGATGTTTGCCAAAATGGGATGTGCTGGCGAAATAAGACTGGACAAAGGTGGCAGTGATGTGAGTGTATATACGACTTTATAGCCCTTTTGGAGCGAATCACTTAAAATTATTATAAAATCGAGATCTCCCTTTTTGCCACTCCTCACGATGTTTGCCCCTTTATTTTTATTTATAATATACATTAACTGATACATTATTCTCCAGTTTCATATATATACACATCGCGCCTGATTCCCTGTAGAGGGATAAGCAGAGGTTATGGAACCCCATCTGTCCCGATCCTGAAGAACCACTTACGCTTCATTGACACTCATACACACTCGTCGGTTATAGATACTTCTAACGACATCCTTTTTCAATATGGCGTCTGATCTGATTTCAATTTTATTCCCCATTATTTATTTTTAGTTTCTAATGGCAGCATTCCTCACTTTTTTATCCCGCTAGGGGCGCTAGTGAGAATGGAGACCTGTCAAGTGTCAATTTCTAATCAGTTTCTAATAATCTATTTGTTTATCAATAGTTCAACGTTGTTTATGACAAAAATGTCGGAAAAATATGTATGTTTAATTTATTATTTATTTAAAATAATTTAATAATACGTATGTTTAATTAAATTATTTAACAAATAGATGTTTGTTTACATTATGAAAACGACCGGTTGGCATTTGACAGGTCTCCGTTGACTACAGCGCCACTAATTTGGAACTAAAAAAATGTGCCCATTGAGCTACGTTGGATTACTTATTATATATGTACTAGCGACCCGCTCCGACTCCGCACAATATATAGCCTACTCCACTATTTAATGGATGTTATTATACATATAAACCTTCCTCTTGAATCACTCTATCTATTAAAAAAACCGCATCAAAATCCGTTGCGTAGTTTCAAAGATTTAAGCATACAAAGGGACATAGGGACAGAGAAAGCGACTTTGTTTTATACTATGTAGTGATAAGTTCAGGTCACACTACAACAACTTCTTTCCAGTCTGGCCGTTGATTATATATGCTATATAATATGTATTTATCTATATAATAAATATATATTTCTTAAATTTACGTTGACTAGTACCCTTAACACAAGTCTTAAATGAACTTACCAAGGGGCTAGTTCAATTGGTGTAATAATGTCCAAATAATATTATTATGCTAGAATATTCTTCCCCATTCCAGGATGAGTTCGATCGCTTCGGCGTCTCCGTATTAGTGAAGTTCCGTGAAGGTGAAGTGCTACAGCAGTTGACGCGACACGCGCAGAGTGGCGGCGAAAGGGCTCTCACTACTGCGCTATATTTGTTGGCTCTGCAACAACTGGCTACTGTGCCCTTTCGGTAAGAGATGTGTTACAGTTATATCAAGCGAACTATAGTGTATTCGCGTTAAGTAAATAGTGACGTCATGATAATCAGAGGTTAAACTGGCCAATGAGACGTGAGTAAATGAGAAAACAAGTCACATCGACCAATTGCAGACAACCCTTGTCACGTCTCATTGGTCAAATCGTCAGGACATGATGACATCACTATTTTCTTAATGCGAATGTACTATAGCCCCTTGCTAAGTACGTTTAAGACTTGTGTTAAGGGTACTAGTCAAAGTATATTTAAGAAATATATACTTATTATTATGTATAGATAAATACATATAGAGCATATATATATTATAATCAATGAACAGATTGAAAAGCAGAAGAAAAGCGTAATTGTTTACTTTGCCTGCACCGGAAAACGAAACCTTCGTAACCGCCCTTCCACTTTACCTACATATATTTGTCAATTTACGAGTACTCATACATTATTCATCCGTATAACATGTCCAAATCACTGAATAACCTGTCACCGCGGAATATCGGATATTCCGTATCAACATCGAAATCCCAATACACATGCTACTAAATGAGTAAGACTTTTTCTTGTTTCAATGTTCTGTCCACCTCTAAAGGAATTACATACATACACATCACGCCTGATTCCCTGTAAAGGGGTAGGCAGATTACGGATCCCCATTTGTCCCACTGACAGACCACTTTCGCTTGATTGACACTCATACATCTTCTCATACACACTCGGCGGTTATAGGTACACCTAACGTTACCTTATTTCAATATAGCGTCCATCTGACTGTTATGTGTCTTACTAAAGGGATTAAAGGACGTGAATGTATATATCTAAATGGAATGTAAGTGTAGTTTACAATATGTCGCTTATTTGTTCCCAGCTGCGTAGACGAGATCAACCAGGGTATGGACGCAATCAACGAGCGTAAGATGTTCCAACTCCTGGTAAAGGTCACCACGGAGGCAGACCACGCGCAGTACTTCCTGCTCACGCCTAAGGTTCGTTATTGTACTGTAAAGCACCAACGGGATAGGCAGAGACTATCGATCGCCACCTGGAACGGGTGACAAATCTCTTGCTTCACTCACACCCATTAACCTTCTCATACATGCGTTTCAGTTCTTCACAATACGTATATCTTGAGAAGAATGTCTCCAATTTGATTCTAAGTTCTACGCGGCGTTACCTGTCCAACTCTACCTTTCACTTTGGCTTTATAGATTCATTTTGTAACCCTCCTTTCATCCATCCGCTCCATGTGCCCAAAATCACTTTATCATACCTTTCTATATTTTCGTCACTACATCTTTCAAAGTCAAATGTTTTTATTCAACATAAGTACAAGTACAGTACATTCATTGAAAGTCAAAACATTTGCCTGACACTGGTTGTCTCTTAGCATTGAAATTTTACCGTTGGTTTGGAAGCCCTGGCTCGGAGAAGAACCAACAAGAAACTCCGGCTTTCAGAATTTTTTGCCCAGTGCCAGTTACAAAAACAAATTATTAATTTCAAACCACAACGTTCACGAATCACATTATTCCGTACCCTATCACACAATCTTACATTGTACATGTTCTTAGTATGCTAACTAGTTTCTTACGGGATTAGCATAGAATGGGTCTAGGAGTAAATGGGATATATTTGACGATGTAGTTGTTATCCCGTTCTGTGTAGGACGTAAAAAGAATGCTAAGTTCCGTTCTTACTGGCATGTCTTAGGAGGTGACTAAGGAACTTGAGGAATTGGTGAGCTAGCAACCTGTCACCGATGCTCCATTATGACATCACAACCTCATTATACATGCTAAAATGTGATCTCGAATATATTATATAATAATAATATTATTTTGGACATTATTACACAAAATGAACTAGCCCCTTTGTAAGTACATTTAAGACTTGTGTTAAGGGTACTAGTAAACGTATATTTAAGAAATATATACATATTATACATAGATAGCGTTTGTGGACTATGAGAAAGCCTTTGACTCGGTCGAGACCTGGGCAGTCATGGAATCCTTGCAGCGATCTCAAGTCGACTGGCGATACGTGAGTGTGCTGAGACATATCTATGATTCCGCCATGGTGACCGTTCAACTCCAAAGCCACGGCACGAAACCTATCCAGTTGCAGAGAGGTGTCAGACAGGGGGATGTTATGTCCCCGAAACTGTTCTCGAGTGCACTGGAAGATGTTTTCAAAACGTTGGATTGGGTTGAACGGGGAATAAATATAAATGGCGAATACATCTCGCACCTCCGCTTTGCTGACGATATCGTCCTGATGGCAGAGTCGCTGCAGGATCTGGAGGAAATGCTGTCCGAACTAGATGCTGCTTCTCGACGCATCGGACTCGGGATGAATTTAGAAAAAACCAAAATCATGTCTAATGATTTGGTGTTCCCGAGACCGGTTGCCCTTGGGGGCACTCCCGTAGAAGTTGTTTCCCAATACGTTTACTTAGGCCAAATTATACAGCTTGGCAGAAACAACTTCGAAAGGGAGGCGGACAGAAGAATACAGCTGGGATGGGCAGCATTTGGAAAGCTAAGGCATGTTCTCACGTCGTCTTTACCACAATGCCTGAAAACTAAGGTTTTCAATCAGTGTGTGCTCCCCGTTATGACGTACGGATCTGAGACGTGGACACTCACTGCGGGACTAGCCCACAAATTCAAGGTCGCTCAGCGTGCTATGGAACGGAAGATGCTCGGGGTTTCTCTGGTAGATCGCATCAGAAATGAGGTGATACGCCAGAGAACTAAAGTTACCGATATTATGAAAAGAATTAGCACGCTGAAGTGGAATTGGGCTGGTCACGTATGCAGAAGGACTGATGGTCGCTGGAGCAAAAAAGTCCTAGAGTGGAGACCGCGTCTCAGTAAACGTAGTGTGGGGTGCCCCCCGGCAAGGTGGGAAGACGACCTGCGCAGGTTGGCCGGCATCGAATGGATGCGAACGGCCACTGACAGGGAGAAGTGGCGTCATTTGGGGGAGGCATATGTCCAACAGTGGATTCAGACAGGCTGATGATGACATAGATAAATACATATATAGCACATATAATCAACGACCAGACTGGAAAGCAGTAGAAAAGCGTACTTCTTAACTCTGCCCCCACCGGGAATCGAACCCGGGACCTCACGATTAGCTTTCCGGCGGCTAACCGATTGCGTCACGGAGGTCGTCCAATGTAAGGGACGTATATATGATGGTAACTAGCTGCCGTTCTTAGGGGAATGACGTAGGGGGGGGATGGTATATATTGGGTAATGGTTTTGTAAATTGTGAACAATATTTATTCTAGTTATTTTAAACACTCGCGATTTATACTCATTTTATTTACTATGCGAGACCGGGTCATATCACGATAAATTAATAAAGATTACCTTTATTTTGCCCTATGTTTCGACCCAGTCGCATAGGCCGTGATCGCGGGAAGACTAGCGTCTCAGCGAATGTCTGTCTACCCTCACAACTTTTGTTAATTCATAGCACGACACACTACACTCACACTATCCGAAGACACATCCGCAGTTAATATTTATTCTATATAAAATTGATTATGAATATGAAAATCATGGTGATAATAATTATCTACATATTGTATGTTGTTTCGTGATAGATCGGGATGTAGATAAAATATAAACTAATAATATAATATTTAGGACGCTGACACCAATTGGAATAGCCCCTTGGTAAATTCGTTTAAGACTTGTGTTAAGGAATCCAGTCCACGTATATTTAACATTTATTTACTTAATATATATACACACAAATATAGCGTGTATTATCAACAACCAGACTGGAAAGCAGAAGAAAAGCGTAGTTCATGAGAACGGGAAGAACGACAGCTAGTTAGCATTCTTTTACGACTCAGACTAGCACTTTTATATACGCCGAGAGTGTATGAGAAGATGTATGAATGTCAATGAAGCGAAAGTGGTCTGTCAGGATCGGGACAAATGGCGATCCGTGATCTCTGCCTACCCTTCTACAGGGAATCAGGCGTGATGTGTATGTATGTAATATTATACTAACATTCTTTTTATTTATTTTCAATTTGCAGTTGCTATCAAACTTGGAATACAACCCAAAAATCATGGTGCACACGATTATGAACGGGAAAAGGATAGTAAATTACAAAAAGTGGAAGTATAGCAAGTTTCTAGAAAAAGCTCATAGTTACAGACCTAACAATGTTTGTTGATTTACTAAAACTATGTTAAGTGGTTATAGTTTTAAGAGATTCGCGATTTATACTCATGATTAATAACTAACGGGACTTATCGCGTAAGTTTTTATATAATAAAGTTACCTTTATTAACCCGACGTTTAATAAAACGGTTAATAAAGGTAACTTTATTATATAAAAACTTACGTGATAAGTCCCGTTAGTTATTAATCGTATGTTAAGTGGTGTTGTATTGTAAATATGTAAGCAAGATTAGAATAACCTCAATTCGATTAAATTGTAAGGTAATAGTTAGTGCTTGTAAATGGCGACATGGTTTACCACCTGTAACATTGAGTACTGACTTGGTCAATATGTGGGTTCGAGGTGTCCATAGAACTACCTTCGCAATTGCGGAGATGGACACCTGAACCTCTGACTACCCCGCAAGGGTTAATGGTCGTGAACACGTTTGTTTTTTTTGTAATAAAATCATGAGATATTGGCTAACGAAATGGAAAAGCTTTTTTTCTAAACTTAGACATTATTCACAATTCGATTCTCTATGGCTGTCTTAAATACGTATAAAGAAAATTCTCGTACCTAACATGGAATACCAAGAATCACGTTAGGTGTGATGTTGCTAAGGTACTAGGGATAAATGGAATATATTGGGCGATGGGCTAGCAACCTGTCACCATTGTTCCATATTAAATAACATCACAACCCCAATATTTATGCTAATAAGTGACCAAGGGGATGTTTTCATGTCTCCGAGGTTCTGTCTACCTCAAAAGGGATTAAAGAACGTGAATGTTTTATATTTGTATGTTTTTTAGGAATAAATCGATTTGAGGTTTTCTTTCAGTAATATTTGTTGTAGTAACTGGAATCATTCATCTTAACATTAGAATCTCTGTATTATAATTATTGTTCTTTGATTTATTATTAGTATTTTATGTTATATGTATAACATACCTTTAATGTTATTTCTAGTATGTATGTTATTTATTTCATTTGAATTTTGTTGTTTGAACTGTTATTCTTAATTATGATAAGCAAAAATATCTATGCGATGATGATTTAGCTTTACATACAAGTATTATTATAAGTCCCTTGCTGGTTGGGATGCAAATATAAATCTACTAACTGCCTATCGTATCGGTTATAAGTGACTTAAAGAAAAGCAGGAAACATATTTTGTTGATAGACTAGCAATCTATTTCAAAATACTCAATATTAATGTAACGGTGAGGGAAAACATCGTGAGGAAACCTGCCTATCCCTCAGGATAGGTAATAGTCAGTGCCTATATACGGCGATACGGTACACTACCTATCACGTTGGGTGCAGTCTATCCAGTGAAACGCGGGCTTCGAGTGACCCATACCTAACATGCCTTCGAAATTTCGGAGATGGGCATTCAAGCCTCTGACTACCCCGCCATAATAAAAAAGGGAGTGTGTATACACAAGTCGTGAAGCGTATGTATGTATGTAATGCCATCACCTCAAACCAAAAGTAATGGTTAGTGTTACCGTGGAGTTACTAAATCTCCAAAGTTCAATAATACATTCCGAAACAAATAGAATGAAAACCGTACACACATATGTACGGTTTTCATTCTATTTGTTTTGCGATTGTGCGTAACTTTTAAAATATTGAATATCTTCGAGACTAATTATATCTCAACTAGTGACCCGCTCCGCTCCGGCTTCGTACGAGTTTTAAAATATATAGCCTACTCCACTATTTAATGGATGTTATTATACATACCTTTCTCTTGAATCACTCTATCTATTAAAAAAAGCTCATCAAAATCCGTTGCGAGTTTTAAAGATTTAAACATACAAAGGGCTATAGGGACAAAGAAAGCGACTTTGTTTTATACTATGTAGTGATTTAGAATCTCGAATGCTTCAAAAGTTAATCATCCTCAATTATTTTTATAACGATACATATTATTTATCATTACTAAAGTGATTAAGAAAATCTCTCAGGGATTTAGGGACGTGAATATACATCAACGATCTGATTACTATGTTTATTAAGTTGCATCACTACATAGTGTAAAACAAAGTCGCTTTCTCTGTCCCTATGTATGCTTAAATCTTTGAAACTACGCAACGGATTTTGATGCGGTTTTTTTAATAGAGTGATTCAAGAGGAAGGTTTATATGTATAATAACATCCATTAAATAGACAGAAGAGCGAAGCCGGAGCGGGTCACTAGTATCTCTTGAAATTTATTCTCAGTTACCTCTCATTGGTATAATGAGTAAAGTTTTGCTAACTGGAGCGTTTAAAAGTCCGGTTCTAATTTTGTTTAAGGTTAAATCAATCAGCCTATTGCAGTCTACTGCTGTACACAGGCCTTACCAAGGGTATTGTTAAGTAATATTACGTTATAAATGCTAAGTAGCATTAATCCTGTGATTCTATGTACAAAAATATGAATAGGAAATTCATAATGTTATATTAATAAATGTGATTCGTAATTTTTTAAATCAGGCTTTTATTTATTTAAATTCGACGTAGCTTAGTTATTTGGGGCTTGACTCTATCAGTGGATACTGAGTTTAAATCCCGCTAGAGCATGTACCAATGGAAATGAAGTTTAATTAATGTCTATGTACATTTTCGTAATAAAAATTCATTTTCGAAATGCGTCGAATACTACGGTGAGGGAAAACATCGTGTGGAAACCTACCTGTTTCCCGAACAGGTAATAGTGCTTGTAAATGGCGAGATGGCTTACCACCTCTCACATTGAGTACTGACTATCTGGTCAATACGTGGGTTCGAGGTGTCCATAGAATTAATATCTCCGCAATTACGGAGATGGACACTTCTGACTACGTGAACTTCTATCACGAATGCGTAAATAGTCGAGTAGTGTATGTTATGTTGCAAAAATATTGAGGTATTGCAAATAAAACTGCTTAACTAAATTACTTAATAATTTATTTATAAAAAAGTTAATAATAATTGCATTGAACATTTGAACCTTTGATTAAATTTAAATTAGAAATAATACAAAAACTTACATACATTAAATACTTGCAGATCAGTAAATTAATACATATATAGACATCACGCCTGATTCCCTGTAGAGGGGTAGGCAGCGATCACAGATCCCCATTTGCCTCGATCCTGACACACCACTTTCGCTTCATGACATCCATACACCTCATACATATACACTCGGCGGCTATAAATAGGTAGTTCTTAGACTACACAATCACCATACTTATTACGTGCATTTAAAATAGAGTAATGTAATGGTATTTTTTCTTTAAATATATAAAATAAATAGTGTAAGCACGAAACTTATGCCCACATGATTAATAACTAACGGGACTTATCGCGTAAGTTTTTATATAATAACCTTTACCTTTTGCCTTTATCGTCGTCAACAAAGTCAGCAGCTCAGTGAAAGTTGAAAATACAAATAATTATTTTCGGCTGAATATTTAGTCAATCGTGATGCCAAACTGGCTAAATATGTTTGCTTTTGTATTATATTTGGATCCTCAACTGGAACGAGCCATAGAACTAGGAAGAGAAGAATTGGAGCTTCGATTTCGTTTTTCTTCGGTTGTAGCGGCTGGCGGCGTTGGTGTAACCATGGCGATGGAATAACAAGAAGTTCAAACGCCATGGCATCAGTGTTTGTACTTCAGCCGACATAACCTTAGTGGTGCATGGCTTATTAAAGAAACAAAAAAAGAAGTTACCTTTATTATTAACCCGACGTTTCGGCTACGTTGCACTAGCCATGGTCACGGGCAGACTATAGGCGATAAGTCCCGTTAGTTATTAATCATGAGTATGAATCACGAATCTCTAAAACTATTATGCCCATATAATACCTACACACATATATTTCGTTTCATCCACATACATATTCGCCAGCCATAGCTTATAGTTTTAAGAGATTCGCGATTTATACTCATGATTCATAATTAACGGGACTTATCGCGTAAGCTATATAGATAGCCGGAAGAAGAGGTGTTGGACGAAGGAAAAAGTCGTGGCTCCGCAACATACGACGGACGGGAATCAAGAGCGCCGCCGAGTTGTTCCATCTCGCCAGGGATCGGACTGCGTTTGCCAAAGTGACTGCCAACCTTCGTTAGTCGGAGAGGCACCATCAGAGAGAGAGATCGCGTAAGCTTTTATATCAGTTCTGCCCGTGACCAACAGCCGGTTTCTGGAACGCTATTCAAATCTCTTGTCAGCTAACAATTGATTATTAATTAACAAATTGTTGACAATTGGCGAGTTTCTCGAAGCGTTTTCATCCTCTTGTCAGCTAATTAGAGTTTAGCAATAGTTTGAATAGCGGATTGAGCGAATTTGATGAAAAACTTCACTCACTCGTTCAATTCTGACATCTAGACGTCAGTCTAATGTTACTTTTTTGACAAAAAAATGTTTGTTTTTATTCAAAAACTTTTTCTAACTTTATAAACTTTATTAGCGGGAGCGCCCTATGATCTTTGATTCACATTAACCATGGCAAGGAAAAACTACACTTCCAGAGAGAGAGCCGAATTACTGGCTATCATTGAACAGTAAGTAGATACCTACCTATTTAATCATTTTGTTCTTACTCTCCAAAAGGTTCTGCTTACGAAAAATATTGCTTTAAAATTTTCAGATTCAAGGGGATTATAGAGGACAAAAGCACGAATGCTATAATGATAGATAAAAAGTCTGTAGCTTGGAGCAAGGTTGCAGACATATTTAACAGCACAGCAGAGACACCCCGATCATCGAAGCAGTTACTTGCGCTTTATAACAATATGAAGAGAGCAACTAGGCAGGAGCTCTCCAATGCTAATGTAATCATTCATACTTTTTGACAGTGCCCTGATTTGTCAATGTTAACAGAAGCTAACATTACAACAGCAATATGTATCAATTCTATCTATTATCAATTTATTCTAAGCATTTTTTCCACATATTGTTGTTATGTTTCAGATGGAACAATACCTCAAGCTTAAAAAAGATGAGGCAAGTGATAAGGTAATGCTTTCATTTATTTGGGTGAAAATATGTCAACATTAAACCCAAAATAAATTGTGTTCCGATTATTGCAGAAAGAAATAAATCGAACCGGAGGGGGTAATTTTACACCCAAACTAACCGAAGAAGGAGCCTGTATTCTTGGGTTGATGGGATCCCAAGCGCAGCCCTTGAAGAACCCATATGATAGTGCCGCTACTTATTTTTGTAAGCAATGAGAAATAAACACAAACACTGCACATCAATTTATTCTGATTAATGCTGTTTGAATAAAACTAAGCTTTACTATACAATCAGAAATTTTAAATAAATGTTGAAGTAACATTGTACCTAAGTATTTTACACACATACCAATAAGTAAACTAATTGTTTGTCTATATTTCACAGGTGATGTTGAAGTCCCTTTCAACCCCACACCGGAAATGGATTTACAAAGTAAGTTGAAAATTAATTACCTAAGGTTTAATCTATGAACTAAATTAAATATTTAACGTTAACAACTAAACAAACTTAGTTCACGCATTATTTACAATATTTACAATATTTATTTACAATAAACATACCTACTAACTTAACAAATACTAACTAAATAATTATCAGCACAATGTACACAATAGCAGGATGTGTTATTGATTGTTTACAAAAAGAAAGGCAAATCGCCAATAAGACAATGTTTATTAACACTACCTATAAGTATACTAATTTTTAGTCTATATTTTTACAGGTCATGTTGAAGTCCTTTTGAAGCCCACACCGGTAATTGATTTACAAAGTAAGTTTAAAATCAAATAATAAACTTAATTAAATATGTGAGGTTTATAACTAAACAAACTTAGTACAAGCATAACTTACATACATAATATACAAACCACTAACTAAATATTCATCAGTACAATATACACAATAGCAGAATGTGTTATTGATTGTTTACAAAAGGCAAATCATCAATAAGGCAATATTTATTAACACACATTTATTATTATACTTTATGTTAGGTTTAGGTACAACATAAAAACATAATCTAATCAAACAAATATTGCAGATTACTCTGAAGAGGTTGTGGCCGCACCTGTTATAGAAAAAAGAAAATTACCAAGTTAGTTTCTTCACATTAAAAGACCAATTGTTTGCATAGTTAAACCTACCTTTTACTTTAGTTTATTTTGTTAATTATTTTTATGTCTTTGCAGTAACTAGCAGCAGTGATGCTAACAAAAAGTGCAAGAAACTTGCTGCTGGTAAAGTACAAAAGTCAAAAGTTTCAAATATGGCAATTTATAAAAGAAATATCTATTTGAAGAAGTTGGAAACTGCTACCTTGCAAAAAAAACAAGCATTGGTGGAGCTCAGAACGTCATTGAAGAGAGAAAAATTAGCAAATTTAGAAGTTCAAATAAAAGAGCTAGAGCTAGCACGAATGAAGTCTATTCAACCACAATAGTTTTATTGGTACATTATGTTAGCTTCAGTCATGCCAGTTCCAACTATTTTATTTATGTGTTAATTATAGTAATAGTAGTTATAGTAATTAATTAGTACAGTATTTAAATTCTGTAATATTTTAATTGTCTAATGTAAAAAGTACAATTGTTATTATTTATTAAAAATATATTAATTTATTCAGTATATATGGTTTGATTTTTATAGCTTTAAGTTTTTTGAGTGAGTGCGGCCTGGGCCCAGCAGTGAATGCTAATGTCCAAGAGGGATTCAAAATGTGATATCTTAAATTTCTACTCACATTAAATTTATTGCACATTAAAATGAGATAACAATAATGCATTGCGCACAGCAAAGCATTATTGCCACGGTGGGTACCAGGGACATTGTCATCATTATCACCATCATTACTGTTGTTGCCATCATTTTCGTCTAGCAAGTCTGGCTCGCATTCGAACTGATCATTGTTCTCTAAAGCTATATTATGAAGTACTGCACATGCCACAACAATGCTCATAGCTGTGTCTATTTTGACTCTAAGCCCCATTGACAGACATGGAAACCTGCGCTTGAGCACTCCAAAACAACGCTCAACAGGGTTACGCGTTGAGATCTGGGCTTTGTTATATGCCTCCTCGCTGGGTGTCCTTGGCTGGGTGAATGGGGTCAATAGGTATCTCCTGCAAGGATATCCACTGTCACCAACAAGCACATCATTTCCGTACATACCTGCAAGTAAAGACAAAATGATTATAAACTCTACAAAGTAAACACTTTGAAGACATTTGCTTTTCATTTCAATTGAGACATTGTAAAGACCCTCACCTGACTCAAAATCAGCACGTAAAGGTGAATCGTTAAAGATTGTGGTGTCATGGACAGCACCTGGCCACCTGCATAGAATGTCCCGTATGCGCAAAGAGGAATCACAGACCACCTGTGTATTTAGCGAATAAAACCCCTTTCTGTTCTTGTACTGTAGAGCTCGTCTTCCACCAGGGGACTGTATTTTGATATGTGTGCAGTCCAGGGCACCGATCGTATTGGGGAAACCAGCAATGGCATAGAAGCCATTCCTAACCTCACTTTTTTCTGCAGCAGTTGCGGGCATTCTCACATACTGTGGCCGAAGTTTTGCCAATTCATTGGATACTTTTTTTACAATTCTGCAGCATGTTGTTTTGTTGACACGGATGTTATCGGCAACAGTTATCTGAAAGGCTCCAGAAGCATAGAATTGAATTGCCAGCATCACCTGTTCGACGGCACTTATTGAGTAACTTCTGTGGGTTGTTGGAGCAATGTGGGCCAGTCGTTCCGTGATATACATAATTACTTGCTTGGAAACCCTATAGCGGGCTTTAAATTCGTCATCATCCAAGGTCTCGATAGGGTTCATTCTTCGACGATACCTTCGCTTTTTTCTGGGTACTTGTACCTCTTCATCACTTGATGAAAAAGTAACGTCAGACACGCTCACATCGGACACACTCACATCAGACATGGTTTTAATAATATAGTCCAAAAACGTGAAAATAAAACAACAATAAGCACTTGAATATCAGTTAATTACTCAAGATCCGATGATTATTTATTTTCTTGTCAACCAATTGTCAACAAATTGTTGACAAGAGATTTCGTTTCGAGAAACCTCCGAGAAACCCAAACGCGCTACAAAAGTGCTTTTTGACAAGCCATTATGTGACAAGAGTTTAATTATTGTTCGAACAACTCAACAATATTTAAGCACTTGTTAAACACTATTTAAACTCTAGTCAAAAATAAATAGCGTTCGAGAAACCGGCTGCAAGGCTTGCAACATAGCCGAAACGTCGGGTTTATAAAGGTAACTCCGCTCCGGCTTCGCACGGGTATAAATTATATAGCCTACTCCACTATTTAATGGATGTTATTATACATATAAACCTTTCTCTTGAATCACTCTATATATTAAAGAAAACCGTATCAAAATCCGTTGCGTAGTTTTAAAGATTTAAGCATACAAAGGGACATAGGGACAGAGAAAGCGACTTTGTTTTATACTATGTAGTGATACGCGATAAATCCCGTTACTTATTAATTATTCATAGCTTAATTCTTCAACTGCACCCCCAATCCCATCCATTGCTCATCCAACTTGACGTCACAGTCCAAATCTCTTAGGGCCGACTTGATATCGAACCCAAAATCCCCCCCATATTTCCCAATAGCCTTTTTTAATAGTCCCTCAACCCCTAGCTCTTGGAAATAGGCATTGTATTCCGTACCTGGCGGAGAGGTTGCGAAGCGCCCAGCACGAGTGTTTCTGGAACGAAAGGCATATAATGATTAATAAGTAACGGGACTTATCGCGTAAGTTTTTATATAGCTTTATTAACCAGCATGATCGTGTGAAGCCACAAGATACTGTGAGTGTAGTGTGTAGGTTGCGTGTTATTAATAAAAACGTAGCAGTGAGGGTAGTCGGAGAAGAATCTGACAGAGCGCTGCGGTGGAGGCGAAGAAATATGCGTCGTCAGTCTGCCCGTGACCATGGCTGATGCAACGTAGCCGAAACGTCGGGTTAATAAAGGTAACTTTATTATATAAAAACATACGCGATAAGTCCCGCTAGTTATTAATCATGAGTATAAATCGCGAATCTCTTAAAACTAATAAGACATGTCCCTCAGATAGACGCCATATTGAAAAAGGGTGACGTTAGAAGTACCTGTAACAGCCGAGTGTGTATAAGGTATGAGTGTTAGTAAAGCGAAAGTGGTCAGTCAGGATCGGGACAAATGGGGTTTCGCGATCTCTGCCTATTCTATTACAGGGAATCAGAAGTGACGTGTATGTATGTTTGTATGTGCTTTTAATAGCTTTCAAATTGATACAAAACCATTGTAATCATCAGATCAAAACATCCGTGTAGGTACGTCATGGGGACGTATACAGGTGGCCAATAAAATCAATTGCCCCCTAGTTCCTTAGTAGCCGCCTACGACATGCCGGGAAGAACGGCAGCTAGTTATGCATTCTTTGTATGTCCCAGCTAATAAGTAACAGTAACTTTTAATACATACATACACATCACGCCTGATTCCCTATAGAGGGGTACTAGAGATCACGGGTCCCCATTAGTCCTGATCCTGACAGACCACTTTCGCTTCATTGATACTCATACAGACTCGGCGGTTATAGGTACTCCTAACGTCACTTTTTTTCTTGCAAAATTACTTTTATGTATTATATGTATTATTTACTCACAATAACCGTAGGGTTATCCTCGTGGCATTTAATTGTATCCACTATGGCATCTGCGGCACCATTAGTTAATAAAGCCTGACTGTGTGTAGGCTCCCTTAGAGCTAAGGCCGCTATACACTTCAGGCCGTACGCCGCTGCTTTTGGGTTTTTCTATAAAGAAAGAAAACAATTTAGTTAGTTACTGTTTATTTAATATATAGCACAATTACGAAAGAAAATGATTGAATAAAGTCAAAGTCAAAGTCAAAGTCAAATGTTTTTATTCAACATAAGTACAAGTACAGTACATTCATTGAAAGTCAAAACATTTGCCTGACACTGGTTGTCTCTTATCATTGAAATTCTACCGTTGGTTCGGAAGCCCTGGCTCGGAGAAGAACCAACAAGAAACTCCGGCTTTCAGGATTTTTTGCCCAGTGCCATTTACAAAAACAAATTTATAAAGAAACATAATTAACTTTGCACATATAGCTTAGATGCACTCATTGCCAACCCTGAGCATCGGCAAGGTAGTCTCCGACCGCGTAGTAAGCGCCCCGGACTAGTCGGCCTCTAACTATAGTCTTAAATTTAGGCAAGGGCAATCGCGTAATCCAGTCCGGTAAATGATTATAAAAACGCACGCAATTTCCAATAAAAGATTTCTTGACCTTTTGAAGCCTCGAGGGCGCCACATACAGCTTATGTTTGTTCCTAGTATTAATTTTATGAACATCACAGTTTCTTCTAAAAATATTTATATATTTATGAACATAAATGACACAATCATATATGTACTGAGCAACAACCGTCAAAATATCAATTTCTTTAAATTTTTCACGAAGTGACTCTCTGGGGGCCCATTCTATAAATGCAGCGAACAGCCCTCTTCTGCAAAACGAATATTGTGTTTATGTCAGCAGCACAACCCCACAGCAAGATGCCATAAGACATAATGCTATGAAAGTAGCTGAAATAAACAACCCTAGCCGTGAACTCGTCCGTGTATTCCCTAATCCGTTTAACAGCATATGCCGCGGAACTAAGTTTTTTAGATAAAACGCGAATGTGGTCTCCCCACTGCAGCTTTGAATCTAAAGTTATCCCTAAGAAGACAGTAGTATTAATTTTATCTATTTTCTCATTATTTATTATTAGATTGGTTTCGACACCATTAACATTTGGCAAAGTAAATTTAATACATTTTGTTTTATTATTATTAAGAACTAAATTGTTATATTGAAACCATTGAACTACATCTCCTATCACCGAGTTTACTTTTTGCGACTCATCAATTTTCCTGCTAATTTTAAAGATTAGGGATGTGTCATCAGCAAAAAGGACCATCCTGCACCTATTTTTAGTTACAAAAGGTAAGTCATTTATGTATACTAGGAAAAGAAACGGACCTAATATTGAACCTTGAGGCACCCCCATCTGGACTGAACGACCCGACGACTGCTCCAAACCAATAGTTACTTTTTGTACTCTATTACTTAAATATGATTTTATTACATTTAGTGAATTATTTTTAACTCCATAATACTCTAATTTTCTTATTATTATATCATGTCGGACACAATCGAACGCTTTAGAAAGGTCACAGAAGATACCAAATGCATCCTGTGACCGTTCCCAGGCATCAAAAATCCCTTTTATTAATTCTACACCAGCATCAGTGGTGGACAAACCCTTTGTGAAGCCAAATTGTTTAGAATGTAGCAGTCCGTTCAAATTAAAATGGTACAACATCTGATTTAACAAGATTTTCTCGAATACTTTACTTAATGCTGGTAGCACGGATATTGGACGGTAATTAGATGGGTCCAAGGTACTACCAGACTTATATATCGGTGTTACTCTACTTAGTTTCATTAAATCAGGGTACGAACCTGATTCTATCGAGGCATTGAAAACCGATGCCAGATAAGGTGCCAACAAGTCAATAATAACACTAATTGTTTTGACCGAGTGTCCAAACAGATCCACAGTTTTTTTCTTACTGAAAGTTTTGAATGTTTTTATTATTTCTAATGGAGTTGTAGGCCTAAAACGGAACTCACCATCACAACACGGGGCCGACAACGCAAGCAGATTGCAAGCCTTCTCAGCGCAACTGTTTAGTGAGCTGGATGTCATCAAAGGGAGGTTTCCAAAATATTCTTCAAAACATGAAGCAACATCTGCTTCGCCACATACAATTTTATTATTAAGTTTCAGCTTTAGATTATTTTGATTATATGTTTTAACTCTACCAGTTTCAGATTTAATGACATCCCACGTTTCCTTGATTATATTTTTAGATTTGAGTATTTTATTCCTAATATACAGCGACTTAGCCTGGATACAAACGTTTTTGAATATCTTTGAATATAATTTTACATAGTTTCTAAAAGTTACACTAAAGTTTGTTGTTTTTTCTTCATATAATCGATACAATTTTGTCCTACTAACATGGATACCCGGGGTTGCCCAATCACTAAACTTTTTCCTTGAATTTATATTTAAAGTTTTTGGAATAAAAACAGATTTATGTTCCCCATTAATTAGATCAAAAACTGTTTGGAACATTTTGTTAGGACAGCTACTGTGTATATTAAACAATCTTAGTTTGTTGTTAATTTGTTCTCTAAAACGCTCCAAACGCCGTTCAGTTACCGGAATACAAGTTATTAGCTGAGAATTAATAGAATATATATTTTTGTTAAACGAAGCTAACAGGCCACTGTGATCAGACCTCAAAACATTAATAATTTTGCTGCTGTTTGGGTTCTCATTACTGAATATATTATCAATACATGTAGCAGAATGGCTGGTCACCCTTGTTGGGCTTTCAAATATTCTATCCAACCCAAAAGACCAGAACAAATTTAGAAGTCTAGTAGCCCGTGTCGAGGACTCCAAAAGATCAACATTGAAATCACCACAAAAGATTATGGTCTTATTAGATTTACACAGCTTAAGCAATACCATTTCTAAAATTTTCTCAAAGACACAGAAGTCGCCATTAGGTGGCCTATATAAGCAACAAACAATGAATGCATCTGCCTCCACACAGGACAATTCTATTATTTTTTCTACACTTTCTGAGATTACATCATTCCGAACCTTATTTTTAATACTTTTATGCATAATTATCATAGAGCCACCGTGTATTGAATTTTCACGGCAAAAAGAACTAACAATATTATGATTTTTAAAATTATATATTAATTCATAATCTTTGGCCCAGTGTTCACAAATACAAAATACATTTATATTATTATTATTTAAAAATAATTCAATTTCCAATTCCTTTCCAGCTATGCTTTGAATGTTCTGATGAACAACACTAAGACACTGTGTGGAGTTAAGCTGTGCACAAGTTTCATTTCTGATGCAAGGGGAATCCTCTTTTGTCAAATAACTTAATTTAAATTAATATTTGCAACCTCTTCCTTTGAAGAGATGCATGAATCAAGCCCAAAAGGGGCAATGTCAGAGGCCAGTGAATTGGCTTGGTCAAAACTAAAATAAAATTGTAGCATTTCAGCTACTTGTTTTTTACAACTATTGTTGAGATAGTAAGTATCTCCAGTAAAATATAATTTGTTCTTTAAAATACAATTTGTATCTATTAATTCAACATTATTATTATGCACTGAAATAGTGTGCATAGTCTGATTTAATATAAACCTATATTTATTTTCTGCCGGGGTCAATGTCTTAGAATAAGGCAAGGTACACAGAATTATATGTTTAATATGCTTTTGAATTATTAAATTATCTATATGTTTAATTAATCTATGTTTATTTAGATTCCCCCTGCGACAACACATTAGAAGCAATGTCATATTGCATTCTAACCTAGTTCTCAATATATTGTCAATTAAGTTGTCAAAATCAGCTCCTGGTAGGCAATTGTTGTAAATTGCCGTATTTGAAAGTTCACTTCTCACCATTACACCGATATTTTTAACTATTTCATCACCATAAATGTGAACTAATTTATGATTTAACTTTTTATTTAAATTAAGTTGTTTGGGTGATGAACATTTAGTACTTTTCTTAGAGCTGGATTCCATAGAAACCTGTGACACATCGGCACAAGGACATCCTGCAGCCACAAGCGAATCAAAACGCTCCTGGTTCTCCCTACAAAGTTTTAGGAGCTCGTCCATCTCCTTAGTATACTGGGCAATATCTGCCTGAGAACTCTCATAACTTTGAGTCACAGCACTCAATTCACCCTCAAGCAGAACTACTTTCCGGTGAAAAGCCTGTATCTCACAGTCATGCCTACTACTAGTTAGTTTGTGGTGAATGTAAAGTGATTTTAGTTTATTATTTATATTATTATTTATAAAGGATTTTTTCTTACCTACACAAAGATAAGTTTTATTTATTAATTTATTCAACTTTCTTAACTTTTTCCTACAATTTCTTGACAAAGGGGTGGCAGAAGCACTGAAGTCGGTCTTCATGACAAGGCGCTGATACTGCTGGTTAGCTTCTGCAGATTGTAGTCTCCTCACCTCCGTGTTAAGGGATCTCACTACTTCTTCGGACTCGCAAAGGGCCAACTTCAGTTGTGAGATCTGCAACAGGGCATCTTCATACTCCAAACCGCACTGATGGAAACCAGCCAGAGCACTGCGCACATAGTCCCGTTCCGCCACCACCTCTGCTAACTCACGATCTTTCAAAACCAATTCTGACTTTAACCTAGTGTTTTTCTCAACTATGAGTAACACTTCCTTCTCGCTATCCTCGTGCTCCGAGATTAGTCCGGAACACTTGTCCTTAGTAGCTTGAAGTTCACTAAGGGTGTTTTTGAGTTTTATTTCTAGTTCACGAATGGTTTGAGACCGAGTATTCATTTTATAAGTCGCCATTAAGGTAGACAAGATAATAAATAATTGTACGTTGAATTGATATTTTGCTAAGGTTATATCTAGTAGATTAAAGTAGGAAACGAGAAAGAAATGCACCACACTACAATTATACCACGAATATTTAGTATAATTATACGTTTTTAGCAATTAAATGAGAGAGAACTTTCAAATACACTCAACGGTAACAGATATTTTAAGTTGATCTAAAACACTATAATATCAATATAATTTACACTTAAAACACTAAAACACGGTTTACTATTAGCTTATTTTGGTTTATATAGTCACAAAATACTCAGAATGAGCATATAAACAATTAAATATCAATTAAAAAGTTAGAGCTGATTTTGACGTTACAAAGGTTTTTTTTTTTTTTTTTTTTTTTATATACATATCTATGCTTTAGAATAATAAAAACATACGCTTCAAGACTTGTGTATACACACTCCCTATTTTATTGTGGCGGCGTAGTCAGAAGCTTCAATGCTCATCACAGAAATTTCGAAGGCATGTTAGGTATGAATCACTCAAAGCTCGCGTTTCCCTAAATAGCCCCAATGTGATAGGTAGTGAACTGTATCCCCGTATATAGGCACTGGCCTGAGGGATAGGTAGGTTTCCTCACGATGTTTTCCCTCACCGTTAGCGACTGTATTATTATTATTATATTATGCTAGCTGGAACGTTAAAAGAAGCTAACTAGCTGTCTTTCTTCCCAGCATGTCGTAAGAAGCGATAAAGGACTAGGGTTAAATGGAATCTATTAGGCGATAGGCAAACTGTCACCAATATTTCATACCACATCACAACCCCCAATATTTATACCAAAAGCAGACATATGCTATATTATATTTCCAATGTTCTGTCCACCCCGAAAGGGATTAAAGGACGTGAATGTACTAAGTTTAGCTGCTTACCATATGTCTCGACAGGAGCGATACGATGATAGGAGCCACGTTGGCGTCCACTAGTTTCCTCTTCATATCGTCGTTGCCTGACAACGCCGTTACTCTGTCGGACCGTGTGTGAATATACAAATTAGTTCGCTAATGTACATACACACCACGCCTGATTTCCTGTAGAGGGGTAGACAGAGATCACGGATCCCCATTTGTCCCGATCCTGACAGACCACTTTCGCTTCTGTGACACTCATACACCTCCTCATACACACTCGGCGGTTATAGGTACACCTAACGTCACCCTTTTTCAATATAGCGTCTATCTGACTATCTGTATATCGCTAATAAAGGGGTGGTAAATAGAACAAACAACAAAGCCTTTCTTCCCAGTATGGCTTAGGAGGTCTAAGAACTATAGGTCTATTGGGCGACTATCACCAATGTCCTATTATGATGTCGTCACCTTAGTACTTAGGCTAAATGTAACCGAGAAGAAATTATGACTTCAAGGTTCTGTTCATCCCGAAAGGGTTTTAAGGACATAGCATAAACATACATACGCTTCACGACTTGTGTATATACACTCCCTTTTTTTTTATTATGGCGGGGTAGTCAGAGGCTTGAATGCCCATCTCCGAAATTTCGAAGGCATGTTAGGTATGGGTCATTCGAAGCCCGCGTATCACTAGATAGATCAGTCGTCTATGGTGCGTCAACAAAGTCAGCAGCTCAGTGAAAGTTGTATGTTTGCTTTGGGATTATATTTGGATCCTCAACTGGAACGAACCGAAGAACAAAGAAGAGAAGAATTGGAGCTTCGATTTCGTTTTTCTTCAGTTGTAGCGGCTGGCGACGTTGTTGTAACCATGGCGATGGAATAACAAGAAGTTCAAACGCCGTGGCATTAGTGTTTGTACTTCAGCCGACATAACCTTAGAGGTGAATGGCTTAATAAAGAATTAAAAACGTTATTACATCAATCATCACCACAAACCAAAAGTAATGGTCAATGTTACCGTGGAGTTACTAAATCTCCAAAGCTCAATACATTCCGAAACGAAAAGAATGAAAACCATTCACACATATGTACGGTTTTAATTCTATTTGTTATGCGATTGTGCGTAATTTTTGAAATATTGAATATCTTTAAGACTAATTATATCTCAACTAGCGACCCGCTCCGGCTTCGCACGGTATAAAATATATAGCCTACTCCACTATTTACTGGATGTTATTATACATATAAACCTTCCTCTTGAATCACTCTATCTATTAAAAAACCGCATCACAATCCGTTGCGTAGTTTCAAAGATTTAAGCATACAAAGGGACATAGGGACAGAGAAAGTGACTTTGTTTTATACTATGTAGTGATTTAGAATCTCGAATGCTTCAAAAGTTAATCATCCTCAATTATTGGAATAACGATACATATTATTTATCTTTACTAAAGTGATTAAGAAAATGTCTCAGGGATTTAGGGACGTGAATATACATCAACGATCTGATTACTATGTTTATTAAGTTGCATCACTATCACTACATAGTATAAAAGAAAGTCGCTTTCACTGTCCCTATATCCCTTTGTATGCTTAAATCTTTGAAACTACGCAACGGATTTTGATGCGGTTTTTTTTAATGGATAGAGTGATTCAAGAGGAAGGTTTATATGTATAATAACATCCATTAAATAGCCAGAAGTGCGAAGCCGGGGCGGGTCACTAGTATCAATTGAATTTTATTCTCAGTTACCTCTCATTGGTATAATGAGTAAGGTTTTGCTAACTGGATCGTTTAAAAGTCCGGTTCTAATTTTGTTTAAGGTTAAATCAATCAGCCTATTGCAGTCTACTGCTGTACACAGGCCTTAATAAAGGTATTGCTAAGTAATATTACGTTATAAATGCTAAGTAGCATTAATCCTGTGATTCTATGTACAAAAATATGAATGGGAAATTCATGATGTTATATTAATAAATGTGGTTCGTAATTTTTTAAATCAGGCTTTTATTTATTTAAATTCGACGTAGCTAAGTTGTTTGGGTCTTGACTCTGTATCAGTGGGTACAGGGTTTAAATCCCGCTTGAGCATGTACCAATGGAAATGGAGTTTAGTGAATTTCTATGTACATTTTCGTAATAATTACGAAGTCGAATACTACGGTGAGGGAAAACATCGTGATGAAGCCTACCTGTTTCCTGAACAGGTAATAGTGCTTGTAAATGGCGAGATGGCTTACCACCTGTCACATTGAGCACTGACTATCTGGTCAACACGTGGGTTCGAGGTGGCCTTAGAATTATCACCTCCGCAATTATGGAGAAAAACACTGAAACTTCTGACTACTGGTAGTGTATGTATGTGAATGTTATGTTACAATAATATTTGTCAATAATGTCGAAAGGTCGGTAGGCCCTCACAGACCTGGGCTCACTATTACACTTTACTCCACTAATTCATTTAAGCCACTATATTACTTCAGTATCGATACAGTAATACTTCAGTGGCCGTAATTTGACACTTTTGGCACTGCACTAGTAAATTTTGGCCACTGAAGCGCAATCGAACTACATCTGAAGTACAAAAAGCTACTCCGCTAACCAAACGTCCGTCAATGTCAGTTCAATATCCTTATATTTGGTACTCCACTATTGACATTTCTATACTTGAGTTGCCACTGAAGCGCCACTGACTCGCTATTGAGGTACAAATGTGCAGGTCAAAATATTAGCAGAGTGCCAATTTTACAGCCGAGACAGTTGTAACGCAGTTGTGTGGCTGTCAAAGTTAATTAGTGGAGTAAGGGCCCTGGCGCCGATTTGTCAAAAACGTGGCTCTCGGTATTGGCTTACCATGGGCTGAGATTGAGGTCATTGCGCAGGATAGGCTCAGGTGGCGTGCTTTGAAGGCCCTATGGCCCTGATGAGGGATTCAAGGATTTACCTAAGTAATAGAGGTAGCCCAGTGGGTAAGACCACGGACTTCGTATGAGAAAGCTCCTAGGTTCGAATCCCGACTCTGGCATGTACCAATGAATGAAATTTAAATATGTGTTTTCCATTTACGTGCATAATTTACAGTCGCTAACGGTGAGGGAAAACATCGTGAGGAAACCTGCCTATCCCTTAGGATAGGTAATAGTCAGTGCCTATATACGGCGATATGGTTCACTAGTTATCACGTTGGGTGCTGTCTATCTAGTGATACGCGGGCTTCGAATCACCCATACCTAACATGCCTTCGAAATTTCGGAGATGGGCACTCAAGCCTCTGACTACCCCGCCATAATAAAAAAGGGACTGTGTATACACAAGTCGTGAATCGTATGTTAATGTTGAAATAAAACTGTTCAACTAAATTACTTAATAATTTATTTATAAAAAAGTTAATAATTGCATTGAACTTGAACCTTTAATTTATTTTAAAATTAGAAATAATATAAAAACTTACATACATTAAATACTTGCAGATCAGTAAATGAATACATACATACAAATCACGCTCGTTTCCCTACAGAGGGGCAGGCAGAGATCACGGTTCCCCATTTGCCTCGATCCTGACACACCACTTTCGCTTCATTGACATCCATACACCTCATACATATACATTCGGCGGCTATAACTAGGTCGTTTTTAGACTACACAATCGCCATCCTTATTACGTGCATTTAAAATAGAGTAATGGTAAGTTTTCTTTACATATATAAAATAAATAGTAAGCACGAAACTTATGCCCAAATGATTAATAACTAACGGGACTTATCGCGTATGTTTTTATATAATAAAGTTACCTTTATTAACCCGACATTTCGGCTACGTTGCAGCAGCCATGGTCACGGGCAGACTGATGATGCATATTTAATAAATTAATAAAGGTAACTTTATTATATAAAAACATACGCGATAAGTCCCGTTAGTTATTAATCATGAGTATAAAACACGAATCTCTTTAACTCTTATGCCCATATATTACCTAGACCACTGATTTCTCGCTTAAATTTTTTTTATTTCGACGTAGCTCAGTTGTTTAGGGCTTGACTCTGTATCGAGGGTACAGGGTTCAAATCCCGCTTGAGCATGTACCAATGGAAATGAAGTTTAATGAATTTCTATGTACATTTTCGTAATAAAATACATTTACGAAATGCGTCGAATACTGCGGCGATGGAAAAACATCGTGAGAAAACCTATCTGTTCCCCGAACAGGTAATAGTTAGTGCTTGTAAATGGCGACATGACTGACCACCTGTCACATTGAGTACTGACTATCTGGTTAACACATGGGTCCGAGGTGGCCATAGAATGACTACCTCCGTAATTGCGGAGATGGAAACCTGAACCTCTGACTGTAAGGGTTAATGGTCGTGAACGCGTACGTACGTTTTTTTATATTTCGCTTCACCCACATACACATTCGCCATGTATATCTTAATTCTTCAACTGCACCCCCAATCCCATCCACTGCTCATCTAACTTGACGTCACAGTCCAAATCTCTTAGGGCCGACTTGATATCGAAGCCAAAATCCCCCCCATATTTCCCAATAGCCTTTTTTAATAGTCCCTCCACACCTAGCTCTTGGAAATAGGCATTGTACTCCCTGTACCTGGCGGAGAGGTTGCGAAGCGCCCAGCACGAGTGTTTCTGGAACGAAAGGCATATAGTTATTAGAGGACCTCCGTGGCGCGATCGGTTAGACGCCTGAACGCTAACCTTAGGTCCCTAAGATTCCCGGTGGAGATAGGATTAAGAACTACGCTTTTCTTCTGCTTTTCAGTCTGGTTGGTGATTGTATATGCTATATATGTATTTAACTATATATATTATGTATACATTTCTTAAATATACGTTGACTAGTACCCTTAACACAAGTCTTAAATGTACTTGCCAAGGGGCTAGTTCAATTGGTGTAATGTCCATATATTATTATATAGTTTGGCACTTAAAGCTTAATAAAAGACCCCGTATGACGTAAAAAGAATGCTAACTAGCGCCGATTTCTCCGGCATAATAATATTTGGATATTATTACAGCAATTGAACTAGCCCCTTAGTAAGTACATTTAATACTTGTGTTAAGGGTACTAGTTAACGTATATTTAAGAAATATATACATATTATATATAGATCAATACATATATAACATATATAATTAATGACCAGACTGGAAAGCAGTAGAAAAGCGTAGTTCTTAACTGTGCCTCCACCGGGAATCAAACCTGTTATAGCAGTTAACCGATCGCGCCACGGAGGTCGTCGAATATCATATAAATCTGATATCATATGGAAGCAGATCACATATATCGCTTTCCCACCCCTAATAGACCATCCAATCATGTACTTATCTCTCAAACGACCTCCGATGCGCGATCGGTTAGACACCTGAACGCTAATCGTGAGGTCCCAGGTTCGATTCCCGGTGGAGGCAGAGTTAAGAACTACGCTTTTCTACTGCTTTCCAGTCTGGTTGGTGATTATATATGCTATATATGTATTTATCTATATATAATAACTATATATTTCTTGAATATACGTTGACTTGTACCCTTAACACAAGTCTTAAATGAACTTACCAAGGGGCTAGTTCAAGTGGTGTAATAGTGTCCTAAATATTATATTACTAGAGCGACCCGCTCCGGCTTCGCACTTCTGGCTATTTAATGGATGTTATTATACATATAAACCTTCCTCTTGAATCACTCTATCTATTAAAAAAAGCGCATCAAAATCCGTTGCGTAGTTTCAAAGACTTAAGCATACATAGGGACAAAGAAAGCGACTTTGTTTTATACTATGTAGTGATTATTATGTATTATTTACTCACAATAACCGTAGGGTTATCCTCGTGGCATTTAATAGTATCCACTATGGCGTCTGCGGCACCATTAGTTAACAAGGCCTGACTGTGTGTAGGCTCCCTTAGAGCTAAGGCCGCTATACACTTCAGGCCGTACGCCGCTGCTTTTGGGTTTTTCTATAAAGAACCAAATAAGTTTAGTTATTGCTTATTTAATATATAGCACAATTGCGAAAGAAAATGATTGAATATACATGGATACATATGACTACCTGTCACATTGAGTTCTAACTATCTGGTCAACACGTGGGTTCGAGGTGGCCATAGAATTACTACCTTCGCATTGCGGAGATGGACACCTGAACCTCTGACTACCCCGTAACGGTTAATGGTCGTGAACGCATACGTGAATAAACATATCTATGCTTTAGAATAATAAAAACATACGCTTCAAGACTTGTGTATACACACTCCATATTTTATTGTGGCGGGGTAGTCAGAAACTTCAATGCCCATCACTTAAATTTCGAAGGCATGTTAGGTATGAGCCACTCAAAGCTCGCGTTTCCCTAAATAGCCTGAATGTGATAGGTAGTGAACTGTATTCCCGTATATAGGCACTGGCTCGAGGGATAGGCAGGTTTCCTCACGATGTTTTCAATCACCGTTAGCGACTGTATTATTATTATTATATTGTATTATGCTAGAATAATACTAAATAGCTGTCTTTCTTCCCGGTATGTCGTAAGAAGCGACAAAGGACTGAAGGGTAAATGGAATCTATTAGGCGATAGACAATCTGACACCAATATTTCATACGACATCACAACCCCAATATTTTATACTACAAGCAGACCTATGCTATATTATATTCCCAAACTTCTGTCCACCCCAAAAGGGATTAAAGAACGTGAATGCAGTACGTTTAGCTGCTTACCATATGTCTTGACAGGAGCGATACGATGATGGGAGCTACGTTGGCGTCCACTAGTTTCCTCTTCATATCGTCGTTGCCCGACAACGCCGTTACTCTGTCGGACCGTGTAATAATATTAAGACCTATACATATACTATAACATATAACAGTCAGATAGACGATATATTGAAAAAAGGTGACGTTAAGTGTACCTATAACCGCCGAGAGTGTATGAGAAAATGTATGAATGTCAATGAAACGAAAGTTGACTGTTAGGATCGGGACAAATGGGGATCCGTGATCTCTGCCTACTCCTCTATAGGGCATCAGGTGTGATCTGTATGTATGTATGTACATATACTATCACATCGATTAAAATTAAAAGGGATGAGCATAAATATATATCCCTAACAGGATTGGGAGAGATTATCAATCACCACCTGGATGACAAATCTCTCTTGCTTCACTCACACCCATTAACCTTCTCATACATGCATTTCTGTTCTTCACTACGTACACCCGCCTTGAGAAGAAAGTGGTAAACAGAACAAAAAATATTGAGGAACATGCCATATTTAGGTTGTTATTAGGGACGTATGTATATATGCTTGCGATTGTCTCAGTCTCAAGGTATAGATAGATTCTCGAAGACAATGAAGAGATATGTATTTGTAGTAGTAACAATATAGAATATTCCTTTAACGTCACCTTTCTTCAATATAGCGTCTATCTGACTGTAATATGTCCTATAGCCGCCGAGAGTGTGTGAGAAGATGTATGAATGTCAATGAAGCGAAAGTGGTCTGCCAGGATTGGGACAAATGGGGATCCGTGATCTCTGCCTACCCCTCTACAGGGACCCAGGCGTGATGTGAACGTAATTAAACTAATGAATTCAATAGTAGGTGGATAACATTGCTGCTAAAAATTACCCCTTGTACCTAAGTCACATCTTATTACATTCAATAAAGACGGTAGTTGTTTACATTTGTTATATCAATATCGGTAACTATGACAACTAACAATCAATCAATATCAACAAAATCTTACATGTACAGTTAATTGTATCCATATTAAAATTACGTAAAACATTTCAGACAAGTTTTCCTCAAGTGTATATAACAACTAACATTTATTTTACAATGGAGACTAACCAAGGCGATAGAATGGCCTTAAACACCTATAACCACGCCTTACAATCTCTAGAGGAGTGGCAGAAACACAACGAAGACGTTTTAAAAGGCGACATCATAGGTATTACGGACAACAACACTTCAGTAACCAAAAACTGCATCATCAAAGTAACCCAACGATCAAGTGAGGATTATTCAGACAGCACAGATCAATTAAAATCCAGGTCTAGACACATTAATTACTGGAAATCTGAGCTAGATCGAGCAATACAAGACTTAAACACCGAAATAGGCATGCTAGAAACCTGCAGACAGCAATTGAAAAACGCTATGGACGTAATCAAAATACCTATTTATGTGACAGAAGAATGTCTTACGATTAGGCAGAATAGGATGCAATCGGATTTAATATATGATGAACCACAAGATGCTTTGAATTACGAAGCTAAACTACTGGATAATATAAGTGTGGTACAAAAAGATTTGTTAAGAGACATCGAATATCAATTACGAATCAATATATCTGCCAAGGAAGTCTTAGAAAAAGACTGGAGTCTCAAAAGCATATCTTTAGCGTACGAAACTGTGAATAGCGAACTAAAACCTAAAGCAGAGAACGTTAAAATATCACCGGGTTGCTCGAAATTCGTTGAAAACCAATCCAATATCAACATATGGGAAGGACACACTATATCTGTGCTTAAACAGTTCAAAAACGCAATGGAACAATCGCAAGAATTAAGGAAAAAAATAGACGCTTCCCTCCTAAACTCAGCACGCGATATTCGAACTCAAGACATCAAAGTCAACAAGCTATTGTCCGAACGCATAGCGATGACCGAAAAAGTGAAGACCGAATTGGAGAACCAACTAAAATTGACATTAGCCAAAATAGCCGAAACGGAGAACATTTTGGACACATTACACGAAGAAATTTTAAAAGTGAATCAACGAATACAGGTAGCTCAGACTAGATTAAACACTAAAGGTCTAAGACCTGAGATTGAAAACTGCAGGGAAGGTTCGTTAATAAGCTTGTTAGACGAAGTAAGAGACCTGAATGATAGCATGAGTCTGCTAAAGGATAGATCTGTTAAAACTGAACTTTTAAGAGCTGATTTGATTAAAGAAAGAGCGAGATTGGAAAATGAGATTATAGTTAAAAAGAAGTCTTTACATTTGGACAATGAAAGATGTTTGTATTTAAGATCACACTATCAGTCCGCTGAGAAATTGTGCGGTTATTAATGGTTTCGTGACGTCAATAGTCATCGAATAGTCAGATGCGAGAGTCATAAACACTCGTACAGCACTTTTGGTAAACATATTAAATAGAGGTAGTTTTTTTCAAAGTTTTGTACATATATACATACAATCACATCACGCCCGATTCCCTGTAGGGGTAGACGGAGATCACGGATCGTCATTTGTCCCGATCCTGACAGACCACTTTCGCTTCATTGACACTCATACATCTTCTCATACACTCTCGGCGGTTATAGGTACTCCTAAAGTCACCTTTTTCCAATATAGCGTCTATCTGACCGTCATTTGGCTTATTGGGCCGTCCCCAACGTAAACGCCCTTCTACTTCACTCACATATATTCCTTTAGGTCCTTATTCCTTTGTCAATCTGATATCATTTATCCAAAGTTTTGTATTGTTTCGTAATATATTATAATTTTAAGAGATTCGCGATTTATACTCATGATTAATAACTAGCGGGACTTATCGCGTATGGTTTGTATAATAAAGTTACCTTTATTAACCCGACGTTTCGGCTTCGTTACGTACAGTCTGCCCGTGACCATGGCTGCTGCAACGTAGCCGAAACGTCGGGTTAATAAAGGTAATTTTATTATACAAAACATACGCGATAAGTCCCGCTAGTTATTAATCATGAATATATTATAATACAAAATAAATGACGAGTACATTGATTCATGAATTTTTAATTAAGCCTCATATAAGCGTAAAACTGCCCTAAATATTGTTGTCTGTTACCACATAGAAGCTTAGTTATCGACTATTACACACTTTTACAGTAATTAAACTAAAGTCTAGAATGCTATCTACCTCTTTTCCTTGCATATCGTAAAGCGACTAAGGAACCGTGATCTCTGCCTGCCTCTTCGTAGGGATACAGGCGTGATGTGTATTTATGTAATTTAAGGTGTAATATACAGGGTGGCGCATTCAAAACGGTCAGTATGGGGAAGTCTGAAACTATAAGAGATACGAAGAATTGTTCTTAGGAACCATGTCACCGATTTTGATAAAAATAAAAACTGCATTCATACTTTCTTTGAAAAAACAACTGTATCCAGTTCAGGAATCGAACCCGGTTTCTTTGAAAAAATAAACTTGCCCTTTTCACTTTTTCTTTTTAAATATCGATTGTGTAGGTCTTAAGCTGTAAATGTCTCATTGAAACATGGTGTCGAAAATGAATAAAATGCATTGTTTTGGCATACTTTAGTTTATCATAGTAGGTTTTCTAAGTGACCACCGTTGTTTTCAATACAATATTGAACACGTTTAGGTAACCACCTTACTATTGAATTTTGTATTTTCATGTGGTGAATTAAATTAATTGTGCGTTAAATTTGACTCTATTGCTACTTTTAGGTCTTCAACGGTGTCATAGCTTGTTTTGTAAAATTCATTCTTAACGTAACCTCACAAGTAATTTTCAAATATGGTTTAACACGTCACTTTAAGTGGACTTTTCAATAGATTGTTAGTCTTTGATTACTGTAGATATCAAAACTTCCTAAAAGGATTAATGCAATGCTAATGCCACATAATATGGTGTATGTAACAAGTAGAGAGGTACAAAACTACAAATAGCCATAGAGACAATTTTACATGTCTGAACTTGTTGAGTATTGTAACGGTGTATGTAAACTACTATGATAAAGTATGCGAAAACAATGCATTCTGTTCATTTTGGACATCATGTTTTATAGAGACATATACAGCTTAAGACCTACACAATCGATATTTAAAAAGAAAAAATTAAAAGGGCAAGTTTATTTTTTCAAAGCAACCGGGTTCGATTCCCGTACAGGATACAGTTGTTTTTTCAAAGAAAGTGTGAATGCAGTTTTTATTTTTATCAAAATCGGTGACATGGTTTCTAAGAACAAATCTTCGTATCTCTTGTAGTTTCAGATTTTTCCATACTGACCGTTTCGAATGCGCCACCCTGTATAACATAATAACATACATATTGTGTATACTTTCTATTAGTCTTATTTATGATTAGCAACCCGCTCCGGCTTCACACGGGTATAAAATATAGCCTACTCCACTATTTAATGGATGTTATTATACATTTAAACCTTCCTCTTGAATCTCTCTATCTATTAAAAAAATCGCATCAAAATCCGTTGCGTAGTTTCAAAGATTTAAGCATACAAAGGGACATATGGACAGAGAAAGCGACTTTGTTTTATACTATGTAGTGATAACTAACGGGACTTATCGCGTAACTTTTTCCTTAATTTTACCTTTATTAACCCGACTTATTTAGTCCAAAAACAGGTTTTACTACTAAGGTACTCACAGCTTAAAGCTCGCAAGTGACACCACATCACTGTCGTAGTTATCTGCCATAACAGTCGTGAAGTCTTGCAAGTAAGGCTCCATTTTCGCACACAATTCATTGCGAACAGTCAAACAGGAAATAGTTTTCAACAAATCAACCACTAGAGGGGGTTGCTTGTTCTCTGAAACAGTGAAGAAGGTGAATAAGGGTTGTGTAATAATAGTATTTAGGACATTTTGTACCAATTGAACTAGCCCCTTGGTTAGTTCATTTAAGACTTGTGTTAAGGGTACTAGTCAACGTATATTTAAGAAATGTATACATAGATAAATACATATATAGCATATATAATCAACGACCAGACTGGAAAGCAGTAGAAAAGCTTAGTTCTTAATTCTGCCTCCACCGGGAATCTTTGGGACCTCACGATTAGCGTTCAGGCACGGAAGTCGTCATAGGTATAAAACAGTTACCTGTTGTCAATTATTGAATACTCCATTGTAATATCTAATTCTGTTTCCCCGAATAGGTAATAATTAGTGCTAGTAAATGGCGACATGGCATACCACCTGGCGATATAACTTACCACCTTACATTGCATGCTGACTATCTGGTCAACACGTGGATGCGAGGTGTCATCGAATTACTACCTTCGCGAATGCGGAGATGGACATCTGAACCTCTGACTATTCCGCAAGGGTTAAAGACCGTGAACACGTTTGTCTTTTGTAAATCATTCATACAATAATCTCTGGTAAAAATAAATATATGATTGTGAAATAAACCATGTCAAGTATATTTAAAATGCACAAGTTATACCCCCTAGTTTGTAAGTTTTTTATTGTAAACGTTTTGCATTGTGGCTGTAAATAAACGCTTTTTATTATAACTATTAGAATAGAATAGAATAGAAAAACGTTTATTCACAAAGACAACAATACAACACACATTACAAATACACATACAAATTGGTACAAACACATACAAATAACAGTAATTGTTGGGCGCGCTGTATTGCTGTCGTGAAAGGGCCCAGACTCAGCATATGTCGGGAACCGGAAAGTTCACGACGCCGATCCTCCGTCTGAGCCGCAGAAGGAACAGTGACAAATTTGTGGTTTACGTAACAGGTTACATTTATATTATATATGTATGTATACATTACCCCTCATCATCCCGCCGAGGGTATCAAGAAACGCGGCGCCCAGTTCAGCCGCGTGTTCGGGCGCCTTGCCAAACTCCACCCTAATGTCATCGTCCAAGCAGAAGTTCCTCATCACCTGGAATAGTCTGGGCAGGACCTGGGAAGCAATAGGCATAATAGTCATCACTACATAGTATAAAAGAAAGTCCCTTTGTATGCTTAAATCTTTGAAACTACGCAACGGATTTTGATGCGGTTTTTTTAATAGATAGAGTGATTCAAGAGGAAGGTTTATATGTATAATAACATCCATTAAATAGTGGAGTAGGCTATATATTTTATACCCGTGCGAAGCCGGATCGGGTCGCTAGTATATAATAATTATAAGCATATACACACATCACGTCCGATTTCCTGTTGGGTAGTCAGAGATCACGAATCACCATCTGGCCCGATCCTGACTGACCACTTTCGCTTCATTGACACTCATACAGCTGACATTATTATAAGAAATAATTAATGTCCTTTAATATCTTTTGGGCTGGCCAGAAACTTGAAGAAAAAAATCTCCTAGGTAAATTTTTAACAAGAATGTCAGGTTGGCGATGATGCAAGGTACATAATGGACGGTTTGATAGCCTATTGCCCAATAGAAAAACATTTACCCCTAGTCCGTTAGACGTTATCTACTCCAAACTTAAGAAAGAACTTAAAAAAATTTAAAGAAAGAAAGAAAGAACTTGGAAGTATGGCAGCTAGTTAACATTGCTACGTCCCAGACTAGCACGAGACAAGTTAAGTGAAGTTAATGTACAGTCAACGCTAAAAGTGTAGTCCCAGTAACTTTTTATAAGGTTAAGTTTACATTTTAAAACTGGCGCCACTATGCATTGTCATGGCCACTATACGTTCGCGTGTTTCGAAATGAAAAATATAGTCTTTTGTTCTTGTAAACGTAAACCTTGTATTTATCTCTACTTACCTTAATACTACTCTGATTATCCTTTAGAAGCATTTTAATAATATCTGGCATGCCTTTAGCGTACAAGTTCTGCCTATTCATCTCGTGTTTAATAGTGCAATGAGACAGTATCTTAAGCAACACCGCTAACACTTCTTCATTCTTATTTGTTTCTAGTATTCTGGAACAAAACAAATTATTATAGGACTTTCAAACTATACATACACATTGCGCATGATTCCTTGTAGAGGGGTAGGCAGAGATAACGGATCCCTATTTGTCCCGATCCTGACAGACCACTTTTACTACGTTGACACTCATACACACTCAGTTTCCAAACCAATGGTAGAATTTAATATTAAAAGACAACCAGTGTTAGACAAATGTTTTGACTTTCAATGAATGTACTATACTTGTACTTATGTTGAATAAAAACATATGAGTTTGAGTTTATGATTTACGCTATATAATATAATCAAGCTTATACTTCCCTAATGGGATAGGCAGAGACTGGAACATCCTGACAAATCTCCCTTACTTCACTCACACCCATTAACCTTCTCACACAAAGTGATAGTCATTGCTTATCCCATAAGGGGAATAGAGGTGTGAATATATGAACCACCACTTTTGCTTCATTGACTTTACATTGAATATAGGTACTTCTAACATCAACCTATTTTAATACATTGTCTATCTGACTATTATTATGTCCTATTGAACCTTAATTTATGTTTTAATTCCATAGACACATATTCATTATTTATTGTTATCTCTAGAATAATGCATGCCTCATTAAAAGAAATATAGATATATATTTAGGAGTACCTATAACCGAGTCTGTATTTCACCCCTATTTTTTTTTAAATAACCTCTTACCTCTTTAAAACCTCTAAGCCTTCCTCATTTAACAAATCTGGCTGCCCATCCATTAAAAGATCCAGAAAAGTTAACACTTTCAACATGAAATCTAACTCTATGTCTTCTTTATTATTTTCATAGTTTTTCTGGCTCTTATTTAGGAGTTTTGTGCATATTTTGAAAGCACCATTTTCTCCTGCTTTAAGGCGATGTGTAAGTTCCTTTTGGCATTCTTTCTGTAAGGTAATAGGTGTATAGATTAGGCAGTTATCTTAAATGTTCCTTACAACAATATTGGCTAATTGATTGAAACATTTAACAACAATTTTTAATTTTGACTATCTCTGTGGTGGTAAATCATCTGACGCTAATTGTGGGGTCTTGGGGTTTGAGTCCTTGTGGAGACAAAAGTTAAAAACGACGCTTTTCTTCTGATTTACAGTCTGGTAGTTGATTTTACATGCTATTTATGTAATATCTATAATGATAAGAATATATTTCTTAAATATACATTGATTAGTACCCCTAATACAAGTCTTAATGAACTTACCAAAGGGGTAGATCAATTAGTGGTGTAAGAGTGTCCAAAATATTATGATTATATTATCACTTACAACTGTATAATCTTTTTGACGTAGTGTTCTAGATCACTTTTTTTTTAATAGTCTTTGTTCACTCAAAACCTACTTTTTATCTGATTATCAACATCAAATGTGTAGGAGGTTCTATTCAAAGAAAAAACAACATAATTTTGGTCATCTTGATGTTATGCTGTAAGAGTATTGTTGCATAAATGTTATTACTGACCTTAATAATATCCAATTCTACTAACATTTCTGCATTTGAGGAATCTTTTTCTACTAGAACTTTCAGTCTGTCTATAGCTTCTTTTAAATTGTTCAAGTCATCTTTTATTATAATTGAATTTGTTATTATACCAGCTAGATTAATTTTCTGTAAATAAATTACATATAAATTGATTATATGGATATGAAATTTTAATTGTTTTATATTGAAAAGTGAATAAATAAATAACAAAATAAAGGTCTATTGTAATAGAGGAAATTAGGATTCGATTATAAACCTACTTATATCTTTATTCTATAGTTTTACAATGAAAGCAACTTAAATTTTATTAACTCACTTAGAATATCTAACCTCAAAGGATGTAAAAATATTAAGTTTTACTTTGTATATAAAGCCTGATCTGTACATTGATTAACTATAAAACTTATAGAGCATAATATTATCCATTACCTGCGCTTTTAGTTGTTCTTTTGCATCTTCAATAGCCTCCTCTGCAGACATTCCTAAATCATTCATATTCTCAAGAACAATCTCGTCGTAGGCTTCTTGCGATATTGTGCGCGGGTTCACCACATTGTTTTCAGTATTTTGAGACATTTTCAGTTATTTATTTCTGTTATTGTAGTTAATTTTAAAGAAAAACTAAACAGATGTTTACTAGTCAATTCGAATTTGGATGGCAATAATTTGTTTTTACCATTTTTTGTCAAACTGTGAGTCAACAAACATCAGCCGCTTGTCAGTGTGGATTATAAAACTATGTTTAGAAACTAAGACTTTAAATTTTTTAAGTTACAACTTATATTTCCACATAATATTTTTTTAACCAATTACGGATATTTTTAATTAGAAATTATAAAATATTATAAATAAAGACCAAATATGACTGCTATGCTTTTTGAGAATCTTTTAGTAACATGAAAACCGTTCAAAAGTCTCATTCAATCGTAAAATGACGTATGGAACCGATTGCAATAATGACGCATAGTTGAAGAAAAGAAATCGTAATAGTAAATAACATACGAATATTCTCCGAGCATTACCTCGCTTATGTATCTGTTTATAATCAATTTCTTAGAAGAATAAGCAATTTCCTTCACTAGTGTGCTTAATTCGCTTATAAAATGAGTTTCCTGGGGAAAATATTCGGTGGTAAAAAGGAGGAAAAGGGCCCGACTACTCATGAAGCAATACAGAAATTACGTGAAACTGAGGAATTGTTGATCAAAAAGCAAGATTTCCTCGAAAAGAAGATCGAAACAGAAATACAAACAGCACGTAAACATGGCACAAAGAATAAGAGAGGTAAGGAAAATCGATAAAAGTTTACGTCGATCTTACTTTGTGATTCCCAAACATATGTTTTAGTAAAGCACTTTTGTATTGTTTGTTCAATCATGACCTTGCGGTTCGTATCAAGAATCTCTGCTTTATATATCCTCGCCCGATTCATTTAAATAATTGACTTGAATTGTATCTTTAGTAACAATTACAATCTTCATTGATTTGTTGCATTTGATTTTCTTGAAAAGATTAAGATCCAAAATATACTAAACCTACATATAATTGCATACTTCTTTTACTGTTGTAATGATGAAATTGGTTTTGAGATTTCAAATCTTTGAATTTGGTTTCCTTAAAATGTTACCTACTTAATGTTAGTTCAACATTAATGCATCTACATTCTGCTTTGAATTATTATTTTTGTTGCATTTATTCATTCTAAAATATTACCTAGAAGGATATACCTTAAAGGTTTTGACCAGTATGAAAGGGATTAAAGTATTTGAATGTTTATGTACGTATCATGCTTTGGATATTGTATTAAAACATATAATATAATAATTTATTAAAACAATTTGGTTGTTAGTTATGTTTATTGATGTCATTGATATTGCTACAAATAATTGTTACGGTTTTGTTATAGATTTTATTCATAACTTTTTAGTAGACCTACAGTCACTCCTTACAATATGCCGCAATAGGAAGATAATAAAAATAATATTAAATCATCCTTCATCATCATTCAATCAGTTCTGCCTGTATTGACATAGGGTCGGACCTATATTGATTGTTGGAGCAAAGCGGTTCTCGAATGACAACCACATCTTGGTAGAAAGACTGATGACCTGAAGAAGGCACAAGTGGTTGTGTTTTGTGGCGTAACCTTGGGGAGGTCTACTTCCAGCAGTAGACTGGCATAGGCTGATTGATGAATCATCCTGAGCAAGTGTGAGACATAAAAAGAATCCTAACTAGCGACCATTTTTTACGGGGCTAGGGATAAATAGAATCTATGGGCAGATAGGCTAGCAACCTGCCGATAATGTTGCATTATGACATTGCAACCCCAATATTCATGCTAAAAAGTGATCATGGAGATATGATGTTCGCCAAGGTTCTGTCCACCCTGAAAGAGATTAAACAACTGACCAAGGAAGTGTTATGGCTCTGTGGTTCATTCCATTCAGTATTGTAGCCAATTATCAATTCCTATTAACCTAAAAAATTTACTAACAATTTCTTATCTATTCATTTGAACAAAATGATAAGGGGTAAAGTCAACGTCCTGTAGGTATAGTAAAATAATGCATTGGCTTCAATTATATCCTCATACATGGAATGTATTGTAATTTGTTTATAGAGGTTGTTTATTTGACAACATTGCTGAACTTTTCAATGGTTTCATATCTATTTGAAAGCCATTAAAAGTACATACAAATATACATACACATAATGACTGATTCCCAGTAGAGGGATAGGCAGAGATCATGGATCCCCATTTGACCCGATCTTGACAGATCACTTTCGCTTCATTGACACTCATACATTTTCTCATACACATTCGGACTTAGGCCTCCCCATAGGACACGATCACTCGTGGCCCTCAGCCAACCACTACCAGGGACCTTTTTCAGGTCATCGGTCCATCTAGCAGGGGGGCGTCGTACACTACGTTTACCGAGACGCGGTCGCCATTCGAGAACCGCTTTGCTCCAACGGTCGTCGGTTCTGCGACAGACGTGGCCGGCCCACTGCCACTTCAGCTTGCAACATCGATAGACAATGTCTACGACTTTGGTTCTTTGCCGGATAATCTCGATCCGGACTCTTGACTCTGAGATACCCAGTATTGAATGCAAACTCTAACTTACGGACCATTCAATTATTGTCAAAAGGGGTTGTATTCATGTTGATCTCACAATGTGTATGTTTTTGGTATTTATTAAATTATTAATTCACAATGTTTATGTGTTATTGTTATTTTGTTGTATAGTTGTGTATAAAGTGACATAGGAGATATGATGCTTTATCTGAGGTTCTATCCACCCTAAATACGATTAAAGGATGTGAATGTATCACTACATAGTATAAAACAAAGTCGCTTTCTCTGTGCCTATGTCCCTTTGTATGCTTAAATCTTTGAAACTACGCAACGGATTTTGATGCGGATTTTTTTAATAGTTAGAGGGATTCAAGAGGAAGGTTTATAGTATAATAACATCCATTAAAAAGTGGAGCAGCCTATATATTTTATACCCGTGCGAAGCCGATCACTAGTAATATATATTTAAAACTACACAAACAGACCTGTATTTTTTGACAGTTTAAAACCTCAACTTTATTCATCGTTAAATCATTCTATGACCGGTAGTACTAACTTAAAACAAAACATTTCCAGCGGCGATCGCAGCACTGAAACGCAAGAAACGCTATGAGAAGCAGCTGACGCAGATTGATGGCACCCTCAGCCAGATTGAGATGCAGCGGGAAGCGCTGGAAGGGGCTAGCACTAACACACAGGTGCTCAACACTATGAGGGAGGCGGCGGCTGCCATGAAGCTTGCGCATAAGGATATGTAAGTCTATTGTAATTTTGCAACAAATAATAGTTCTTACGTACGGGCGGTTACGTAGGGGCCGGCCTAATAAGACATATAATAGTCAGATAGACGCAATATTGAAAAAAGGTGACGTTAGGTGTACCTGTAACCGCCGAGAGTGTATGAGAAGATGTATGAGTGTTAAAGAAGCGAAAGTGGTCTGTCAGGATCGGGACAAATGGGGATCCGTGATCTCTGCCTACCCCACTACAGGGAATCAGGCGTGATGTGTATGTATGTTTGTGTGTATTTTACCACAATGCTGAAAACTAAAGTTTTCAACCAGTGTGTGCTCCCCGTTATGACGTACGGATCTGAGACGTGGACCCTCACTGCGGGACTAGCCCACAAATTCAAGGTCGCTCAGCGTGCTATGGAGCGGAAGATGCTCGGGGTTTCTCTGGTAGATCGCATCAGAAATGAGGTGATACGCCAGCGAACTAAAGTGACCGACATCATGAAAAGAATTATCGCTGTCGCTACAGGCTGATGATGATGATGAAGATAGATGGGAACCCATTATTTCTGCTTAATGCTCTACAGAGAAACGGGCGTGATTTGTATGTAAAATTTCCAGTATGGATGATTTTCAATAGTAGAAAACATATAATAATATAATAAAAATATATAATAGCAGAGATTTATACAGACACACACTTTCACGACCATTAACCTTTGCGGGGTAGTCAAAAGTTCAGGGTCCATCTCAACAATCGCGGAGGTAGTAATGTTATGGCCACCGCAAACCCACATGTTGACCAGATAGTCAGTACTCAATGTTACGTCAGGTGTTAAGTCAAGTCGTCATTTACAAGCGCTAACTATTTACCTGTTCGGGGAACAGGTAGGTTTCCTCACAATGTTTTCCCTCGCCGTAGTAACTATTCTCAAAATATTACAATTATAAACTATACGTTTATGTATCATCTCTACATAGTATAAAACAAAGTCGCTTTCTTTGTCCCTATGTCCCTTTGTATGCTTAAATCTTTAGAACTACGCAACGGATTTTGATGCGGTTTTTTTTAATAGATAGACTGACTCAAAAGAAAGGTTTATATGTATAATAACATCCATTAAATAATGGAGTAGGCTGTATATTTTATACCCGTGCGAAGCCGGAGCGGGTCACTAGTAAACATATAAATTAACATGGCTCCTCAACGGCATGGCCGACCTGATCTCTTCGTCTGCGGCAGTACTGAGTTCAGGGGGGTTGCCATGCGTTACATATGCTATGAGCTTTGATTGCCTCTGCTGATGCTCTAAATAATTATTGTTGTTTAATGTTTTTTTGTTATTATATAGTGTAAATATTTTATTATAGTTCATTCGTGTTAAGAAAATAGTGACGTCATGTTATACAGAGGTTAAACTGGCCAATGAGACGTGAGTAAATGAGAAAACAAGTCACATTGACCAATCGCAGACAACCGTTGTCACGTCTCATTGGTCAAATCGTGGGAACATGATGACGTCACTATTTTCATAATGCGAATATACTATAGTAAATTGTTTATTGTATGTATATGTATTATCAATGGTACCGTATTGGGAATCTTGTAATGGTGTTATTGTGAAAAATGTAAATAGATAATAATAATATGTATTACCCTACAGCGACGTGGACAAAGTTCACGACATAATGGACGATATAGCAGAGCAGCACGATGTAGCGCGCGAGATCACGGACGCAATCAGCAACAACGTGGCCTTCCCCAACGACGTTGACGAGGACGAATTGGAAAAGGAACTTGAGGAGCTCGAACAGGTAGGCGGATATAATCCATTCGAGTTAAGTAAATAGTGACGTCTTAATATACAAAAGTAAACTGACCAATAAGACGTTAGATAATGAGAAAACAAGTCTCTTCGACCAATGGCGGACAACCGTTGTCACGTCTCATTGGTCAAATCGTGGAGTCATGATGACGTCACTATTTTATTAATGCGAATATACTATAGTGTAATTTATTTATTTCATACATTGCTTTTGATATCCTTACAGGTTACCCCAATACAATATCAAATAGTAGTATATTTACAAATATCAGCGGAAAATTATAATAATCTAAAAAAAATAGTAATGGGAACGTGTGTATGTGTTTGACCACCTGCGCCCTTACTCCACTAATTAACTTCACAGCCACACAACTGCGTCACTACTGCGTCTCGGCTGTAAAAGTGGCACTCTGCAAAAATTTTGGGCTGTTACATTTGTACCTCAATAGCGAGTCAGTGGTGCTTCAGTGGGAACTCAAAGTACAGAAATGTCAATAATGGAGTATCAAATATAAGGCTATTGAACTGACATTGACGCATGTTTGATTAGTGGAGTAGATTTTTTGTACTTCAGACGCAGAAGTACCAAAAGAAGTAGAAGTAGCGCCAAGTGTCACTGAAGTATTACTGAATCGCTACTGGAGTAATATTGTGGCTAAAATGCATTAGTGGAGTAAGGTCCCTAAACGACAATCGTGAGGCCCCGAGTTCGATAACTATGCAAGGATTAATGGTCGGCGTTACAGCGTTTTGTTGTTTGATCATTTAAAGGTGGTCGTTGAACCTCTAGTACCTACCGCGAAAAGGTTTGACGGTCGTAAACGTATAATAATAGTAATAATATTACTGAACGCTAATCGTGAGGTCCCGGATTCGATTCCCGGTGGAGGCAGAGTTAAGAACTACGCTTTTCTACTGCTTTCCAGTCTGGACGTTGATTATATATGCTATTAAAGTATTTATCCATCTATATTAAGTACATATTTCTTAACCCTAGAAAGATAACCATCCCACGACTTACGTAAAAGATAACCATATGCCTTAAAGGCGCACGATTTTCAAATGTGATTATGTAATGGTAATAAGTAATATTTTGGCCAATAAATGTATTATTTTAGGGGTTTAGACTATTATTTAGAAATATAAATGATATTTCGAACGAAATTATTTATTTTAAATATTTTTTAACAAAAAAAAATTATTTTCTTCAAAAATTTACAGTCTTCTATGTAAATTGTCTAAATTATGAGAAATCACAAAAGTAATGCAATTTTTTCGTATAAACTAGTTTGACTATTAAATAATCAATCTCAAAAATTAATTATTACATCAAAAAGGGCACTTTATAAGCAGGCATGACAAACTTCAATTCTGTGTTCACCACACAGTGTTTTTCGACATTTGGCGGAAGTAGTTTTCGGCACTCCTTTTTTTTAGACGAGTACAGTAGTTACAGTAACGCCTTTCTTCGCTGGAGGCTCTTCGTTATCTGCAGAAGCTTGCCCATGGAGCTTTGGGAGAATATTTTCAATATTACTCCGAAAATATCTTGGCAAATTGGGAGCATCTAATCTTTCCGACATCAAAGTGGCAGTTAGCCGAGTACTAAGTTTTTTCATGTGTTCTCGTCGGTTTAATGACTTTTCATTTTCAGACAAAACATTATGATAATATATGATATAAGAATTCACGAAAGTAATGTTCAAAATACCATAAAACATTGCCATAGGCCATCTATTAGTTTTCCTTGAACAAAACATAGCAAAACACATCTGATCGAAAGGCAACCCCTCTTTAGTTTGATTATAATACATTATTATATCCGACTTGCCGGTAGTTGAGTTGAGGACACGTTCTTCGTCGCACGATGAAAAGAAATAAACCATCTTTGATGGTTTGGGTTTGTACGAAACTAGCGTCAAGGGTCCATAGTAATTTTACAGCTGCAAACTGATCAAGATCGTGTATTTTTTAATTCCCCAAGGTTCTGTTGCATTTTATCATCTGCCAATCTTCTTTTGCATGTCATATTAATATACTAAATGATCTCAACTGAAATAAAACACATATACATCACTTTATGTTCAATAATACGACAGCAAAAATTCGCTCAAAGTTACATAAAAGATAACCATACGCCTAAAGAGCGCATGAGTTTGCTGTATTGTCTAAACTATGGTACTTACTGCGAAAATATGGTCATTACGTGGAAGACTAGATCGACGATGGAGTTGGTTGAAAAGCACAACTCGATACGTATTGTCAGTCGAAAAAGACAGCACGATATTCATCGCGCGGGCGCCTTTGCGACGTAGGTTATCTTTCTAGGGTTAAATATACTTTGACTAGTACCCTTAACACAAGTCTTAAATGTACTTACCAAGAAGCTAGTTCAATTGGTGCAATAACGCCCTACAATATTATTATTATATAGCATAAATAATGGTGTCAGGTTGTTAACCTATCGCTCAATAGATTCGATTTACTATTAGTCCCTTAATCACCTCCTACGACATGCTGGGAAGAACGGCAGCTAGTTAGCATTCTTTTTACATCCCGGCTTAAAGGGCTAGTCCAATTAGTGTAATAGTCTCAATTATTATTTATTATGTGCCTCTCATATTTGGTCTATAGTGGCCTATACCCTCTATATATCTCCATGGTCTATACATGTGTATAGTGGCCTATACCCCCTATTTCTGGTTGCAGGAAGACCTGGACAAGGAGATGCTGGGCATCAGCGTCCCGGAGGACAAGCTGCCCGAGGTCCCGCAGGCCGAGCCCTCCGGCGCCGACGCACGCCGCGCCAAGCCCAAGCAGGGTGAGTATTAACATACATACGCTTCACGACTTGTGTATACACACTCCCTTTTTTATTATGGCGGGGTAGTCAGAGGCTTGAATGCCAATCTCCGAAATTTCGAAGGCATGCTAGGTATGGGTCATTCGAAGCCCACGTATCACTAGATAGACCCAACGTGATAGGTAGTGAACCGTATCGCCGTATATAGGCACTGACTATTACCTATCCTGAGGGATAGGCAGGTTTCCTCACGATGTTTTCCCTCACCGTTAGCGACTGTAAATAATGTACGTAAATGAAAAACACATTTAAATTTCAATTGTGAGTAGATATACAACAAAATATATACCACCAGTGAAGCAGCCTAGCTGTATCGTATACTGTACCTTTTCACTGCATCAAAGTTTTCACATTTGTTGTTTAATGTTATTTAATGGAGTGAATAAAGTGTTTTCTTTCTATTTTATAGTTATATTGTAATATTACAGTGATAGCTGGGACGTAAAAAGAATGATAACTAGCTGCCGTTGTTTCCGGCATGTCGTAGAAGCGACTAAGGGACTAGGGGTATATGGCATCTATTGAACGATGGGCTAGCAATCTGTCATCGTTTCTCCATATGAGATTACAACCCCAATATTTATGATAAATAGTGACTTAGGAGATATTAATGTGTCTCCGAGGTTCTGTTAACCCTGAACGGGATTAAAGACGTGAAGGTATATGTATATAATTGGTTTTTCTTCTTTTTTCAGAAGAACCAGAAGACAAAGATTTCGCGCTGCTCCGGGAGTGGGCGACGTAAGTCTGTGATCTGCAAATCGGTGACTAAAAGCACGGACAGGCCACCAGTTAACTTGAACTCAGCTTGCTTACATTTACTAAGGAACTGTAGCTCTTTTTATAGTGGTTGAATGACTGAGTGAAAGTTTTTGTTTGGTTGAATGAATGAGTGAAAGTTTTTTGGTTGAATGATTGAGTGAATGAAAATTGTGACTAGGATTTGGAATTCACGTCGAAATATATTTGTAAGTAAATGATCCGCAATAAAATACATTACTTAGAATTAGGTAAAAACATCTTTAGGAAACCTACCTATATTTTTTTTTTACATACATCATGGCTGACCACCAGTCACATTGAGTACTGACTGTCTGGTTAACACGTGGGTTCGAGGTGGCCATAGAATTACTACCTTCGCAATTGCGGCGATGGACACCTGAACCTCTGACTACCCCGCAAGGGTTAATGGTCTTTCATTGGACCAGTATAAACTGAGCTACATTTTCATAGTGATTGTAAGTTTGTTGGGTTCAAGTATTTTGGTTGTCTGCCCCAAGGGTTAGTCACTGCCCACTGTATAAAGTTATAAATGTTCTTGTAAGTCGGAATTTTGTGTAATAAACCATTTTATTTTACAACTAAAGGTTTTTTCATTCACACACTGAGTACTGACTTGGTCAACACGTGGGTTCGAGGTGGCCATAGAAATACTACCTTTGTCATTGCGGAGATGGACACCTGAACCTTTGAATACTCTGCAAAGGGTTAATGGTCATGAACGCGTTTGTCTTTTTGTAAACACTGATGCTAGTGCGTTTGGAATTATTGTTATTCCGTCGCCATGGTTACGCCAACGCCGCCAGCCGCTGCAACCGAAGAAAAGCACAATAGAAGTTATTTTCCTTGTTCTTTGGTTCGTTTCAATTGAAGAACCAAATATAATCCCAAAGTGAACATATTTGTTCAGTTTGTATGTAAAATAATGCTAACTAGCTACTTACCACGACATGTCGTAGAAGGCGACTAAGGAATTAGCGTTAATTGGTTTGGCTATGGGCTAGCAAGTGATTTCTGCCATTAATTTTGAGACTGTGATGTATATATGGAAAATTGGTGACAGGTTGTTAGCTCATCGCCCAGACAATAGATTCTGTAAACTCCTAGTCACTTAGCCTCCTACAACATGCCGGGAAGAATGGCAGCTATTTTTAGATCCAAGTAGCGGTAACTCTTGGTAACCCAAACGGATTTTATGTTTTCGAGGTTCTATTCACTCCGAAACGCACTGAGGGGCTTGAATGTATAATGAAACTATAGAAACCTTTTGTATGACTATACTCTTAATAGTAAAACATGAGTATATAATATTGTGCCTTGTATTTAAGAAATGAGTGATATACTTTCAAAAGACTGATCAAAAAACAATATTTTTCATTTCGAAGCACGCGAACGTATAGTGGCCATTGCAATGCATAGTGGCGCCAGTTTTAAAATGTCAAATAATGTCTTTTGTTCTTATAAGCTTATACCTTATAAAGAGTTACTGGAACTGCACTTTTAGCGCTGACTGCACATACAAGACTACTAATATGTCGCTCCAATTCGTTATATTTTGGTCCATACACATTCCATATAGATAGAGATACAATAAAACCACCATACATAATATAAGTATATATTTTATACAGATAACGTAGCGTAGCTTTGTCAGTGGGAACAGTGAATCTGTGATCTGTGTCTACCCCTCAGTTGCCAGTATTTAGTTCGTTGAGTAGTTTGTCAAAAATGTCGTCCGGATCAGTTGGGGTATACATACTTTCGCTTTTGGCAAACGCTTGGAAATCGCCAAAATCTTCTGTCATGTTAACTGAAAACAAATAAAGTAACTAACATACATATTCATGTCGTATAAAGTCATAAAGTAACTTACATATTCATGTCGATATATTAAGTTATACATATATATAGTAGCGGCTGTAGCCCAGTGGGTAAGACCTCGGACTTCGTATGAGAAAGGTCCTAGGTTCGAATCCCGACTCTGGCATGTACCAATGAATGAAATTTAAATGTGTTTTTCATTTACGTACATAATTTACAGTCGCTAACGGTGAGGGAAAACATCGTGAGGAAACCTGCCTATCCCTCCGGATAGGTAATAGTCAGTGCCTATATACGGCGATACGGTTCACTACCTATCACGTTGGGTGCTGTCTATCGAGTGATACGCGGGCTTTGAATAAATAAAGTAACTTACATACATTTATATTCATGTCAATATATGAATTATAGACGTTATATTGAAAAAGGGTGACGTTAGGAGTACCCATAACCGCCAAATAGAGGTGTATGAGTGTCAATGCAGCGAAAGTGGTCTGTCAGTGGGACAAATGGGGATCCGTGATTTCTGCCTATACCTTTACAGGGAATCAGGCGTGATGTGTATGTATGTATGTAGCAAGCCTATCGCTTAATAGATTCCATTTACACCTCTTCGTATCTCAGTTACAGAATGCTAACTAGCTGCCGTTCTTCCCGGTATGTCGTTGGGGGGGACTAAGGGTCAAGAAATCTATCGGGAGATGGGCTAGCAACCTGTCACTTGCCCACAATAACTTATCTCAATAATAATAATAGTATTTTGACATTATTACACGAATTGAACTAGCCCCTTGGTAAGTACATTTAAGACTTGTGTTAAGGGTACTAGTCAACTTATATTTAAGAAATATATACTTATTATATATAGATAAATAGCATATATATATATAGTATATATAATCAACGACCACACTGGAAAGCAGAAGAAAAGCGTAGTTCTTCACCGGGAATCGAACCCGGGACCTCACGATTAGCATTCAGGTGTCTAACCGATTGCGCCACGGAGGTCGTCAATAGATTAGAAAATTTAGTGTCATCCTCAGTAATAATACATACATACAAATTATCATTTACATCATTTTAGGAATACTACGGTGTGGGAAAACATCGTGAGAAAACCTACCTGTACCCCGTACAAGTAACAGTGCTTGTAAATAGCAACTTGGCTTACCACCTGTCACATTGAGTACTGACTCTGTCAACACGTGGGTTCGTGGTGCCCATAAAATTACTGTTTGCAATTTATTTATTTATTTACATAATTACAATAGAAGCTTACAGTTACCCAAAGCGCTACTATTGTTATAACTAATTAGACACTAGACTGTATTAAACGCTATTACATAGGTATAACCTAAATTCGCCAGCTACTTTAATAATAGTGTCAGCAAAAATATCAACATGTTGGGCCTCTCGTAGAAATTGCGAAAATGGATATCTGAACCTCTGACTAACGCAAGGGTTAATGGTCGTGTACGTCTTTTTGTAATGAATTGAAATATCTTTTTTTGTATATCTCTACTCACCACTATCTAATCCAAGCTCTGTCAACAATGACAAGCTGTCACTGTCACCTTTGACATCTGTCAGATCGGGTAACAGTTGCTCTGTGGCATCGCCGGTGGTTTTATCTCTCTTCTGCAGTCTGTTTGTCGTTTTCCTGTCTACCTCGTCAACGCCGTAGTCTTCTTGAAGCTCAGTCGCCATTTCTAGTTCATCTGTACCGTCCTGTGAAGTGACAGGTTGCTATAGTCTATTCGCGTTAAGTAAATAGTGACGTCATGATATATAGACGTTAAACTGACCAATGAGACGTGAGTAAATGAGAAAACAAGTCACATTGACCAATTGCAGACGACAGTTGTCACGTCTCATTGGTCAAATCGTCGGGACATGATGACATCACTATTTTCTTAATGCGAATGTACTATAGTTCATCGACTTTCCTAATTGTAGTCTTAAGAGATTCGCGATTTATACTCATGATTAATAACTAACGCGACTTATCGCGTAAGTTTTTATATATTAAAGTTACTTTTATTAACCCGACGTTTAGTCAGTCTACCCGAGACCATGGCTACTGCAACGTAGCCGAAACGTCAGGTAAATAAAGGTAACTTTATTATATAAAAACATACGCGATAAGTCCCGTTAGTTATTAATCATTTCTAATCATTACGTTAATTAAATTCATAATTTGTAGGTTACTAAATTCGGCTTAGCTCAGTTTTCTAAGGTTTGACTCTGTATCAGTGGGTACAGGGTTTATCCAGGGTTAATCCCGCTTGAGCATGTACTAATGAAAATGAACTTCTATGTACATTATCGTTATACAATTACATAAAAAAAATTTTAAGTTCTCAAACAGATAATAAATAGTCAGTGCTTGTAATATTATTCTATCTCTATCCCTTTGTCACCTCTTACAACGTACCTGTATGAATTGATCAATGGACTTATATTGGAAGGCATCTTGAGATAAATCCACTTCCACTGGGAACAGACTTCCACTGCTTTTTAGGTGCTCTAGAGATTGTCTGGAAAATATATAGAAATTTATCACCTTCTTTTCTTTTTATCACCGAACCTCCCGGAAAACGGCGGGATACCATCCCCATTTGGTAGAGCTACCAAGTGCCCGCACAAACCGCTTTAAAGCGTCATTCATAATGCGGGTTGGTAAGGAATGGAATTCCCTGCCTGCCTCTGTATTTCCGGAGGTATTTAATCCACAGATGTTCAAAACTAGGGTGCATAGGCATGTTTCGGGCAAGCTCGCTACATCTTAGACTCTGTTTGTCGCCTCCTTCGAAGGCAAACAGGGTCAAGAGTGAACCCATTTAAAATAAAAATTAAATATTTACATACACGTTTCAGGATTACAAGCTTTTTCTATATAGCAAGAAAGTAGAATCAATGCCATCGAAATGCGGTCACTGAGAAGCATGTTAGGAGTGACATTGAATGATAGAATTAAAATAAATTAGGAATAGTGTGATAAGGGAAGGTTGCGGTTTGAAAGAAGATGTAGTGACTAAGATTGAAAAGGACATGCTTCGATGGCTTGGACATGTTATACTTATAAATGATAGAATATTGACGCCATATTAAAAAAGGGCATCCGCCGAGTATCTATGAGGAAGCGCATGAGTGTCAATGAAGCGAAAGTGGTTTGTCAGGATCTGGATGGTATGACAGATGGGAATCCGTTATCTCTGCCTACCCCTCTACAGGGAATCAGGCGTGATGTGTAGAATCTTAAGTGGCTGGTGAAATCAGTGGTAGTCTTTTGTAAATCAAAGCTGAAATGCACGTGTTTATTTATATATTAGCTAAATATGTATGACCAGTTTAAAGTCAATTATTAAGACATATTTAAACAATAAGGGTTTCTCAACCGATTTCAGGGCAGATTCTCGTTACACCAAAACTACCATTTATCCTTGTGGAGTAGGCAAAGGTTCGGGGGCCATTCTCCGCAATCGCGTAGTTAGTAATTCTATGGCTATCTCAAACCCACGCGGTGACCAGATAGTCAGTACTCAATGTGACAGGTGGTAAGCCGTGTCGCCATTTACAAGCACTGAGATAATACAGGTTTCTATCAATAATTAAGTGCAGAATGCATAATACTGTTAAGAAACCTGAGATAATAACCTTTTTTGAGAACAGATAGATTTACCCCGATATTTTTTTTACATGTCAGGAAGGAACGCGGCTTTTCTCCACCAGTTTCCCTTCCAAACTATCTCCATATAGTTTTAAGAGATTCGCGATTTATACTCATGATTAATAACTAACGGGACTTATCGCCCGTGACCATGGCTGCTGCAACGTAGCCGAAACTATGGGTTAATAAAGGTAACTTTATTATATAAGAACATACGCGATAAGTCCCGTTAGTTATTAATTATATCTCCATATACTCACTCCTGATACACTGCTAGTCCTTTGATGAACCGTTTCAGTTGGAAGGCGATGTCTTGGGTCTTCTTGTTTTCCAAAAGTTCCAACTTAACTAAAACGTCAGATCTCAGTTGGGCAAATCTCTGCCTTGCATCTTGGCGACAGCGTAGGATTAATCTGTGAAAACATATATAAATATACCTATACATAGATACGCTTCACGACTTGTGTATACACACTCCCTTTTTTATTATGGCGGGGTAGTCAGAGGCTTGAATGCCCATTTTCGAAATTTTGAAGGCATGTTAGGTATGGGTCATTCGCAGCCCGCGTATCACTAGATAGACGAACGTGTAGTGAACCGTATCGCCGTATATAGGCACTGACTAATACCTATCCTGAGGGATAGGCAGGTTTCCTCACGATGTTTTCCCTCACCGTTAGCGACTGTAAATTATGTACGTAAATGAAAAACACATATTTAAATTTCATTCATTGGTACATGCCGAGTCGGGATTCGAACCTAGGACCTTTCTCATACGAAGTCCGAGGTCTTACCCACTGGGCTACAGCCGCTACAATTTTAATTGCCTCTGGGATAAATTAATCCTCGGAGACACAAAAATATCTCCAAGGTCACTTTTTGGCATGAATATTGGGGTTGTAATGTCATTGGTGTCAGGTTGCTAGCCCATCATCCAACAGCTTCCATTAACCCTTAGTCCCCTCCAGTGATATGGAGTAATTAATAAGAGGAGTGGATGTACGCAATTACGCCCTTACGCAATGTTTGTATGGAAACTAGCGTGGCACTACGCGGGGTGAAACGAGGTACGCGTGATGGAGGGGCGATATTAAAACCAATCAAAACACGGCATCAGCCAATCAAATCAGGTATCTTCTTTCTACTATACATTTTAAGACTCCGCACCAATTAAAACACGCCATTTGGCCTCCGCACCGCGTAACGGGAACCGCTCCTTACGCCGGGTCCTCTTTATATTTGGTTCGTGGTTTAACCCTTACCTATATTCGTAGTTCCCAGTCTCAACCCTATACAAGGGCTCCTGAAGGGAATTGAAGCTGTATTCCTCATCATCCATCTCCTTAACCTTGAGGCAGTAAGACAGGTACTCGAATTTCGTGTCAGCGTACTTGCGAATAGTCAGTTTGGTGTCAGGAATAGCCTTGTTCAGATAGGTGCCCATGTCTGCTAGGATCTGTCAGGGAAATAAGATAGCAATTATATTTATTTATTTCATTCAGAAATATACGTCACCCTAACAGGCAACCTTTCGATGACGTACTAATTACATGGTATAAATAACATAGTATTAAAATAATAACAAACGTACACAACACACCTATACCTCGTAGCTACCGGTAGTGCAAGGCGACCCTCGAGAACTCGGGCATGGAACACGCGTTTTATTGGGAGGGGTAATGTAGGTAGGAAATGTCTTATAAATATTACAAATATAAGCTCAAATGTTTTCTTTTAATGTAAGTACAAGTATAGGAATCCAGGTATGCTTCTTGCTAAAACATAGTTCAAAATAGCTTCAGTTATAGTGTGATGTTCGTAAAATATCAAGTGACAAATATTGCCATTTTAAAAGCGAAATTTGAAACTTTTGCTGTCATCAATGGTGAAATTTGTCAAATCAAAACCTACTCACTTTCTTATTGAAGTGATATTGAACTGTGGTTGTAATAAACGCATTATAGGTACCCGCCACATAAGGTGGCAGTAGCCAAACTTGGAACTAAATTTGACGTTTCCGCCATTGCGTGTTATTTTGTATGAAAGGTAAATTTAGTATTACCAGCGTTGTGTTTTTTGCCCACTCTTTGTAATTTTTATGTTTGTTAAGGGTGATTATAATAAATTGATTTCTGGAGTTTCTTGTTAGTTCTTCTCCAAGGGTCTCCGCTGAACTTCTTCTTCTCAATCGTTACGCTCTTATCAGAGCGGTCGTGGTCTTCATGACGTGGCATCTTGAGCAGCCGAAATGGTTGGTGAACTAACCTCGGTAAAAATATGTAAAGACAATGCTCAGTGCCATGTTTGAAATAGTTTTTTTACATACATACATACACATCACGCCTGATTCCCTGTAGAGGGGTAGGCAGAGATCACGGATCCCCATTTGTCCCGATCCTGACAGACCACTTTCGCTTCATTGACATTCATACATTCTCTAATACACTCTCGGCGGTTATAGGTACTCCTAACGTCACCTTTTTTCAATATAGCGTCTATCTGACTGTTACATATATGTCTTATTAGGCCGGCCCCTACGTAACCGCCCTTCCACTTCACTCATATATATTCCTTTTGTCAATATATAGTTTTTTTAATTTGTACTTAGATCATAAAATAACTTTCAAAGAGAGCTTATGATAGGGCCTATTTTGAATAAAAATATTTTGACTTTTGACTTTGGTATATTAATTTGTTTTATTTGAGTTTATAGCTCTGCAACCAAAGATCGTTACAAATGAAACCTCAATATAATGTATTGAGCCGTATGGCACAGTGAGTGCTAGTTTTGGCGTGTTTACTGGCAACACTGGATTACGCGACTGTGGCGACGCCTCCAACTGCCACCTTATGTGGCGGGTACTCTATATTCGCATTAAGAAAATAGTGACGTCATCATATCCCCACGATTTGACCAATGAGACGTGCTAACGGTTGTCTGCAATTGGTCAATGTGACTTGTTTTCTCATTAACTAACGTCTAATTGGTCAGTTTAACCTCTATATATCATGACGTCACTATTTACTTAACGCGAATATACTATAGTAGACTTGGGGTTCTGATAGCTAATTCACTCACCGGTTTCAAAGCCTTCAGCATGCTGATTCCATCCTTTTCCAACATCCGGTGGTACTGGCCGAACTTTGTAAAAGCCTCCGAGGCTCTAGCCTGAGGCTCTCGGACCCCAATGTTCGCGAACACGTCCCCAAAAGCCTTATAGGATTGAAGGAGATCGAAGTACGATTTCAACATTCTGGAAATATCACGATAAATTAATAAATGTTTTTATTCAACACTAGTGACCCGTTCCGGCTTTGCACGGGTATAAAATATATAGCCTACTCCACTATTTAATGGATGTTATTATACATATAAACCTTCCTCTTGAATCGCTTTATCTATTAAAAAAAACTGCATCAAAATCCGTTGCGTAGTTACAAAGATTTAAGCATACAAAGGGACAGAGAAAGCGACTTTGTTTTATACTATGTAGTGATAAGTACAAGTATAGTACATTCATTGAAAGTCAATACATTTGCCTGACACTGGTTGTCTCTAAGCATTGAAATTCTACCGTTGGTTGGGAAGCCCTGGCTCGGAGAAGAACCAACAAGAAACTCCGGTTAAAGATATAGATACCTTTATATCACCCGACGTTTCGACTCAGTTGCATAGGCCGTGGTCACGGGAAGACATCGTTATATGACCCGGTCTTATATAGTAAATAAAATGAGTTTGAATTGCGAGTGTTTAAAATAAGTATTCTGGAAATGCATAATATTTTATTTTCTTTGATTCATTCACTGTCCCCGTATCGTTCCGTGCTAATCTGGTACGCAAAAGAACTAGCTGCCATTCTTCACGGCATGTGTATGTATTGTGATACTTTTCGTCAATCTGTACCGATGTAAGTATACACCAGTATTTATTTCTTAAGATGCAGTCTATTCTGTCTTAACCTTACCCGCTAGTTAGTCTATTCAACAAAACGCTAGAAAGGCTGTCTATCTATCATCCTATTTACATCACGTAAGAACGATTATATACCCACCTAGCGTGCGTATTAATGCGATAAAAATGAAAATATATGTTATTGACATACGCATTGACATTCAACTGACAGAACACTCTGTCAATGTCATTTTTATTTGACTGACAATACATTTCATTTCCATCACTTGGCGTTTGGACCCATTCACGTCATCTTCAACATATTAAAGCCCTTAAACCAGACCTCCAATATACCAGTACCTCTTAGCATGTCGCAAAAGGGCCCTTGAGGAGGCCTCTGCATCCCCTAGGCCCCTAAGCTTGGCTAACAGCGAGTCATTGCACAGGATGGCCCTGGATAGCCCCAAGGCGTCCGCCGTGCCACTCGACATGCCTTCGACGAGACGGTGCTTCGCTTTCTTCATTATAATGTCCAGGGATTTGCCCTGTTTGGGGTCTGCGTGTAGCTTGTTGTAGTTGATTGTTACTTCTGTCTGGAAGTGTATAGAAATTATAGTTTTAAGAGATTCGCGATTTGTACTCATGATTAATAACTAGCGGGACTTATCGCGTAAGTTTTTATATAAAAAGACTAGTTAGTCTGCCCGTGACAATGGCTATGGCAATGGCAACGTAGCCGAAACGTCGAGTTAATAAAGGTAACTTTATTATATAAAAACATACGCGATAGGTCCCGCTAGTTATTAATCATGAGTGTATAGAAATGTATAAGATTAAGGCACAGTCAACGTTAAAAGTGCAGTCCCAGTAACTTTTTATAAGGTTTACGTTTATAAGAACAAAGGACTATATTTTTCAGTTCGAAGCACGCGAATGTATAGTGGCCATGACAATGCATAGTGGCGCCAGTTTTAAAATATAAAATATTGTATTGTTCTTATAAACTTAAACCTTATAAAAAGTTACTAGTAGCGCAATTTTAGCGCTGACAGTACATTTACGAGAAAAGATTTAAATGAGATATGGTTTTGACATTGATTAATGACATTGTAGATACATACACCTTGTTTTATCCCTTTCGGAGTGGACAGAACCTTGGAGATACTATAATGTCACCTGATTGATTTTAATAACTGATCTACTTCGAATTATTACATATAAAATATAGTCACGTAATACACCGATTACTGCGATTAAAAAAAACAACGTAAGCAAACCTACCTGTTCCCGAACAACAGAGTACACCTGTCACATTGAGTACTGACTGTTTGATCTACACGTGGGTTTGAGGTGGTAATAGAATCATCATCGTTTATGAGATAGTCACGCGAACTTTTGAGAACCCCGAAAGTTTTTCTCTTGCTAAAGATTGAGGTAGCCATAGAATTACTACTTCCAAAATTGCGAAAATAATCGCACAAACCTCTGACTACCTTGTAAGAGTAGTAATAAAGTTTTTTTTTTAATTCTTTAATAAGCCATTCACCACTAAGGTTATGTCGGCTAAAGTACAAACACTGATGCCACGGCGTTTTCACTTGTTATTCAGTCTCCAAGGTTACACCAACTCCGCCAGCCGCTACAATCGAAGAAAAACGAAGTCGAAGCTCCAATTCTTCTCTTCCTTGTTCTTCGGTTCGTTCCAGTTGAGGATCCAAATATAATCCCCAAACAAACATATTTAGCCAGTTTGGCATCACAATTGACTAAATATTCAGCCGAAAATAATTGTATTTTCAACTTTCACTGAGCTGACTTTGTTGACGCACCATAGACGATTGTAGTAATAATGTTTCGTTTGCTAAAAAGGACTATAGTCTATTAACGTTAAGTAAATAGTGACGTCATGTTATTCAGAGGTTCAACTGGCCAATGAGAGGTGAGTAAATGAGAAAACAAGTCACATTGACCAATAACAGACAACCCCTATAAAATCTCATTGGTTAAATCATGGAGACCTCGATGACGTCACTATTTTCTTAAAGCGAATATACTATACGTACCTGCGCATTCTGTATCATCTTGGCCACTTCTACTTTAGTCTTTCCCTTCACACTTTGACCGTTGACTCCGACAATCTCATCTCCACTTTGCAATGTCCCTTCTTTATGAGCTGGTGTGTTGTCGAATATCTGAAAGACTTGATGGTTAGTAAAAAAAACGCATTCACGACCATTAACCCTTGTCAAGTCAGAGGTTCAGGTTTCCATCTCCGCAATTGCGAAGGTAGTAATTCTATGGCCACCTCGAACCCACGTGTTAACCAGACAGTCAGTACTCAATGTGACAGGTGGTCAGCCATGTCACCATTTACAAGCACTAACTATTACCTATTCGGGGAACAGGTAGATTTCCGCACGATGTTTTCCCTCAATGTTTTTGATGGTTAGTGATTGTCACGAGAAAGCTGTGCTAGTCGTTGGAAAAAAAAGGAATATATATGAGTGAAGTGGAAGGGCGGTTACGTAGGGGCCGGCCTAATAAGACATATAACAGTCAGATAGACGCTATATTGAAAAAAGGTGACGTTAGGTGTACCTATAACCACCCAGAGTGTTTGAGAAGATGTATGAATGTCAATGAAGCGAAAGTGGTCTGTCAGGATCGGGACAAATGGGGATTCGTGAACTCTGCCTACCCCTCTACAGGGAATCAGGCGTGATGTGTATGTATGGTTGCTAGTCATTGGCGTAAAAAGAATGCTAAATATCTGCGGAATTAAGGGATTCTATAGGGTGGCAGCCTAGCAACTTGTCACTAATTTACCGTATAAGATCACAACCCCAAAGTGATACAAGAAAATAACAAAATGTTTATTGTGTAAGGTTCTTTCCGTGCTGAAAAGGATTCAATTCTTTTAAAAAGACTCTAGTACCTTAATTTGGGGGATCCAAGTACGAAACAGTAAGAAAGACTCGCGATGTATACTCAGGATTAATAACTAACAGGACTTATCGCTTGTTCTTATATAATAAACGTTGGGTTAATAAAGGTAACTTTATTATAGAAAAACTTACGCGATAAGTCCCGTTAGTTATTAATCAGTAAGAAAGACATTTAGTTACCATCTTATTCACTCGTACGTCCCAGATATAATATATCCTAGGTCACTTATCAGCTTGCAGTTGCAATATCATAATGGAACATTGGTGACAGGTTGCTAGCCCATCAGTTAGGTCCATTTACCCCTAGTCCCTTAGTCCCTTTTAACACTTACCTGCACAATATAAAGGCAGGGGCACAATGGAGCACCGCCACCAATGCTGATGCCGATCAGATTTTTTTCATCCTTGGTCAGCACCACACTGCCTGAGGTCACTGTCATACCCCTGTGAAATGAAAGCGTGATGGGTTATGTGGTATAAAGGTTGGGTTGGTAGTTCATCACTCAGGAGATTTCAGGAGATATTGTAGGACGTTATTACACCAATTGAACTAGCCCCTTGGTAAGCACATTTAAGACTTGTGTTAAGGGTACTAGTCAACGTATATTCAAGAAACATATACATATTATACATAGATAAATACATAAATAGCATATATAATCAACGACCAGACTGGAAAGCAATAGAAAAGCGTAGTTCTTAACTCTGCCACCACCGGGAATCGAACCCGGGACCTCACGATTAGCGTTCAGGCGTCTAACCGATCGCGCCACGGAGGTCGTCAAATATTATGATATATATAAATAGATAGCTAATTAGTTTATTTAAGTTTCAATCTAGCTCGGGTGATTGATGGTATAAAATGCACCGAAGAGATAATGTTTTTAAAGTTTTGCCCACCCTAAAAGGTTTAATATTGAGCGTTTTTATAGTATGAAGCTATTCTAGCTTATAATATGTGTGGGTTTTGGGATTTGAAAATAATGTAACCAGGTGCTTTGCTCCACTAATCCATTGTAGGCACTCCAGAGTGCCAAAAGTGTCAAATTACGGCCACTGAAGTATTACCGTATCGATACTGAAGTAATATTGTGCCTACATTGCATTAGTGGAGTAAGGACCCAGTTGCAGAGTTAAAGGGCGCGGCAAATAGCGAATGCGACTATATCTATTTGGATATAATAATATTAAATTAGGAGAAACTAGTTTAAAACATTGACAAATATACAATCAATACCTTAAATACTTAAAAACATGTCCACAGAATTAATAACGAACGGGACTTATCGCGTAAGTTTTTATATAATAAAGTTACCTGTATTAACCCGACGTTTCGGCTACGTTGCAGCAGTCATGGTTTTATATACATTACATTATATACATTGAGTCTGCCCGTGACCATGGCTATTACAACGTAGCCGAAACGTCGGGTAAATAAAGGTAACTTTTTTATATAAAAACTTATGCGATAACTAAGTCCCGTTAGTTATTAATCATGAGTATAAATAGCGAATCTCTTAAAACTATAATGTCCACAGAAATGTAGCTTATGTACAAGAAACTTGAGACCCAATCCTATATTACTAAAAATTCGTTACGTTTGGCATTTAACTAAGTGTTTATAATACTAGTCTAGCGTGTATACTACTTAGTATAAGAACTTACAATAGTTGTTGATATTGTAACTCATATCGTTCCTTACGCAGGTCGTTAAAGACACAAAGACCTTCTTCAGTTGAAATTTCGCTAAACAATAAATGAAAATAACAAAATTATAGTTATACGAATATGTAGGTATGCCCTTTAGGCAATTTGGTGAAATATAGGGTTCATTACATACGTGTATTTAATTTACATTAGAAAAGATGCAAGCTGAATTGCCAGTGGTTTAGCAGATATATTTTATTTGTAAACTAGCGACCCGCTCCGGCTTCGCACTTCTGGCTATTTAATGGCAGTTATTATACATATAAACCTTCCTCTTGAAAACCGCATCAAAATCCGTTGCGTAGTTTCAAAGATTTAAGCATACAAAGGGACATAAGGACAGAGAAAGCGACTTATACTATATAGTGATATATTTAGCTTACAGATTTTATTTCATAATTATTAAGTTATTGTAATCTTTGTTTATTTAGTACTTATAATATTAAGCTGAATATCATTTTGCTTGGTCGAAGTAAAGTGAGGTTTCGTGATATCTGCCTATCATTTGTGTGATGAGTTTGTTCCAGTTATTCTTAAACCAACTTATAAAATTCAACGTGGAAAACAAGGTTGGATATAGTCAGTAATGTTCTGGATTTTGTGCAGAGAAATTAGTTATTGATTTCGTTATTTGTTCAAGTGTTTGACTATTTCGAAATTGATACCACAAAATCGATGTATATAAAACCAGACTAGCTTTTCTACCAAAAACTTATCACACTAACTTACTTGACTGTTTCTATGTTAATTTCCAAGTCATCCAGTTTTAGAGGTTCACTTATAAAGAAAAATATAAGTTATTATATACTTAGAAAGTTCAATTTCTAGCCAATACTACACCACACTAACTTACGTTATTTCAACATTTATAGTAGTAGACGACGAAGATGGCATATCATTTGATTTGCTAAGAACAAAAGAAACAATACATAAAGTAAATAATTAATAAACAATTACCCTTACTGAACAGTTTTAAAAACAGCCTTGATAAACATTTTAAAACTTTAAAAACTCAAGTGCATTGATATACAAGTATCAAATTAAAGAGCTGCTAGTGTATTTAATAAATAATAAGAAAATAAATAAATTGTACCTATAGTATGTGATTTTCTTATTATACGTATGTATATAAGATTCAGTTTTAAATAACAGGTAGCTCAAATAAGCGATATAATGAAGTGTGCGTCAGAATTACCTATAACCACCGTGTAAGTATGAAAAAGTTTACAGATGGAAACAAAGTAGAACAAATTGTTTTTAATATAAGAGTTTCGTTGATTTGGGTTATAATGAGCTTGAGTAGTAGTCAAAGTACCAATGCGACATGTACGATAAGTTTTACAAAAAAACGCCAAAAAATAGAATGACTTTACAATATGACCGAAACGTCGGGTAGCAAAGGTAATACTTTGTTTATTAAATATACGTGATAACTTCCGTTTTCTTGTGAAATTAATAAAAATTCGCGAGTCTCTCAAAAATATTATTTACGATAAGTTTTGCGTTAACAAGGCCATGCAAATTTTATTTTTGACGAGGCAAGAACTAATAATATATTATATTAACTTAATTAAGAATTTGGACTGTTTGTATACCAATGGAATGTAATGCACCGTATATTACGGTAAAATATAACACAGTGATGAAAATGTAAATTTCCGTAAATGGACACCCGAACCTCTGACTACCCTCCAAGGATTACTCATCATTAACGTGATTGTTATGTTAATACCCCTATCACTAAAAGAGTCGTAATATACATAACAGGATATATAACTTCATTGCCACATATGAATTGATAAGATTATGAATGCCAATTTACATACATAATTTGGAACATAACTATTTAAATTCAACCATATTAACATTGAATTAAATTCGGTGTAGCTCAGTCGTTAACGCCTTGACTCTGAATCAGTGGGTTCAGGGTTCCTGCCTGAGTTTGTACGAATGAAAATAAAACAATAATAATAAAGCATTTATTTACAGCAACGAAAACATACACAATACAAACATTTTACAAATAAAACTTACAAACTAGGATGTATAGCTTGTGCATGATATTGTCGCAGCAAAAAGGTTCTAACTCAGCTGGGTATGTTACGTTTGGTAAATGCTTTATTATGGCATTTTAATATTCAGATTTGTTATTCACAATATGGTAAGCATGTTAGAGTCAGTGCTTGTAAATGGTGACATGGCTTACCACTTGTCACATTAAGTACTGACTATTTGATAAACATTTGGGTTCATGGTGGCTAAACAGTTACTAAATCCGCAATTGCGGAAATGGTCAAGCGATCGTCTGAGTGCCGTAAGGATTTCTAGTCATAAAAAGTGTTATAGATAATGTTACATTGTTGTATTTTGATTTGTTTATGGTATTCTAGGACCTTAGTAGAATGATAAGTAAATGCCTATATACCCGTCAGTATCTATCGCAAAAGGCAACTAAGGTAAGGGCAATTGTCATCTATGAAGCAATGAGATTTCAATTTGTCACTTTTATATCGATATTATCAATCAACCATATATATATTTACCAATAATTGTGCCAAACTTGGATAGAATATTATATTTCCGAGGATCTGTCTACCCGGTTAAAATAGAGGGATGAGGGTATTTATCATGTGTTATGTAAATAAAGGGATAGAAGGATCAAAATATAGCTAAAATTTCAGTAAATGAGATTACGTACATTTTATCTTCCTCAAAAAAGAAATCGTCCTCGTATTCTTGCATCATTTTGCTAATATAACTCTAAAACACGTTCTATAACTTCAATATAACATAACCACAAGCTAATATAAACAATATTTTACTTAAAATTATCCACCACATAATAATACCTAAACACAAAATACTCTTATCAAAATTTTGACACAAATATCGATTTTGCCGCGCGAGTGAAAGAGAAACTGCTATATTTGTATAACTTTATCTCTGTCATATCCTTACTAGTTAAAATCAGGCATGTGATTGGTCGATTCAACAAGTAAGTAACCAATAGGAAAGAGTTATGGTGACGTATGTCAAAACAGCGGGATTTTTAAATGGAAGTTAGTTTGTTACAAAATATAATGTTATAACCTACCTTTCTAAATAATGTTGTAAGAAGTGACTAAGTACTATTACGTATTTTGTAAAGTTGGTTAGTAGTTCTTTAGTATTGTATCTATGTATGTTTTACCCATATTAATCATATCTAGAACGCCTTTAAAGACAGAACGTAAACTATATTTCCTATGTCATCTTTAGCATTATTAACGAATTAAATAATGGTTATAGTTAAGAAACATACGTATAGATATAGAAGGGCGGCTACGTACAGGATCCGTGATCTCTACATACCCCTCTAATTAGGCGTGATTTGACCGGTGTGAAGTTATCTGCCAAAAGTTATCTGCCAATATAACCCGACCAAATTAAATTTTTTTTGTTTGAATTTGGTAAATCGATGTATTGTATTAAAAATCCATGCTAACTAGGCTAATTATAATAAAAAACACTTCCTCAATGATTAAAGATAAATTATAATTGATATCTATGAAGAAATATACTATATTATCGTCATAATGACTTGTTCTTCATGCACTATGTATTTATGACCGTAACATAGTGAAATTACACATATGACTTAAAAATCTATATGCAATAGCACGTGCTGATAAAATGCTATCACGCCATAGCATATTCACCCCCCGCTATTAAGCAAAGGGTAGACAATAAGCTGAAGAAACAGAATAACAAATATTTGAAATATGTTTTCCAATATAACATGACATCTGGCCATTTAGCCACCTCGTACACTATATCGAATATAAGTCTAATTCAGGGCTATCCATTGGTATAAATATCATCCCCCTGTGAAGGGACTGAGGGGTCGAAATTCACGTTGGAATGTATCTATAAAATGATTTTCGTACTTTCCTCACAAATATTCAAATAAACCTTGTGAAAATCACATCTAGTCAAAAACAACTAACATCATAGGACTAGAATAAAGCCACTTATCTAATGACATAATATTCATCCCCCATGGTGGGGTATGGGGGTGGCAATACGCAAATGATATAAAAATGGCAAATTTTCCAAATCACTTTTTCCGCTATATCTCAAAAACTGTCTTTTTAGCCAACATAAACGGCTCACGAGAGATAGATCTTGTCATTTGCTATCGATTGACATATAAATCATCAGCCTATCTAGGGGCTGAGGGGTCACCATCAGACTTGGAAAGTTATCAGCCAATTACGTTGCAGCGCTGAATAGCCTGTATCTCCCAGACTGTTTATTTAGCCATTATCATCTTTTCACTGGAGTAAACCAACTAGTAGTGCTATGTAATGACATAGACTTCATTACCTTTAAGTGGGGTGGGGGGTTGGTAATACATCGAGGAAATAAAAATGACGATTTCTTAGGAAATTAGTTTTTCTGTCATAACTCAAAAACTGTGTTTTAAGCCAACATAAGCGGCTCATCAGAGATAGATCTTGTCATTTGCTATCGATTGACGTATAAATCATCAGCATAACTAGGGGCTGAGGGGTCGCCATCAGACTTGGAAAGTTATCTGCCAATTTCGTTTTGTCATACGATCAGATTCGTTCGTCTGCCCCTTCTAAGCCGCTCATTCAGCCAACATAAGCTACAGTCATACAATCAATATTACTCTGCCCTATCTTGTGACATAGATTGTATCCCCTATAGTGGGGTATGGGGGTGGCAATACGCAAATGATATAAAAATAGTCAATTTTCGAAATCACTTTTTCCGCTATATCTCAAAAACTGTGTTTTAAGCCAACATAGGCGGCTCATGAGAGATAGATCTTGACATTTGCCATCGATTGACATATAAATCATCAGCCTATCTAGGGACTGAGGGGTCGCCATCAAACTTGGAAAGTTATCTGCCAATTACGTTGCAGCGCTGAATAGCCTGTATCTCCCAGACTGTTTATTTAGCCATTATCATCTTTTGACTAGAGTAAACCAACTAGTAGTGCTATGTAATGACATAGACTTCATTACCTTTAAGTGGGGTGGGGGGTTGGTAATACATCGAGGAAATAAAAATGACGATTTCTTAGGAAATTAGTTTTTCTGTCATAACTCAAAAACTGTGTTTTTAGCCAAAATAAGCGGCTCATCAGAGATAGATCTTGTTATTTGCTATCGATTGACGTATAAATCATCAGCATAACTAGGGGCTGAGGGATCGCCATCAGACTTGGAAAGTTCGAATCTGATCGTATGACAAAACGAAATTGGCAGATAACTTTCCAAGTCTGATGGCGACCCCTCAGCCCCTAGTTATGCTGATGATTTATACGTCAATCGATAGCAAATGACAAGATCTATCTCTGATGAGCCGCTTATGTTGGCTAAAAAAACAGTTTTTGATTTATGACAGAAAAACTGATTTCCTAAGAAATCGTTATTTTTATTTCCTCGGCCTATTGCCTACCCCCCACTCCACTTAAAGGGAATAAATTCAATGTTACTACATAGAACTACTAAATGGTTAACTCATGTCAAAAGATAATAAAGGCTAAATAAACAGTTAGGGAGATGCAGGCTAATCAGCGCTGCAACGTAATTGGCAGATAACTTTCCAAGTTTGATGGCGACCCCTCAGCCCCTAGATAGGCTGATGATTTATATGTCAATCGATAGCAAATGTCAAGATCTGTCTTTCATGAGCCGCCTATGTTGGCTAAAAACACAGTTTTTGAGATATAGCGGAAAAAGTGATTTCGAAAATTGACCATTTTTATATCATTTGCGTATTGCCACCCCCATACCCCACTATAGGGGATACAACCTATGTCACAAGATAGGGCAGAGTAATATTGATTGTATGACTGTAGCTTATGTTGGCTGAATGAGCGGCTTAGAAGGGGCAGACGAACAAATCTGATCGTATGACAAAACGAAATTGGCAGATAACTTTCCAAGTCTGATGGCGACCCCTCAGCCCCTAGTTATGCTGATGATTTATACGTCAATCGATAGCAAATGACAAGATCTATCTCTGATGAGCCGCTTATGTTGGCTAAAAAGACAGTTTTTGAGTTATGACAGAAAAACTAATTTCCTAAGAAATCGTCATTTTTATTTCCTCGATGTATTACCAACCCTCCACCCCACTTAAAGGTAATGAAGTCTATGTCATTACATAGCACTACTAGTTGGTTTACTCCAGTCAAAAGATGATTAATGGCTAAATAAACAGTCTGGGAGATACAGGCTATTCAGCGCTGCAACGTAATTGGCAGATAACTTTCCAAGTTTGATGGCGACCCCTCAGTCCCTAGATAGGCTGATGATTTATATGTCAATCGATAGCAAATGACAAGATCTATCTCTCGTGAGCCGCTTATGTTGGCTAAAAAGACAGTTTTTGAGATATAGCGGAAAAAGTGATTTCGAAAATTGACCATTTTTATATCATTTGCGTATTGCCAGCCCCATACCCCACTATAGGGGATACAACCTATGTCACAAGATAGGGCAGAGTAATATTGATTGTATGACTGTAGCTTATGTTGGCTGAATGAGCGGCTTAGAAGGGGCAGACGAACGAATCTGATCGTATGACAAAACGAAATTGGCAGATAACTTTCCAAGTCTGATGGCGACCCCTCAGCCCCTAGTTATGCTGATGATTTATACGTCAATCGATAGCAAATGACAAGATCTATCTCTGATGAGCCGCTTATGTTGGCTAAAAACACAGTTTTTGAGTTATGACAGAAAAACTAATTTCCTAAGAAATCGTCATTTTTATTTCCTCGATGTATTACCAACCCTCCACCCCACTTAAAGGTAATTAAGTCTATGTCATTACATAGCACTACTAGTTGGTTTACTCCAGTCAAAAGATGATTAATGGCTAAATAAACAGTCTGGGAGATACAGGCTATTCAGCGCTGCAACGTAATTGGCAGATAACTTTCCAAGTTTGATGGCGACCCCTCAGCCCCTAGATAGGCTGATGATTTATATGTCAATCGATAGCAAATGACAAGATCTATCTCTCGTGAGCCGCTTATGTTGGCTAAAAAGACAGTTTTTGAGATATAGCGGAAAAAGTGATTTCGAAAATTGACTCTTTTTATATCATTTGCGTATTGCCACCCCCATACCCCACTATAGGGGATACAATCTATGTCACAAGATAGGGCAGAGTAATATTGATTGTATGACTGTAGCTTATGTTGGCTGAATGAGCGGCTTAGAAGGGGCAGACGAACGAATCTGATCGTATGACAAAACGAAATTGGCAGATAACTTTCCAAGTCTGATGGCGACCCCTCAGCCCCTAGTTATGCTGATGATTTATACGTCAATCGATAGCAAATGACAAGATTTATCTCTGATGAGCCGCTTATGTTGGCTAAAAACACAGTTTTTGAGTTATGACAGAAAAACTAATTTCCTAAGAAATCGTCATTTTTATTTCCTCCATGTATTACCAACCCCCCACCCCGCTTAAAGGGAATGAAGTCTATGTCATTACATAGCACTACTAGTTAATTTACTCCAGTCAAAAGATGATAATGGCTAAATAAACAGTCTGGGAGATACAGGCTATTCAGCGCTGCAACGTAATTGGCTGATAACTTTCCAAGTCTGATGGCGACCCCTCAGCCCCTAGATAGGCTGATGATTTATATGTCAATCGATAGCAAATGACAAGATCTATCTCTCATGAGCCGCTTATGTTGGCTAAAAAGACAGTTTTTGAGATATAGCGGAAAAAGTGATTTGGAAAATTTGCCATTTTTATATCATTTGCGTATTGCCACCCCCATACCCCACCATGGGGGATGAATATTATGTCATTAGATAAGTAGCTTTATTCTAGTCCTATGATGTTAGTTGTTTTTGACTAGTTGTGATTTTCACAAGGTTTATTTGAATATTTGTGAGGAAAGTACGAAAATCATTTTATAGATACATTCCAACGTGAATTTCGACCCCTCAGTCCCTTCACAGGGGGATGATATTTATACCAATGGATAGCCCTGAATTAGACTTATATTCGATATAGTGTACGAGGTGGCTAAATGGCCAGATGTCATGTTATATCGGAAAACATATTTCAAATATTTGTTATTCTGTTTCTTCAGCTTATTGTCTACCCTTTGCTTAATAGCGGGGGGTGAATATGCTATGGCGTGATAGCATTTTATCAGCACGTGCTATTGCATATAGATTTTTAAGTCATATGTGTAATTTCACTATGTTACGGTCATAAATACATAGTGCATGAAGAACAAGTCATAATGACGATAATATAGTATATTTCTTCATAGATATCAATTATAATGCATCTTTAATCATTGAGGAAGTGTTTTTTAATATAATTAGCCTATTTAGCATGGAGATTTTTAATACAATACATCGATTTACCAAATTCGAACATAAAAAATTTAATTTGGTCGGGTTATATTGGCAGATAACTTTTGGCAGATAACTTCACACCGGTCGTGATTTGTATGCATGTATGTATATAGATAATACAATAATAGCCCATCTCAGAATAGAATCCATTCATCTTTAGAACTTATTAACTTTATACGTACCGAAAAGAATGGCAGCTACTTAGCATTCTCTTAACATCCCAAATCTAAAACATAACATAACATACGCTTCACGACTTGTGTATACACACTCCCTTTTTTATTATGGCGGGGTAGTCAGAGGCTTGAATGCCCATCTCCGAAATTTCGAAGGCATGTTAGGTATGGGTCATTCGAAGCCCGCGTATCACTAGATAGACAGCACCCAACGTGATCGGTAGTGAACCTATCCTGAGGGATAGGAAGGTTTCCTCACGATGTTCACGGTCCCAAATCTTCACAAGTTTATCATCTCAGATGAGTTATTAATGTACCATGCTAGTCTGGGACGTAAAAAGAATACTAACTAGCTGTCATTCTTCCCGTTGTCGTAGGAGGCGACTATGGGACAAGGGGTAATAGGAATCTATAGTGATCATCATATGACATTTTATTTACTATGAGAGACCGGGTCATATCACGATAAATTAATAAAGATATCTGATTACCTTTATTTTTCTTCCCGCGACCACGGCCTATGCAACTGGGTCGAAACGTCGGGCAAAAATAAAGGTAATCAGATATCTTTATTAATTTATCGTGATATGACCCGGTCTCTCATAGTAAATAAAATGAGTATAAATCGCGAGTGTTTAAAAATAACTATGATATGACATCACAATCTGTTAAAATGTGACCCAGGAATTATCATTTTTCCAAGATTCTGTCCAACCCTATAGTGATTTAACTTCAATGTATGATTAGTTAATCTATAGTAAGCGTAGAATACTGAGAGCGTAGCACAGTTTCTTACTTAACCCTTTGACTGCCGAGCTTTTTCCTATAAAAGGATTACCTCCATTAGCGTAGGTCACCGGTGACCTACGTGGCGCCCAATGAGTTAAGTATGAAACTGTAGCGTTCATTATAATTGTTGTGTAATATTATGGCAAGACTAGTTTTCGAGACTGGTTTTACCTGTTCCGAGGTTAATGGGAATTTTGTTAATAATATGTATACAAGTTTTATATATCTGTTTTGTTTATGCTTTAATATAATTAATAAAGGAGGTGATTAAAGAATTTGAGGTATATGGTATAAAGTGTCTAAAGACATAATATTTAGATTCTGTTTACCTTGATAGATAAAAGGACGTGAATGTATTTATGTAACTATTCTTAATTATCTAGTTCAAATTTGTTAAAGTTGCATTTTTTTTACGTTTTCAGTGCGTCACAAAAAAGTCTTGTATTTTTATATTAAAGAAAAGAGAAACAAAAAGACAAACGCATTCACGACCATTAACCCTTGCGGGGTAGTCAGAGGTTCAGGTGTCTATCTCCGCAATTGCGAAGATAGTTATTCTATGGCCACTTCGAAACCACGTGTTAACCAGATAGTTTTTATATACTTTATTTCCATTGGTTCCAGATCAAGCGGAATTTGAACCCTGTACCCTCGATACAGAGTCAAGCCGCAAACAACTGATGTAATATATATTATACTAGCGACCCGCTCCGGCTTCGCAATTTTGGCTATTTAATAGATGTATACATATAAAATCACTCTATCTATTAAAAAAAACCGCATCAAAATCCGTTGCGTAGTTTCAAAGATTTAAGCATACTAAGGGACATAGGGACAGAGAAAGCGACTTTGTTTTATACTATGTAGTGATTGAATTCCATTTACCCCGAATCCCTTATTCACCTTCAACAAACAAACAACTATTCCATACAAAGTATTCGTAAGAAGTGATTAATTCAACTCACACACGTGAAGGCAACGTAACGTATTAAGCAACGTATTAATAACGTGGTTGGCTGTTTATACTCAGTACTTGTTTTGTGAAGCTAAAGTTAGGTTGTGTTGTGTATACGTTTATAGGAATAAAATTGGTAGTTAGTATCCATTATATGTGTGTGTGTTAAATTTAGATGTATATGTAATATAAATAATAATATTTAGACATATACAGCAGATTGACAAAAGGAACATATAGGAGTGAAGTGGAAGGGGCGGTTACGTAGGGGCCCAATAAGACATATAACAGTCAGATAGACGCTATATTGTGAAAGAGGGACGTTGGGAGTACCTATAACCGCCGAGAGTGTATGAGAAGGTGTATGAGTGTCAATGAAGCGAAAGTGGTTTGTCAGTAGGGACAAATGGGGATCCGTGATCTCTGCCTACTCCTCTACAGGGAATCAGGCGTGATGTGTATGTATTTATGTATGTATGGGGTAGCATTATAATCTGTCATTATTATATGCTATAAGATATGATGCTTTTAAGGTTCTATGTACCCTTCAAGGAATGAAAGGATGTTGTAAGTGTCTATGAAGTGAAAGTGGTTTGTCGGGTTCTATTCGGTAGTCGGGTAAAAAGGGGGTTTTATGATCTCTGCCTACCCCTCTTTTAGTAGTCGTGTGAATGATGTATATGTATGTATGTATGGTAATATATATTATCTTATATTAATTATTTTTTTATTAGTTTTAGGAAATAGTTTTTGAAAAAGTGATTTAAAGTGTCAGTGAAGTGTTAAAAAGTTATAAAAATTACATTTTGAAAAGATGAAGTATTTTTATATAATTGTAAGTATTAATGATTTGAGTACTTTATAAAATAGTACGGTGAGGGAAAACATCGAGAGGAAACCTACCTGTTCCCCGAACAGGTAATAGTCAGTACTTGTAAATGGCGACATCGCTTACCACCTGTCACATTGAGTACACATGTCGCCATTTACAAGTACTGACTATTACCTGTTCGGGGAACAGGTAGGTTTCCTCACGATGTTTTCCCTCACCGTAGTATTGACACATTTGCTATTCCACGAAGAACTTGACGCTGTTACTGAAGTGATATTGTAATGATATTTTGCAACAAACATTAGTGGACTTGATGACATTTTACTTACGTTCTAGACTAGGACGGGATATAATAAACAATGTAATTAAAATCAAATTAGGAACAATATATTTTCGACGTAATTTAAGGAATAATTGTATTATTCTCTTTATCTCCCGTGCTAGTTAGGGACGTAATAAGAATGCTAACAGCTACCGGTCTTCCCGTATGTCGTAAGAAGCACCTTAACTATTAGGGGTACATGAAATCTGTTTGGTGATGAACTAGCAACCAGTGACCAATATTCCTTATTGATAAATACTCTAAGATATATAATCTAAGATACTTAACGTAACATACGCTTCACGACTTGTGTGTACACACTCCCTTTTTTACTGAGGGGGTAGTCAGAGGCTTGAGTGCCCATCTCCGAAATTTCGAGGCATGTTAGATGAACCTTTACATTCTATGGGATATGTAATATGTATCTTTTCACATCACTACATAGTATAAAACAAAGTCGCTTTCTCTGTCCCTATGTCCCTTTGCATGCTTAAATCTATGAAACTACGCAACGGATTTTGAGGCGGTTTTTTTAATAGATAGAGTGATTCAAGAGGAAGGTTTATGTGCATAATAACATCCAATAAATAGTGGAGTAGGCTATGTATTTTATACCCGTGTGAAGCCGGAGCGGGTCACTAGTTGATATTAAAATGCTACAGTTAACTGAAGAGATTCATTCTTCATGGATCTGTCTACCCCAAAAAGGTAAAGCACGTGATATATCTATGTATGACGTTAATTAGCTATCTGGTAACACCTGAGCTTTATATGGTGTTTGTAGTACTCTAGTTTCCGACTATCCCAATAAGGTTAATGGTCGTGAAACTTTCGTATCAGCTTTGAATACTCTAAAAATGTATTTCCCGTAAAGTAATGATAAAGTGCGATAAGGTTCTAAGAAACTTTCTTATTTTGGTCTTTAACCCGTACATACATAAATAAATACACATCACGCCTGATTCCCTGTAGAGGGGTAGGCTGAGATCACGGATCCCTGTCCCGATCCTGACAGACCACTTGTGGTATACTCGTAGTATCATAATAATATCATTGCTATCCAACCTTTACCTCCATAGAGTCAGCCAAGTGCCAAACTGTTGTATTCATAATATCTGTTATTCAATATTCCTACGTAATGTCTAACGGACTGTTCTTTTATGTTTATTAAAGCCTTTATATTCTGAGGTTCGTTTATTAATGTAGACTAAAATTTAATAAACATAAAATATGGCTAAAGAAAGACATGATGTCGATCCTTTCGCTAAATATCTGCGGCCTGACAAATTTGAAGTCGACCCAGAATGTGTCGGCGCTGAAGCCAAATGGACTCACTGGCTATACACATTCGAAAACTTTATCGAAGCAGAAGCTTCGCCAACTACACCTGTGCAAGATAAGGTAAAGCTGAGATTACTCGCTAATCATTTGTCTGCTAATATCTACAACCATATAAAGGGTACTGAAAGTTATGAAGCTGCAATCACAGTACTTAAAAACATGTACATAACGCCTAAAAATGAAATATTAGCTCGCCACATACTTACAACGCGGAAGCAGAAATCAACTGAGACTATTGCAGACTTTGTTCGAGAATTACGTCTTCTAGCTAAGGACTGTAACTACACCAAAGTTGAAGCTTCTGAACACGAAAGCCAAGCTATACGAGGGGCCTTTATATCAGGTATAAAATCGACCAAAATTAAAGAACGACTATTGGAAAATTGTACTGTAACGTTGGATGCTGCTATTAAGCAGGCACAAACAATAGAAACTGCTCAAAAGGATTGTCAAACAATAGAGGACAACACCCAAACATTGAATGCCTTGTCAGCACCAGAAAACGAAACGAGACTAAGTACATCGTCCAATAACTCTGAAGTAACAGCCGCTGTTCCACCGTCATCGCCACTAAAGTGTTTTTTTTGCGGAGGAAAAGTACACAGACGAATTAAATGTCCTGCTTTTCGTTCAGAATGCCAAAACTGCGGCAAAATAGGGCATTTTTCAAAAGTTTGTCGTTCAGGTAGCAAATCTGCTACTAAACAGAGCAATGCCGTATTTTTCCCGACAAATGCAGTCTTTTCAGCTGCTTCTCCAGCAAGTCTCAAGACAGCGACGATATCAATAACCGTAAATGACACTCGTGCGGACGCTCTGATTGACACGGGAAGTTCTGTGAGTTTTATAAATAGAAACATCACCCAAACAATGAAGCTCCAACTAAAGCCATACAACCAGACCATCTCTCTTGCTTCAGTTGATCACACGTCCTTTGTTGATGCTATCTGCTTTGCTACTCTTACAATTGACAAGCATGTTTACAAACACCGCCCTCTACTAGTGGTAGATAACCTTTGCGCTGACGTCATAGTCGGCCATGACATACTCAAAGACCACTCGAAGTTGGAGTTCCAATTCGGAGGAGCAAAGGAACCTTTACAAATATGTGTGATAGAAGCTACAGTCCCACCAGCATCCATATTTGCTCATCTATCTGCCGACATTGCACCTATTGCTATCAAATCAAGAAGACGCTCTGACGAAGAAGAGAATTTTATTCAACAAGAGATTTCAAAGTTACTTCAAGACCGGGTAATAGAACCAAGTAACTCTCCGTGGCGTGCTCAAATGCTTGTGACTGGTGGTGGCAATCATCGTAAACGTCTTGTTATTGACTACTCTAGAACGATCAACAAATTCACGTACTTAGACGCGTACCCTCTACCTCATGTCGAAAACATCGCGTCTAAGGTTGCAAGATTCAACATATTTAGTCAAATTGATTTGAAATCTGCGTATCATCAAATACCTATATTAAAAAGAGAAAGGATTTTTACAGCTTTTGAGGCGAATGGTAAACTCTACCAATTTACTAGAATTCCATTTGGAGTCATGAATGGCGTTGCTGCGTTCCAGCGCACTCTTAGTTTTATCATCGAACAAGAGAAACTCGATGGAACTTTTGCATATCTTGACGATCTCACAGTGTGCGGAAAAACACAAAAAGAGCATGATGTGAACCTCGACAAGTTCATGAAAGCAGTCTCCAAATACAACCTTACTCTGAACAAAGAGAAAAGCAAATTCAACATGACATCTGTAAGTCTATTAGGCTACACTATTACGAACAACATCATTGAACCAGACAAAGATCGCCTTAAACCACTTCTCGAATTACCAGTGCCTACTAATCAAGCTGAACTGAAACGATCGCTCGGGTTCTTCGCGCATTACGCGAAATGGGTTCAGAACTTTTCAGGCAAGATACAGCCGCTAGTGAACTATTGTAAATTTCCGTTAAATAATGAAGCCCCATCGTGTTTTAAACTGCTGAAGTCAGAAATTCAGAAAGCAGCACTAGTCGCTATTGATAACAAAGAAATATTGACGGTTGAGACGGACGCCTCTGACTATGCAATAGCCGCTACACTTTCACAAAGACGACGGCCAATAGCATTTTTCTCCAGGACTTTAACAGACTGTGAGCGTAGACATGCATCAGTAGAAAAAGAGGCATGCGCAATAGTGGAAAGCCTAAGAAAATGGCGACATTTACTGATCTCACGGCACTTCATTCTCATTACCGACCAGCAGTCAGTTTCCCACATTTTCGACCAAAAAACACTCTTCTAAGATTAAAAATGACAAGTTCGAAAGATGGCGCCTTGAGTTATCGTGCTACAACTACGACATAATTTATAGGCCTGGGGTAGAAAATGTCGCTGCGGATGCTCTATCAAGGGTCTGTGCTTACATGACTAACACAAAGCTTATGGAACTGCATGATGCCCTATCTCACCCTGGAATAACTCGCATGTTTCATTATACGAAGGCTAAGAATTTACCGTACTCACTTGAAGAAATTAAGCAAATGACTGCATCATGCCGAGTGTGCGCCGAAATAAAACCACGTTTTCTCAAAGCAAAGGGTACCTTAATAAAAGCTATCGCCCCATTTGAAAGGCTCAATATTGACTTTAAGGGCCCCCTTCCATCTAATACGCCTAATAAATATTTATTTACAGCAATCGATGAATACTCGCGTTATCCTTTTGCATTCCCTTGCAAGGACATGACGACTGCAACTGTTATCGAATGTCTTAAAGAGATATTTTTCTACTTTGGTCAGTCTTTGTATATTCACAGTGATAGAGGCTCATCCTTTATGTCGGAAGAACTACAAACATTTCTGAGAAAACAAGGAATCGCTTCTTCTCGAACAACACCTTATAACCCACAAGGTAACGGGCAGGTGGAAAGGTCAAACGGAACCTTATGGCGGACGATACAACTCAATCTGAAGTCCAAGAATATGCCAATTGAAAACTGGGAACTTGCAGTTAAGCCAGCATTACATTGCGTTCGCTCACTCTTGTGCACTTCGGTTAACACAACCCCTCATGAAAGAATCTTTTCGTTTCCAAGACGCACTCCAGTAGGAGAATCTATTCCGTCATGGCTCGTACCAGGACCTATTCTAATGAGAAGAAATGTCCGCAACAAGAACGACCCTGTTGTTGAAGAAGTAGAACTACTTCATAGCAACCCAACATATTCATACGTTAGACGAAATGATGGCCGAGAATCAACAGTTTCAAACAGACAATTGGCACCATTACCTGGAGACGTAGACCAGTCGACTAACGACTTTGAAGATGTAGAAGGATCTGATACTGAATCTCCTGAAGACTTACCTCAACAACAGCTCGATGATGATTCTCCGGCTCAAGAGAGACCCATAAGGGCTCGGAGACTTCCAAGTCATCTACAAGACTACATCATAGACAGGCGGGGGTGAATGTGGTATACTCGTAGTATCATAATAATATCATTGCTATCCAACCTTTACCTCCATAGAGTCAGCCAAGTGCCAAACTGTTGTATTCATAATATCTGTTATTCAATATTCCTACGTAATGTCTAACGGACTGTTCTTTTATGTTTATTAAAGCCTTTATATTCTGAGGTTCGTTTATTAATGTAGACTACACCACTTTCGCTTCATTGACACTCATACACCTCCTCATACACACTATAGCATCTCATCACCCCTAATCCCTTAGTTACCTCGACATCTATACACAAGAATACATGCTAGGAAAAAGGCAGTTATTCATTCAAGTTTAATCTTATAAATACATACATACATATACATTCACTACCTTTAAACCAAACAATAATATCTCCTAGGTCACTTTTAGCAAGAATATCGGGGTTGTGATCTCATTTAAAACATTACTGTATATACTAGAGATAAGGTACAGACCAAAATAAGAAACTTTCTTATTCTATACATAGAATATTGACATACGCATCACGCCTGTAAAGCTCACTTAGGTAAACACAAAATATACGTACATAAACATTCACGTCCTTTAATTCGGGTGGACAGAACCTCGGAGACAAATTCGAGTCTCAGTTGTTTGGGGCTTGACTCTGTATCAGTGGGTATAGGGTTCAAATCTCGCTTGAGCATGTATCAATGGAAATGAATTTTAATCAATTTCTATGTCCATTTTTGTAAAATAATACATTTACGAAATGCATCGAATATACAGTGAGGGAAAACATCGTGAGGAAACCTACCTGTGCTCCGAACAGGTAAAAATTAGTGCTTGTAAAAGGCGACATGGCTTACCACCTGTCACATTGAGTACTGACTTGGTCAACACGTGGGTTGGAGGTGGTCATAGAATTATTACCTTCGCAATTGCAAATAGACACCTGAACCTCTAACTACCCCGCAAGGGTTAAAGAAGTTAATTAAGTTAATTATGTTTCTTTATAATTTGTTTTTGTAACTGGCACTGGGCAAAAAATCCTGAAAGCCGGAGTTTCTTGTTGGTTCTTCTCCGAGCCAGGGCTTCCGAACCAATGGTAGAATTTCAATGATAAGAGAGAACCAGTGTCGGGCAAATATTGACTTTCAATGAATGTACTGTACTTGTACTTATGTTGAATAAAAACATTTGACTTTGAATTTGAGCTCTTTTAACATATATCTTCTTACAGATCCTCCTAACCTCAATTATAAGCCAATCGTGTTCCCTGAATCCGCTCCGACCAATCACAGCCTTCGTTCAGACCAACATTTTGGGCTATCCAGTTCTTCACAATGAACAACATTGGGATTTCGACCCTGAAGTGGGGTTGAGGAGAAGAAAGCAGTTTGTGGAACTCAATGGTGATAAGGGAGAGAAATTGATTGAGAGGCTTGGCTTAGGTAAGTGATACAGATAAATAATAATATTTAGGACACTATTACACCATGATTAATAACTAACGAGACTTATCGCGTATGTTTTAACGTAGCCGAAACGTCGGGTTAATAAAGGTAACTTTATTATATAAAAACATACGCGATAAGTCCCGTTAGTTTTTAATCATGAGTGTAAATCGCAAATCTCTTAAAACTATTACTATTACACCAATTAACTAGCCCCTTGGTAAGTTCATTTAAGACTTGTGTCTTAACATAAGGGTACTAGTCTACGTATATTTAAGAAATATATACTTGTAGAGACTATGGGGCCATGGGGTCCAGACACTATGGCCTTGTTCAACGATTTGTCTGGTCGCCTGAAGGAGGTCAGCGGTGACCCAAAGATAAGTTTGGCCATTCAGCGAGGAAATGCTGCCAGCATCTTGGGCACTCTCCCTGTTGGCAGTGATTTGGTTTAAATATTTTATTTATAGTTTTATTATAATTTATTTATAAATAGTTTAACAGGTAAGTTTATATTCATGTGAATACAGTTGTAAATAAAAGGATGTAAATGTATATGGCCTCGTTTTTATCATATCCTATTGGTGCAAGCCCGGGACGTAAAAAGAATGCTAACTAGCTGCCGTTCTCTTCGGCATGTCCTAGGAGGCCACTAAGGGACTAGGGGTAAATGGGATCAATTGGACGATGGGCTAGCAATATGTCACCAATGTTCCATATGACGTCACATCTCCAATATTTATGTTAAAAAGTGACCTAAGAGGTACTAAGTTTCCGAGGTTCTGTCTACCTAGAAAGGGATTGAAGGACGTGAATTAGTATGTATGACCCATATTATACGTATTTGACGACCTCCGTGGCGCGATTGGTTAAGCACCTGAACGCTAATCGTGAAGTCCCAAAGATTCCCGGTGGAGGCAGAGTTAAGAACTACGTTTCGAAATACGTTTTTCTTCGAACCGAACCCGGGACCGCTCAATTAGTCTTCAGGTGGTTAACTAATTTTTTTACATAAATTGCCTTCACAATCCCGATATTATTGCTCTTAGTGAGCGATGAAATGTATAGTGTTTTACCTCAAAGGTATATAATGATATGGCTGTATGTATGTAAATAAATATCATACTTTTCCCTATTTCAGGTATGGATGGTTACCATGAAGAGAGATTAGCAAAGCAGAGATTGAGGGACCAAGGGCATTTAGGAGGTCTAAATGCCTATTATCCCTGAAAATAAGACCTCTAACAAAAATTACATATTAGGTTTAAATATTGTTAATTGTGGTGTTAAATTATTAGTACAAATTAAATTTAATTGTAATTAAATAATTGTGTTTAAATAACCCTCCTTTCATCCATTTGCTCCATGTGCCCAAACCTTAACATACCTTTCTCAATTTTCGTCACTACATCTTCTTTCAAACCACAACGTTCACGAATCACACTATTCCGTACCCTATCACACAATCTTATAACATAACATAACATAAAATAAACATACGCTTCGATACGACTTGTGTATACACACTCCCTTTTTTATTATGGCGGGGTAGTCGGAAGCTTGAATGCCCATCTCCGAAATTTCGAAGGCTGTTAGGTATGGGTCATTCGAAGCCCACGTATCACTAGATAGACAGCACCCAACGTGTTAGATAGTGAACCGTATCGCCGTATATAGGCACTGAATCAACACAATCTTACATTGACACAATCTTATATTACACATATTCCTATCTTTATTTTGATTATTAGTTGAAAAGCTTTTATCTTATCTTGATCTGTAATTGTGTCCTGTGCTAGTCTGGACTTAAACAGAATGCTAACTAGCTGCCATTCTACCCGGCATGTCGTAGGAGGCGACTAAGGGACTAGGGGTAAATAGAATCTATTGGGCGATGGGCTAGCAACATGTCAGCAATGTTACATTATGATATCGCAACCTCAATATCCATGTTAAAAAGCGATCTAGAAGCTGTTATATCTCCGAGGTTCTGTCCACCCCGAAAGGGATTAAACGAATGTATATGTATCTGAGTATATAATAATATCTTTATTGAGACATCCACATCAATTACACACAATATTCAACATACAATAGAATTCATAGACAATAATTAGATTACACAACACATAAAATTACATTTCATTCAATTAAATTACATTTCAAACATGATATCACACAAATAGATATCAAATAAGAAAAGGAGATTAAAAAATTCAATATGAGTTTTTCTAGGTTTTCAAACTACATAATTTAAACGTATCCTGACATTTAATGCCATTTATTTGAAATTGAAACGGTAGAAATTTAAAAAGACGTATAATAATAATATTTAGGACATTATTACACTAATTGAACTAGGCCCTTGGTAAGTACATTTAAGACTTGTGTTAAGGATACTAGTCAACGTAAATTTATGAAATATATAATTATTATATATAGGTAAATACATATACTCGTATAGCATATATAATCAACGACCAGACTGGAAAGCAGAAGAAAAGCGTAGTTCTTAACTCTGCTTCCACCGGGAATCGAACCCGGGACCCCACGATTAGCGTTCAGGCGTCTAACCGATCGCGCCACGGAGGTCGTCAAAATAAAGAAGATATGATTGAGAATCTTTTTCCCAACAAAGCAGAGGCGACAAGATACTAATATCTTCCAAATTTTTAGTCAAGTAGTAATTTACAGTCACTAACTGTAAGGGTAAACATTGTGAGGACACCTCCCTATCTCTCGGGATAGGTAAAACCCAGTGCCTGTATATGGCGATACGGTTCACCACCTATCACGTTGAGTACTGTCTATCCAGTGAAACGCGGACTTCGAGTGACCCATACCTAACATGCCTTCGAATTTGTGACCTCGCCACAATAAAAAAGGGAATGTGTATGTTATGTGTGTATGTTCTGTTCATGGAGTAATTAATAAGAGGAGTGGGCCTTACGCAATATTTGTATGGAAACTAGCGTGGCATTATGCGGGTAGAAACGAGGTACGCGGGACGGAGGGGAGATATTACAACCAATTAAAACACGGCATCGGCCAATCAAATCAGATCTTTCTACTACACATTTTTAGACTCCAATTAAAACACGCCATTTGGCCTCTGCACCGCGTAACGGAGACCGCTCCTTACGCCGGGTCCTCTTTATATTTGGTTCGTGGTTATGTTTCAATTTCCATTGACCTCTAAGATTTGGCAATTGGTGTTACAAAAGTGACACGTAGCGAGTTACGTTTTGCCAATTTAGGGTCAAGGTACCATGTGGCAGACGTCGAGTGTGATAGGCATTTTATAATATTGTGTCATGTGTATGCACGATCGAAAAGTTTGCTTGTATGAGTTTGTAATTTTTCATTCACAATACATACACAAGATGAAATAAATTTAGTCCAACTTGGTTGTGACTTAAATTATTTTAATAAGTTTCGTTTATAATTTATATTATTTAATGGGTTATTGTAGGTTATTGTAGGGAAATAAATAGATATTATAGGACATTTTTGCACCATTGAACTGGCCTTTTGCTAAGTACTTTAACACCTTATTATGAGTCAAAGTATATTTATGAAATATATACTTATTATAAATAGATAAATACATATACAGCATATATAACAGGGATTGTCATATCATATGTAAATGTAGCTTAAATTACTTAATCCGCAATGGCGTATATAGACACGCAAACCTCAATCTACCCTGCCAGTAACAAAGGTCGTTAATCGCATATTACGTAATGTAAACTTTTTTAGATGTTGCTCATAGATATAAGAAACTCATTATCATATAATTAGTGATATTCATTGTTCCCATGTCTATTGTTTTCTTATGACATCCAATGTAAGACTTATGTATGACAGCTTATTACTTAACGTACACGTCACGCCTTTACGTCTTAATATGATAGGTAGAGAGTAATTAAGAATATTGGAGACGGTGAACATATGTTTAGTTTTTGTAATATAAAAATCTTGCGTAATACACCCTTTACAGTGATACATAACATCGTGAAGTAACCTACAAAATACCTACCTTGAAACAGGTAGTATTTCTAAATGACACTTGTCACATTGAGTAACTATCTTATGATCTGGAGCCATAGTCTACTAATGCTTTTTTCAAAATAACAATTCAATATCAGATCAGTAATAGAGTGTAGTTGGTAGTGGATTAGCAAAACTGACAAATTTCGGCATTTTTAAGGGCGGTTACGTAGGGGCCGGCCTAATAAGACATATAACAGTCAGATAGACGCTATATTGAAAAATGGTGACGTTACGAGTACCTATAACCGCTGAGAGTGTACGAGAGGATATATGAATGTCAATGAAGCGAAAGTGCTCTGTCAGAATCGGGACAAATGGGGATCCGTGATCTCTGCCTACCCCTCTACAGGGAATCAGGCGTGATGTGTATGTATGTATCTTAAACAAATTTTTACACTTTTGCCGATTTCAATGGTGAAATTTGACACTTGCTTATCCACTACCAACTTCACACTATTACTGATCTTATATTGAACTGCGTTTGTGCTAAAATGCATTAGTAGAATAAAGCTCCAGGTAGTTAATGCTTGTAAATGGTGACCAGGTTTATCACCTGTCACATTGGGTGCTAACTATCAGGTTAACACATAGGTTCGAGGTGGCCATTGGTTATCAACTCTTGAATGATCTTATACAGTATATCGTCAATTTCTTGTATATGTATATTCATACGTTATTGAGTGGAATGAACCTCAGAGTCAAAATCAATCGTTAGTCACCCTAACGATCATGATACTTAAATTCCAGACCAGAGTTCGAGCATCCATATGGAATATTTGTGTCGGATTGGTTGCTCAATAACACGAACCAAATATAAAGACGACCTGGCGAAAGGAGAGGTCCCCGTTACGCGGTGCGGAGGCCAAATGGCGTGTTTTAATTGGTGCGGAGTCTAAAAATGTGTAGTAGAAAGAATATAACTGATTTGATTGGCCGATGCCGTGTTTTGATTGGTTGTAATATCTCCCCTCCTTCCCGCGTACCTCGTTTCACCCCGCGTAATTCCACGCTAGTTTCCATACAAACATTGCGTAAGGCTCACTCCTCTTATTAATTACTCCATGGCTTAATAAATTCCATTAACCCTTAGTTCCTTACAGGCCTCTTACGAAATGCTGGAAGAAAGGTAGCTATTTACCATTCTGTTTATATCACAGAAATGTAAACTATACAAAAACATTCACGACATATAACCCCTGTGAGGTAATCAAAGGTTGGCTGTTCACCATCAACTGAGCTTTGTGATGATCTATGGCTTTTCGATACCTACTTACATACATACGCTTCACGACTTGTGTATAAATACTCCCTTTTTTATTATGGCGGGGTAGTCAGAGGCTTGAATGCCCATCTCCGAAATTTCGAAGGCATGTTAGGTATGGGTCATTCGAAGCCCGCGTATCACTAGATAGACAGCACCCAACGTGATAGGTTGTGAACCGTATCGCCGTATATAGGCACCGACTATTACTTATTCTGAGGGATAGGCAGGTTTCTTCACGATGTTTTCCCTCACCGCTAGCGACTGTAAATTATGTACGTAAATGAAAAACACATATTTAAATTTCATTCATTGGTACATGCCAGAATCGGGATTTGAACCTAGGAACTTTCTCATAAGAAGTCCGAGGTCTTACCCACTGGGCTACAGCCGCATTTTACTTCTTACCTGATTCTCAGTATTTAACGTGACGAATGGTAAACTATGCCACCATACGATATCTGAATATACAGATACTGTCTATTTAGGAAAATAGTCAGTCTTCCTCACGATGTATGTGTCTGTTTATAAGTTTACCTATTTCAATTAAAAGGAAGGTTTCCTCACTGTATTTTTGTAGGTTTATGTATGTCAAAATAAAAGACAATTATAAAATCTTGCATATTTATTCTGTTTTCGGTAAAGTAATCTTAGCTTAATATATGAAAATAAAGGAATGGAATGTATGAAAACAATTTAAATGTTTCACGGATTCTCAATGCATGAAGTAAGTAACTCCCAACGTAGATATTTTGTATGTATATGTGTTTATATGTAAGGAAAATATATACATCCATACATATTTGTCTCTGTAACCTATGGATGAGAAAATACAAAAATATAGGTATACAAATAATAATAATAGAAAATATAAATATAAACTAAAAAATATAGCAAAAGTTACATATTGGGAGAAAAACTGACTATTCTTCGCAATAGTCAATAGTTAACGTCTGTAAGCGACTATATTATATGTTATGTATTATTTTGTGTAATGTAGGTTTTTATCCACCGAAAATCGAACACAGGACCCCGCGATTAACGTTTAGGTGGTTAACCGTTGGCGCCACGGAGGTAGTCAATAAATACGTTAAAAGTTACTTGTAAATTTAGTTTTTGTTTACAACATGAATTTTCATATTTATTTTTTCCTTTCTAAGGCTGTATATATACATATTGATTTATAATTCCTTACCTAATATGATAAATGCATAGAACCTTAATACTAATCTTAGATTAAAATGACTTTAAGTAATATTTGTGACTGTTATTTGACTTAAAACTAGAATTAAGTTGAGAAACTAAACTTATTCACCCTTTAAGGGTAGTCAGAGGTTAGGGTGACCACCAAATCTCAGATAGTCATCACCAGATATTCAAAGTGAGTTAGTAAGTTTCACTTTCATATATACTGACTATTGCATACACAAATGACGCTAAGGATAGTCTCTTATCGATCGCCACCTGGAACGATTGACAAATCTCTTGCTTCACTCACACCCATTAACCTTCTTATATGCTCTTCTGTTCTTCACGCTACACCCGCCTTGAGAAGAATGTCTCCAATTTGATCTGTATAAGTTCTACGCGGCCTACCCCCTCCAACTCTACCTTCCACTTTAGGTCTATAATTTCCTTTCGTAACCCTCCCATCATCCATCTGCTTTATATAAATGATATGTAGGTTTATTTACGACTAGCGACCCACTCCGGCTTCGCACTTCTGGCTATTTAATGGATGTTATTATACATATAAACCTTCCTCTTGAATCACTTTATCTATTAAAAAACCGCATAAAAATCCGTTGCGTAGTTTCAAAGATTTAAGCATACAAGGGGACATAGGGACAGAGAAAGCGACTTTGTTTTATACTATGTAGTGATGTTATCTGTATAGTCAATAGTCATTACTTGTGAAAAGTAGACTTACTTACTACCTGTAACTTTACGAATAAAATGTTAAGATATACATTTATTTATATTTAGTAATATTAATTACTAAGGCACCTTAATTTATTTGGTACGATTTTTAATTATTTTATAGATTAATGTTTTACAATTAGGTGTACTGAGGAAACCTGCCTATTTCCTAATAGGTAATAGTTTCTAATAAAAGTCTGTTATAGTGGAATGTATGTACATATGGACACATCACGACCGTATTGCTACAGAGAGGTATGTATGGGTCATGGATCATAAATGGATATTTCGATCATGGCATACCACTCCGCATACTCATTCGGTGGTTGTAGGTACTTCTAGCTTCTATATTTGAATGATTTTTTCCTATTTCGATGTATAGGCAGGTTTCCTCACGATGTTTTTCTTCTTTAGAAAAATATATGTTATGATTATTAAACATTATTTTTTATTACTGAATTCTTTTAAGACACTTATTACAATTCCTAAATTGAATAATTGATATGGCTAAATATGAGTAATAATAGAGATCAAAAACTACTAACTAAACGTATTCCTCTTAACATTCGTTCGTTATACGTCTTTTACATAAATGTAAGTTTACAAAACAGAAGGTACAAAAACAATTTCGTGTCTTTTACAAAATTAACACAGTACATGTTTATAATTAAACAATATGTGTAAAACGTATGAAATGTATGTATGAACAAATATGTATGTAATTGCAATTCTATTTATTGCCAAAAGGTATTATGTTTCCAAGCTTCTGTCGACCCCATGTAGGATAAAAGACATCAGTATATTTATTCAGGAGACAATATTATATGTTTATCTTCTTTCGTGATATTTATCTTCTCTTCGTAATCTTCTGTTTTCGATGGAAGTAAGATCTCTGAAATTTAGAAAGAATTATTTAGTATATATAGGTAAGAAAAACATAAGCTTCACGACTTGTGTATACACTCTCTTTTTTATTAGAATCGGGTAGTCTGAGGCTTGAATGTCCATCTCCGCAATCGTGGAAGTAGTACTTCTATGGCTACCTCGAACCCACATGTAGACCAGATAGTCAGTACTCAATGTGACAGGTGGTAAGCTATGTCGCCATTTACAAGCACTAACTATTGCCTATTCGGGGAACAGGTAGGTTTCCTCACGATGTTTTCCCTCACCGTAGCTAGTACTCCCTGTGCCTTAAAATGGCGAGATATGTGACTCTTGCTATTCTCTTACCTACTTCACACTGATACTGAAGTGATATCGAGCTACAATTGTGTTAAACGCATTAGTAGACTAGGACCCCAGGTATCTACATATTTGGTTATGAAATCTCGATAACGGTACAAAATGTACGCACGATATCTGCCTAACCATTTTAGGAAGAGACTTGATGTACCGTTGGTATTTTGAAACTATGTTTGACCTGAAAAAATGTTTATCTATGTCACGACTGTGTTTCCTTTTAAAATAGATAGAGGATTGAGTGACCATTGTTATTAAGGAAGATTTTAGTACATACATACACATCACGCCTAATTCCCTGTAAAGGGGTATGCAGAGATCCCGGATCCCCATTTGTCCCGATCCTGACAGACCACTTTCGCTTCATTGACATTCATACATCTTCTCATACACTCTCGGCGGTTATAGGTATAACTAACGTCACCTTAGTATAAAATATTATAAAATATATTTGGGACACTATTACAACAATAAAACTAGCCCCTTGGTAAGTGCGTAAGAAACTTATACTGATCAAATTGGAGACATTCTTTTCAAGGCGGGTGTAGCGTGAAGAACAGAAGAGCATGTAAGAAGGTTAATAGGTGTGAGTGAAGCAAGAGAGATTTGTCATCCGTTCAAGGTGGCGATAGTCTCTGCCTATCCCGTTAGGGACGTAGAGGCGTGAATATATGTATGTATGTGAAAATAAACACGTGACTACATGTATGTATGTATAATTAATTGGACTATAACTACAAAGGTATAATTATAGTATGATATCCCTTATAACAGTGGCCATCTGTATTAATTAATTATTTATTCATGAAAGAATATTTTAGTCGGAAAAATTGTTTTGTATGTTTGTTTGTAAAATATAAACTCAATAACTGTAACTTATTATAAACAATCTTTCAATAAAATTAATGACAAACGTTGTCATGTCCATTAACCCATGCGAGGTAGACAGAGGTTCAGGTGTCGATCTCCGCAATGGCGAAGGTAGTAACTTTATGGCGATCTCGAACCCACGTGGTGACCAGATAGTCAGTACTCAATTTGACAGGTGGTAAGCCGTGTTACCATTTACAAGCACGAACTATTACCTGTTCTGGGAACTGGTAGGTTTCATCACGATTTTTACCTCACTGTAGTATTCGGTGCATTTAGCAAAGATGTAAGATTACTATACTAGTGATAGTTAATTCAACGTAGCTCAGTTGTTTGGGGCTTGGCTCTGTATAAATGGGTACAGGGTTCAAATTCCGCTTGACCATGTACCAATGGAAATGAAGTTTAATGAATTTCTATGTACATTGTCGTAATGAAAATACGTTAACGAAATGCGTCGAATATTACGGTGAGTGAAAAACATCGTGAGGAAACCTACCTATTCCCCGAACAGTTAGTAATTGTACATAGCGACATAGCTTACCAGCTGTCATTAGCGTTTAGGTGGCTAACCGATCGCGCCACGGAGGTCGTCATATTATAATGTAGCGGTGAAAGTAATAAGGTACAAGCAAATCCGCGTGTTCAAAGTAGTCTAACAAAACGTTCGTGTATGAAATGTGTTTAATAATGGCCTCAGTATTGTTTCTAATTAATTAAGTCCCTTTCGGCACGCTATCGTACTAAGGGGATTAAATATGGGAAAATGAACACCATGGTTAGTTTGCAATCGTTCTGTGTTAATCTGGGACGTAAACGGATGCTAACTAGCTGCCGTTCTTCCCGGCATGTCGTAAGTGACTAAGGAACTAGGGTTCAATGGAATCTATTGAGCAATGGGCTAGCAACCTGTCACCAATATTCCATTATGACAATGAAACACCTATATTCATGCTAAAAGGTACCTACAAGATTTTGTATCTCAGAAGTTCTGTCCACCCCGAAGAGGATTAAAAGACGTGAATGTACGTATATGTATCTATGTATTTGGCGTGTATGTATTAGAATAAATGAACAATAATAATAATATTTGGACATTATTACACCAATTGAAATAGCCCCTTGGTAAGTTCATTTAAGACTTGTGTTAAGGGTATTAGTCAACATATATTTAAGAAATGTATACTTATTATACATAGATAAATACATATATAACTCGAATATGTAATATAAGTACTTTTATGATATATAGGTCTAGTAGTATGCGACATAAAAAACTAATACTTTCTACCAACATGTCTTAAAAAGTGACTAAGGTACTAAGGGTAAAGATAATCTTTTGTACGAAGGGCTAGCAACCTGTCACTTATATTCCACATATCATCACAACCACAAATTAATGCTAATTAAATTACGTAGGGGCCGGCCTAATAAGACGTATAACAGTCAGATAGCCGTTATATTGAAAAAAGGTGACGTTAGGAGTACCTATAACCGCCGTGAGTGTATGGGAAGATGTATGAGTGTCAATGAAGCGAAAGCGGGACAAATGGGGATCCGTGATCTCAGCCTACCCCTCTACAGGGAATCAGGCGTGATGTGTATGTATGTATGTAAATTAATGCTAAAATTGATATTTTGGAGTCACAGGTTTTGTCCACCCTAAAAGGGATTAAAGGACGTGAATGTATATTTATATAGACAAGTAGGTATCTAAACTTACCTAAACTTAGAGATATAACGTAGGCATCCTTTTGGATCCTAAAGACAACTTATTTCCCATTTTCTTAACTTCCCCTTTTGGCTTATACTTAGGTTTTTCGTGCACTGTATCCAGACATTCCTTTAAATCCCAGACCAGATTAGTTAGAGACTTAGGTCTGCTTAGCTTTCTAGACCTCTTTTCTGGTAGCTTAGGACCTGCCGAATCTCCTGAAGTTCTCCCACCGGAGTGGCTAGAGTCTAAGGTCCCATCCAGTTCCATTGATTGTTGGATGTTGGTCAAACTTTTATATCGGATGTTGAATATCGGGGAGTCATCTTTACTCGGTATCACTATGGGACTAGCAATCGGACTAGGGTCTTTAGATGGACTGACCTTCTTGTTAAAGGCCAAACGGGACTTGGGGTTGTTCTTCAAGAAGAGCTTAGGTAGGTTACTTTGTAAAGGAACCACTTTTTCCGGATGAACTATGGTTTTAGCTGTGACCGTTGATTTTCTAGATCTCTTCTCAGCTTTGCTTTCGATAATCCTCTTCGTAGGTATAGTTTCTATTGGGGGAGGCTCCGGTTTAGTTATGAGAGGCATGACGATAGATGTCGTTACAGGTGACGATGGAACTGAATCAGGTTTCACAGTGACCGATTCATTGGAAAATGCGGCCTTTATACTCTTGGGTAAAGGAGCAAATCCTCTAACGTAGTCGTAGATTTGATCTATTTCGTCGTATTCCTCCGGCACGTTTTCGTTTCGGTAGCTACTATAGATTTGATTTCGTCTAGATATTTGGTTTTTGCTTTGATTAGCTGCATCGGATGAGGCACTCCTTCTTAAGAAGTATCCGCTTTTTATAGGGGGCCCGTTCAGAGGTACTTTTAACAGACGCTTCGGGTCACTTAACTTGCCGTCGACCACATGTATTCTATCTACGACATCCACTAATAAGTTTTTGCATTTCTCTAATAATCTAGAATATTCCATTAAATTCTTTATGTAGTCCTCATTCTTACATTTCTGCAGTTTCAAAGGAGCTGCCACTGGCAACGATATTAAACCACTCCCTTCTTTTTGCAACGGCAGAGCGAAAATGTATTCTTCTTCTAATATGGACAGAAGTCTAAGCTCTGGTACAAAATGACTCGAACTTTTCAATCCCCGTGGAGTGGAACCGTGAACCAATCTCACAGTAACAGGTAATCGTTTCGTAAGAAGAGTCTTAGCTGTGTGTACACCACTAATATTTTCTTCTTTCGCGACAGCAGAGAACTTCCCTCGTTGCTCTAAACTTAGAAGCACGTCATCTCCTTTAGTATCAGAACACCTTAGATACTTGCATTTCCCTAACACCGCTTCCCCTTTAGGCATTATAACTTCACCAGCCGGTAAGGTTTTCATACCATCCGCTGTGACATTCCCATCTAAGTCCAACTTAGCACAAATAACCCTAATAGGTTCTCTGACCAGGCAGCCATCATCTAATCTTCTCCTAGCCAGATCAGACACCATTTCTATACACTTCACCGCTCTTCCTTCCTCACTCAGGAGTTCGAAGAACCCTTGATAGGTATCTGGTATAGCCAATCTTGGTCCTACACTGACCATGCGTCTTCCCTCTTTAAGCTTGATACCCTGGGCTATTATTTTCTTCTTCTTCCCAGCAGATATGTAGAAAGCAGTGCTCTGGAGTCCTGGACTGGGTAACGTAGGGACTCCTAAGCCAGCATACTGGCCTTTGGTGATCTTGGCTACGGTGGGCAGCTTGTGCTTGGTGATGAATTCCCTGAGGTAAGTGGCTTCATCACCCCACCGTGATGCTGCCACTAAAACTTGGCCGTCCGTAGCTGCCATTGCGTCACATCTGGAATTGAGGAAAAGAAGATGTTTAATGACAGAAAAAAGAATACACTTAATTTTCTCACGTTACATATAACAAAATCACAGAAAATGAAAACCATTGATGCAGTGAAAAGGTGCTGCCTCGGTATACGGTGCAGCCAGGCTACATCACTGGTCCTCCGGTAGGTATTTAATTAATTGGCATCTGAATAGAATATATAACACTAACTTAGTTCTATCTGGAAAATGAGTTCTATCAGAATATAAATATTCCATACAATAAATAACCATATAGGACAATACTGAAATTTAACTAATTTAAGAGTACACGAATACACTTATTATAGATAAATGTAATATTTTTAAAAACAGCATAAAAGCGTAGTCTTTAACTCTCCACCGGAAATCGAATCCAGGACCTCACGATTAACATTCAAGTGGTTAACGGATCGCGCCACGGAGGTCGTTTTAATGTGTGTATGTATAGCAGTATGAATTGATTTTATTTACGAATCATTCTGGTAAAAAAACAATAAAGACAAACGCGTCCACGACCATTAATCCTTGCGGGGTAGTCAGAGGTTCAGGTGTCCATCTCCGCAATTGCGAAGGTAGTAATTCTATGGACACCTCGAACCCGCGTGTTGACCAGATAGTCAGTACTCAATATGACAGATGGTAAACCTTGTTGCCATTTACAAGTACTAACTATTACCTGTTCGGAAAACAGGTAGGTTTCCTCACGATGTTTTCCCTTACCATAGACCGTACCGTAGTATTCTACTTTATTAGGTAAAAAGTTGGGATTATTCGAATTATTTTAGTATCATTGCAAAATGAAACGTTATCCTCATGAAATAAGAACTAATACCAACCACCAAAATTCCATATGACATCACACCCCCAATATTCATGCCAAAAAGCGACTTAAACGAAATCATATCTCCAAAGTTCTGTCCGCCCCGAAAGGGATTGAAAGACGTGAATGTATATGTATATGTCTACTATGCAGTTAGGTATGGCATCAGTAAAAAGGATGTATCGCCAGTCGAAGGCTGTTAGGCGGGTTTAGCTTGTTTCATAACGGACGACGTGGAATATACCATTTTACTAACATGGTATATTCCATTTAAACGTAAAAGGATCTATACCTACCTACTATACCTATAGCTTTTATTAGCTTATATCTGCCTTTTTAAATAAATAAATAAACACGTTCACAACCATTAACCCTTGCGGAGTAGTCAGAGGTTCAGGTGTCCATTACCGCAATTGCGAAGGTAGTAATTCGCGTGGCTAACTAAGGTATTTAATCATTTTACTACTCCAGTAACAACTTCACAGAATTACAGGGATCCAAGTCCATATTTTTTTTAAAAAAAATTGCATTTCAACATCACTTCATTAACAGTGTGTAGACGTTTGAAAAATAGCAAAAGTGACAAATTTCGCTACTTTGAATGCGCAATTTGACACTTGCTGTCATTAATAGTGTAATTTGACAGTTCTGCTAATCCACTACAACTATTATTGAAATGATATTTAACTACGATTTTGTTACTACTGTGGTATTGGTCCCTTGATCAGTACTCAATGTGACAGGTGGCAAGCCATGTCGCCATTAACAAGCACTAACTATTATGTACAATAAATGATTCATATAACATACGAGTACGTTATGATGAAAATTTACTTTGAATAAATGAATCATACATGATAAGACATATCTTTATTCTAGTGTAGTATAAAGTACAATTTTACTCTTTGATACACACTTATATGACATATCAACCCCAATATTTATGCTCAAGAGGAAACATACCTGTTCGGGAGACAGGTAGGTTTCCTCACAATGTATTCCTTTACCGTAGTATTAGGTTCTATTTCACAAATGTATTTGAGGACAGTACATATAAAATCAGGCAATTTCATTTGAATTGGAACATGCTTAGAGGCTTGAACCCTGTACCCACTGATACAGAGTCAAGCCGCAAACAACTGAGCTACGCCAAATTAATCGAATCTGCTTATATTTTGTTGACGACCTCCGTGGCGGGATCGGTTAGACACCTGAACGCTAATTCGTGAGGTCCCGGATTCGATTCCCGGTGGAGGCAGAGTTAAGAACTACGCTTTTCTACTTCTTTCCAGTCTGGTCGTTAATTATATATGCTATGTATGTATTTATCTATATATAATATGTATACATTTCTTAAATATACGTTGACTAGTACCCTTAACACAAGTCTTAAATGTACTTACCAAGGGGCTAGTTCAATCGGTGTAATAATGTCCAAATATTATTATTATATGCAATTAGAAATCCAATAATAATATATAAAGAATTCATAGTATAAGTATATGTCATTACAACCTCAATAATTCTGTGCTGGGACGTAAAAAGAATGCTAACTAGCTGCCATTCTTCCCGGCATGTCTTAGGAGGCGACTAAGGGACTAGTGGTAAATGGAATCTATTGGACAATGGTTTAGCAACCTGTCACCTATATTCGATTATGACATCACAACCCCAATATTCGTGCTAAAAAGTGACTTAGGACATATCATTCTGTTTCCCAAAGTTCTGTTAACCCCGAAAGGGATTTAAGGACGCGAACATACAACCTCAATAGTTTTAATAAAGGTGCTTCTATCAATCAGCCTATGTCAGTCCACTGCTGGACGTAGGCCTCCCCAAGGGTACACAAAACACGATCACTCGTGGCCCTCAGCCAACCACTACCAGCGACCCTTTTCAAGTCATCGGTTCACCTAATGTGCTTATACATATTAAAAATACATACATACATATATACACATCATGCCTGATTCCCTGTAGAGGGGTAGGCAGAGATCACGAATCCCATTTGTTCCGATCCTGATAGACCACTTTCGCTTCATTGACAAATCTTCTCATACACACTTGGCGGTTATAAGTACTACTAACGTCACCTTTTTTCAATATAGCGTCTATCTGACTGTCATATGTCTTATTAGGCCGGCCCCAACGTAACCGCCCTTCCACTTCACTCATATATATTCTTTTTGTCAATCTGCTATCATTCATCCGCATAACATGTCCAAACCATCGAAGCATGCTCTTTTCAATCTAAGTCACTATGCTTGTACATATTAAAAGTACTACTTACAATAATCACGAATTCACATAGCAAGTTAATTACAATTAAATTAAGACGAAGGTGTAATAAGGGACTGTTCTATTACGCAAAATGATATGTAACTGATAAAGACGCAATTACTGAGGGTGAATGGCCTGCGGTAAGGATGGGACAGCGTTGATACTGGTATTTACTCGTGCGTTGATACTCGTCACATTTATAAAATAATCGGGGTCGTGTAGGCATTGATATAGGATGTAAGTGACAGATAGGTTTTGCCCAAAAGATTATATGGATTCATTAGTCTTTTAAGTAGATAACTGGTATTTTATTTTCGATACATATTAGTATCTATAAACTTTAATTGTAGGATGAAATAGGATTGAATAAATGTTTCAAAATCAACATTATTTTCTTAACAATTTTGCGGATATTTAAATAAGAGAAAAATCTTATTCACTGTGTACATATACTAAATATTACAACATATAACATATTATGACCTCAGTGGCGCGATTGGTTAACCACCTGAACGTTAATCGTGAGGTCTCGGGTTCGATTCCCAATGGAGGCGATTGCAAAGTAAGAAACCAAGTTAAGAACTACGCTTTTCTTCTGCTTTTCAGTCTGGTTGTTTTTAATATATACTTTATATGCATTTATCTATAAATAATAAGTATATATTTCTTAAATATACGTTGACTAGTACCCTTAACACAAGTCTTAAATGTACTTACCAAGGGACTAGTTTAATTGGTGTAATAGTGTTTTAAATATTATATATATTATCCTGAGTATATACCCAACTAATACCCATCCCTAGAACTTGAATTAACCAGATAGGTCGTTAGGCACGTCATATCGGCCAGTAATTGCCTAACGGGGTCCCATCCGTCCCGCGTTCGATTCCCGGTCGGTGCAGCCTATTTGAATTCTAATCCCAACGTTTAGTTGCTAAGGGATTCAATTACATATAGTCAAACGGGGTAAACAGAACATCGGAGATATAATGGAGACATGTAGTGTAGATATGTACTTGTAAGTAACATGTGTGGTCAATCCCTAGAACTGATATTGTAAATGAAAACAATTATTAAATATCATATTACCTACATTGTTTCCACAAAAGGATATCATACGAAACCTCTCCATAATCGTTAGCATTAAATACGATATTGTAACTTGATATTAATTTAAGATAAATCTAAGATAATTCTAATCCAGTATATAAAACCTTGAAAATAAAGGTATTCATTTATTATTCAGTATTCAACAAAGTTCTACATTTTATTTAGTCCCTACACCACACATCACAGACACTTAAGAATACTAATATATGTACATTGTCACTAATACATACACAAATATATGTAATGACATCCTTTAATCCCTTTCGGGGTGGACAGAACCTCAGAAACATTAAATCTTCTAGGTCCCTATGGTATTGATATTGAAATCCTGATGTAACATTGGTGATAGGTTGCTAGCCCATCGCCCAATTCATTCCATTAGCCCCTAGTCCTTTAATCGCCTCTTAATTATGCCGGAAAGAACGGCACTTAGTTAGTAATCTTTTGAATTCTCAGAATGAAACAGGAAAATATTATGGGAGGAGGAAGATGTATGAGAGTCAATGAAGCGAAAGTGGTCTGTCAGTGGGACAAATGGGGATCCGTGATCTCTGCCTACCACTCTACAGGGAATCAGGCGTGATGTGTATGTATGTATTTGTTCTGGATATTCGTTACAATGAGATGCAAATATTAATACTGTGGTTATTAAGAATTAATTACTATTTTCCGCTTATTAAGCAACGCGGTTAGTAATTATGTTATTTAAGTACAACATGTTCTTATATTAGTTTATATAAGTTCATATATACTTTGACGTACTCATATATACATAGACGTTTGACGACCTCCGCGGCGCGATTGGTTAGACACCTGAACGCTAATCGTGAGGTCCCGGGTTCGATTCCCGGTGGAGGCAGTGTTAAGAAGAGTGAGCTTTTCTTCTGCTTTCCAGTCTGGTCGTTGATTATATATGCTATATATGTATTTATCTATAAATAATATGTATATATTTCTTAAATATACGTTGACTAGTACCCTTAACACAAGTCGTTCAAGTTAAATGTACTTAACAAGGGGCTAGTTCGATTGGTGTAATAACGTACTACAATAATATTAATATATTATATATTTTACTTAATAACGAAGACCTCTGACTTCTTATTAGAGGTCCAAGGTTTAAAACCCGGCTCTGGCATGTAGCAATGAAATTAAACAATCTGAATTTCGTTTACGTACATAATTTACAGTCGCTACCGTTCACTACCTATCATACTTAATTTCGAAAATTCGGAGATGGGCACTCAAGCGTCAATAAAAAAGGGATTGTACATACACAAGTCATAAAGAAGATATCACTACATAGTAGAAAACAGATTCGCTTTCTTTGTCCCTATGTCCCTTTGTATGCTTAAATCTTTGGAACTACGGAACGGATTTTGATGCGGTTTTTTAAATAGATAGAGTGATTCAAGAGGAAGGTTTATATGTATAATAACATCCATTAAATAGTGGAGTAGGCTATATATTTTATACTCGTGCGAAGCCGGAGCAGGTCGCTAGTATATATATAAATGAAATCATACAATATTTCAAGTCTATTCGTAATACTAGTAACACGCCATATAAAGAACTGAATCTTAAAATAAATACTAAACGCTCACATCCTATTTACTCAATCTCGCGTAACACGCAATTAGAAAAATCTAATACATTAACATACATACACATCACGTACGTATAACTATAAAAGGTAATCATACTTTGGCCATATTATAGTTCTTATCGATGACCTCCGTAGCGCGATTGGTTAACCACCTGAACGATAATCGTGAGGTCCTAAAGATTCCCGGTGGAGGCAGAGTTAAGAACTTTGCTAGATGCTTTTCGTCTGCTTTCCAGTCTGGTTGTTGATTATATATACTATATTTGGATTTATCTATATATATTAAGTATATATTTCTTAAATAAACGTTGATTAGTACCCTTAACACAAGTCTTAAATGAACTTACCAAGGAGCTACTTCAATTGGTGTAATAGAATCCAAAATATTACTATTACTTATATTACACACAAAGCAACACATTAATTCACGTCCTTTCGGTGTGGACAGACAGATATAATAGCTTCTAGGTAAATTTTTAGCATAAATATTCATTTAGATTGCTAACCTATCGCCCAATACATTCGATTTACCCCTAGTCCCTTAGTCGCCTCCTACGAAATGCTGGGAAGAACGGCAGCTAGTTAGCCTTTTTTTACGTCCCATACTAGCACGGGACATAAGGTATTGTATGTGCTTTATGCTTTTTTGAAGTCAAGGCGTGATCCAAGGTTTTCTTTTTACTAAAAACACAATTCTCTGACATTTAAGTTATTTTTAATAAGCAATTGTATATTGACTGACGTGTGATTAGGAAGATATATATATACATATATATATATTCTTTCGTAAAATTACGTATAACGAGAAATAGACAACACATTATTGAACTAGCCCCTTGGTAAGTACATTTAAGACTTGTGTTAAGAGTACTAGTCAACGTATATTTAACAAATATATACTTATCATATATAAATAAATACATATATAGCATATATAATCAACGATCAGACTGGAAAGCAGAAGAAAAGTGTAGTTCTTAACTCTGCCTCCACCGGCAATCTTTGGGACCTCACGATTAGCGTTCAGGTGTCTAAGCGATCGCACCACGGAGGTCGTCTAATGAATTAACAACTTTGAACTAATATGAAAAGGGAAATATTATATTCTTGAGGTACTGTCCACCAAGAATGGGATTTAAAGTACATATATGTAATGTATTAGTAATTATTAATCGCATTGAACGCTTCATACATACAATTTTGTGTGAAGGGCATTACTGTATCTACGTTGTTCTTAAGTGACCTTAACGTATTAATTATCTGTATTTATTGTATATTTACGGCGAATACTACCTACGCGATCATACGTAATAGTATGATGGTTATATATAATATGTATGTTATACATTAACGTCCTTTAATCCATTTCGGGGTGGACAAAACCTCGAAGACGTGATAATATTTTTTTTTACATACGCGTTTACGACCATTAACCCTTGCAGGGTAGTCAGAGGTTCAGGTGTCCATCTTCGCATTTGCGAAGCTAGTAATTCTATGGACACCTCGAACCCACGTGTTGACCAGATAGTCAGTACTCAATGTGACAGATGGTCAGCCATGTCGCCATTTACAAGTACTAACTATTATATGTTCGAGGAACAGGTAGAATTCCTCTCGATGTTTTCCCTTACCGTAATATTCGACGTATTTCGTAGAATGTGCATAGTATTTATTCCACTTAATTTCCATTGGTACATGCTCAAGCGGGATTTGAACCGTGTACCCACTTATACTGAGTCAAGCCCCAAACAACTGAGCTACGTCGAATTATTGACTGCAGTTTACATTTTAATCAAGTTGTAGATAAAACGGGTATTTACGTATTACATCGAAATTAAGTTGTTTACTTGTTAATTATAACTTAGATTAATTATATATTTATGTTAATTTGACACACCTACATCCTCCGCATATACAGTCGTCCATTATAATTCATACGTAGTTGTTATACTAGTCATTTAATGTAACTAACAACATACATATATTATGTATTTGACGACCTCCGTGGCGCGATTGGTTAACCACCTGAACGCTAATCGTGACGTCCCAAAGATTCCCGGTGGAGGCAGAGTTAAGAACTACGCTTTTCTTATGCTTTCCAGTCTGATCGTTGATTATATATGCTATATATGTATTTATCTATATATAATAAGTACATATTTCTCAAATATACGTTGACTAGTACCCTTAACACAAGTCTTAGTTGAACTTACCAAGGGGCTAGTGCAATTGGTGTAATGATGTACAAATATTATTATTATATATAAAGTATACATCACCATTTATAATAATTTAAAGAAGATTTTACATACGGCGGTTATGTAGGGGCCGACCCATTTTGAAAAAGGGTGACGTTAGAAGTACCTATAACTACCGAGAGTGTATGAGAAGATGTATGAGTGTCAAAGAAGCGAAAGTGGTCTGTCAGGATCGGGAAAAATGCGGATCCGTGATCTCTGCCTACCCCTCTACAGGGTAACAGGGTATCTATTTAACTATATATTATTTATATAGTTAAAGAGACTTAGCATATATACCCGAGGTTCTGTCCACTATTGCGAGTAACTGAATACTAGTATCAATTATCCTAGGTCTTAGGCTAGGTCATAATTTCCAAGCACTAGGACAGAGCTATGCGATAGCAATGCTAAGCGGAGACATCTTTCTTCTTAAGGTTGGTTCTTACGGGGAAAAGATATGGTAAGGATATCTGCCTATTTGACTATAATGAGAATAGGTGTCGGAAACTTTTAAAATAGTTAACTACTGTGGTAATATGTGATACTTTTTTAACATAATTATCCATTAATTAAGTGGTTGCTTCTTGGTAAAAATAGTATAGGACGGCCCCCTGCTAGATAGACCAATGACCTGAAAAAGGTCGCTGGTAGTGGTTGGCTAAGTGATCGTGTTTGGTGGCGTACTCTTGGGGAGGCCTACGTCCAACAGTGGACTGACGTAGGCTGATTGGTTGATTGATCAATTAAAAATATAGAAAACTAGAGTTGGATTACTGAAAGGTAAAGTTGGATGGGGTAGGCTGCATAGAACATATACAGATTAAATTGGAGACATTCTTCTCAAGGCAGGTGTACGTAGTGAATAACAAAAGAGCGTGTATGAGAAGGTTAATGGGTGTGAAAGGAGCAAAAGTAGCAGCTGTATCCCAGTGGGTAAGACTTATTAGATGGCTTAGGTTCGTATCCTAGTTCAAGCATGTACCAGTGAATGAAATTTTAATGTTTTTCATTTACGTACATAATTCACAGTCGCTAACAGTGCGTAAAAATATAATGAGGAGACCTACGTATTCTTTGGGATATGTAATGTTAGGTATGAGCCACTCAACGCCCGTATTTCACTTGATAGACAGCACCCAACGTGATAGGTAGTAAACCGTATCGCCGTATAGGTACTTTTTATTACCTACCCCGAGGGACGGGCAGGTTTCCTCATGATGTTTTCCCTCACCGTTAGCGACTGTAAATATAAACATATTGTATATACATACATATACAATAGTTTTATATTTACGTTGTGAACTTTCCGGTTCCCGACAAATGCTGAGTCTGGGCCCTTATACGACAGTAATACAGCGCGCCCAACATTTACTGCTATTCGTATGTGTTTGTACCAATTTTCGTAATGTGTGTTGTATTGTTGTGATTGTGAATAAACGTTTTTCTATATCTATATATATATATGTATTTATATGTTCATATACCATTTCCCCATAAGAACCCACCTTACAAAACGGACCGTTAGCGCCGGCTGATTGTGCGGCGTCATCGGACCTATTTGGTGCAGGGTTCGTGACCTGGTGGGGTCACTACTAAAATGGACATACGTAATTGCTAGGAACAACGGATGCGTTTGCCATGGGAAAGACCGGGCTTAGTATAATAATATTTAGGACATTTACACCAATTGAACTAGCCCCTTGGTAAGTTCATTTAAGACTTGTGTTAAGGGTACTAGTCAACGTATATTTAACAAATATATACTTATTGACAGATCAATACATATATAGTATATATAATCAATGACCAGACTGGAAAGCAGAAGAAAAGCGTAGTTCTTAACTCTGCCTCCACCAGGAATCGAAGCCTGGATCTCAACATTAACGTTCAGGTGGTAACAGTTCGCACCACGGAGGTTGTAGCTGAGTTTACGACATTGCTCTCTACTTTATACACCTCCTCATACACACTCGGCGGTTATAAGCACTATTACCTATCCCGAAGGATAGGCAGGTTACCTCACGATCTTTTCTCTCAACATTACACCTAAACTTCAAACTTTATTTACCTTCAATTATACTGGAGTGGTTATTAGCAGTTTAATATCTGTAATGAAAAAGAATAAATGTTATAATAAAAGACCAAAAAGAACATACGCGTTCACGACCATAAACCCTTGCGGGGTAGTCAGAGGTTCAGGTGTCCATCTCCGCAATTGCGACGGTAGTAATTCTATGGCCAACTCGAACCCACATGTTGACCAAATAGTCAGTACTCATGTGACAGGTGGTAAGCCATGTCGCCATTTACAAGCACTAACTATTACCTTTTCGGGGAACAGGTAGGTTTCCTCACGATGTTTTCCCTCAGCGTATAATTCGATGCATTTCGTAAATGTGTACATAGAAATTCATTAAACTTCATTTCCATCGGTACATGCTCAAGTGGGATTTGAACCCACTGATACAGAGTCAAGCCGCAAACAACTGAGTTATATAAATGACTAGCGACCCGCTTCGGCTTCGCTCGGGAATTAAATATATAGCCTACTCCTCTATTTAATGGATGTTATTATACATATAAACCTTCCTCTTGAATCACTCTATCTATTAAAAAAAACCGCATCAAAATCCGTTGCGTAGTTTCAAAGATTTAAGCATACAAAGGGACATAGGGACAGAGAAAGCGACTTTGTTTTATACTATGTAGTGATATAATAGTATAACTTTTTACCTCTAGTCGACTCTTGCGACATGCCGGGAAGAACGGCAGCTAGTTAGCATTCTTTTTACTACCCAGATACGGGACTTTGTATGTATTGTAAATAAGTATGTTAAATTGCTTATAACTCTGTTATTGTGTATTAAAGGATATCCTTTGTACAACAGGAAGTTAGTACTCTATCTTACATACTAATAGCTCGTTGTAGAATGTTAAGCAGAGTTTGGTATGCGGTTTAGTGGGATGGGTGATCGTTTATTATTCGTAAACACATTCAAGTCTTTTATAAACAACAAAAACATAAACATACGCTTCACGACTTGTGTATACACACTCCCTTTTTTATTATAGCGGGGAAGTCAGAGGCTTGAATGCCCATCTCCGAAATTTCGAAGGCATGTTAGGTATGCGTCATTTGAAGCCCGCGTATCACTAGATAGACAGCACCCAACGTGATAGGTGGTGAACCGTATCACCGTAATAATCTTTTATAAATAGATAATATTAATTTTTATAAATAAATAATAACTCTTATAGATAGACAGACTATAAGGCTTAAAATATTTTTCGTTATATTATACATGCTTTTTAATATATAATATAGTTTGGTATATTATGGCTAACACAAAATAAGTTTCGCGATCATTAATACTTGCACGGTAGTCAGAGGTTCGCGTGTCCATCTCTGCAATTGCGAAGGTAGTAATTCTATGGACACCTCGAACCCACGTGTTAATCAGATAGTCGTCAGTGCCCAATGTGAACGGTGGTCAGCCATGTCGCCATTTCCAAGCACTAACTATTACCTGTTCGGGAAACAGGAAGCTAAGTTCACTAATACTCTTTGCCAAATATCATTTCAATAATAATTTAGTATCAGTGTGAAGTAGGTAGTGAAATAGTTAATGTGTCATATTACGCTATCTTGAAGGCAAAATCTTACACTTTTGCTGCTGTCATTAATGGTGAATTTTGTGACTTTTGCTAATCCACTACCAACTTCACACTATGACGTCATATAGAACTACGATTGCACTAAAATACTTCTGTATACTTGGGGCTTAGGTAGGTTTCCTCACGGCGTTTTCCCTCACCATAGTATTTGACGCATTACGTAAATGTGATTTTTATTACGAAAATGCACATAGAAATTCATTAAAATTCATTTCCATTGGTACATGCTCAAGCGGGATTTGAACCCTATATCCACTGATACTACGTCGAATTCATTGCTTTTATAAGCAGTCTGTGAGAAATGCGTGTGATGACCGAAAATATCACCGGCCATTGCAGACTAAACGGGCACCTATTCAAGCTCGGAATCACGGATAGCCCTCTGCGCAGGGGCTGTATTGACTGCATTGAAACCATTGGCCACGTTGTCCTGGAGTGCGGGGCCGTGGCTGAAGAACGGGCTAAAATCGTTGGGAAACCGGGGTCGCTTCGGGAAGCCTGTGAAGACACTAGGCGTAGTTTTAAGAGATTCGCGATTTACACTCATGATCAATAACTAACGGGACTTATTGCTTAAGTTTTTGTATAATAAAATTACCTTTATTAACCCGACGTTTCGGCTACGTTGCAGCAGCCATGGTCACGGGCAGACTCATTGTATACAATGTAATGTATATAAAACCATGGCTGCTGCAACGTGGTCGAAACGTCGGGTTAATAAAGGTAATTTTATTATTTAAAAACATACGCGATAAGTCCCGTTAGTTATTAATCATGACACTAGGCGTCTTCTGCGCTTCTGGCGGGTGCTGGGCTGGCTGGAATAGTCAGCGACATCACGCAAAATGGTCCCAGTGGGGACTAATTGCGGAAACCACGGAGCCCAATAAATAAACTAAAGCAGTCTATGAACGGATATACCTAAATAATAATAATATTTTAGGACGTTATTACACCAATTGAACTAGCCCCTTGGTAAGCACATTTAAGACTTGTGTTAAGGGTATTAGTCAACGTATATTTAAGAAATATATACTTATTATATATAGATAAATACATATATAGCATATATAATCAACGACCAGACTGGAAAGCAGTAGAAAGGCGTAGTTCTTAACTCTGCCTCCACCGGGAATCGAACCCGGGACCTTACGTTTAGCGTTCAGGCGTCTAACTGATCAAACCACGGAGGTCGTCTAAATGCCTACATAATTTCTTGCTAGACTGCCTATAGGATACCTAAACTACTTATTAGAGGACATGTGGTAATGAAATGCAATTGTTTACGGTCTGCTAGCCTCCCTTTCTGTAAAAAGCGCTATTATGATACGAAATGAACTATTCTGGGACGTAATTAATAAACTAGTTCCCTTTCTTTTCTTATATACGTACACATCACGCCTGATTCCCTGTAGATGGGTAGACAGAGATCACGTATCCCCTTTCATCTCGATCCTGACAGACCACTTTCGCTTCATTGACATTCATACATCTTCTCATACACTCTTGGTGGTTATAGATATTTCTAACGTCACCCTTTTTCAATATACCGCCTATCTGACTGTTATATGTTTGTTCTGGGACGTAATTAATAAATAACTAGTTCCCTTTCTTTTCTTACATACATTCACGTGTTTTAATCCCTTTCGGAGTGGACAGAACCTTGGAAATACGATAATATCTCTTGGTTACTTTGGTAGTATTACTTTGATTGTAATATCTCCCCTCTATCTCGCGTACCTCGTTTCACCCCACGTAATGCCACGCTAGTTTCCATACAAATATTGCGTAAGGCCTACTCCTCTTATTAATTACTCCATGCTAGGAAACAATGGAATCTATTGAGCGATAGACTAGCAACCTGTCACCAATGTTCCGTTATAACACAATCTATATATATATATATTGTAAAATTTGATCAAGGAGATGTTTTATGTCTCCGAGGTTCTGTCCACCCCGAAAGGGATTAATAGACGTATATGTATGTATAAACTTACTGTTATAGTGTAAAAAGTATGATGAGTATGTATGTATGTTTACCTACTTACACTTTAAGTTCAAGTTTCGTAACTAAAGTGTGAGGTTCTAAGTAAATTAACACTGTTGTAAGTTGGAACTTTTAAGTTGTATTTGTTATGTACTTAACGAGTTCTGTAGGTTTTATTTAGGGTAAACAGAGATTATGCATTCTTAAGATACATATTCAGTCGTCTATGGTTCGTCAACAAAGTCAGCAGCTCAGTGAAAGTTGAAAATACAAATAATTATTTTCGACTGAATATTTAGTCAGTTGTGATGCCAAATTGGCTAAATATGTTTGCTTTGGGATTATATTTGGATCCTCAACTGGAAAGAACCGAAGAACAAGGAAGAGAAGAATTGGAGCTTCGATTTCGTTTTTCTTCGGTTGTAGCGGCTGGCGGCGTTTGTGTAACCATGGCGATGGAATAACAAGAAGTTCAAACGCCGTGGCATCAGTGTTTGTACTTCAGCCGACATAACCTTAGTGGTGAATGACTTTATAAAGAATTTTAAAAAAAGATACATATTTTCACACTCGGTGATCATAGATTTAGTAATAACACATACATATTTTCACTCCTCTACGTCCCTAACGGGATAGGCAGAGACTATTAGGCCACCTGGAACGGGTGACAAATCTCTTGCTTCACAAACCCATTAACCTTCTCATACATGCTCTTCTGTTCTTCACACTACGTTGTTATTTGTTTGTATTATAATTATTTAGTACAATTGTATTGAAATAATAACTAAAGGATTAAGGGTGAATGAAATCTATTGGGTGATAGACTAGCAACCTGTCACTAATGTTGTGAATAATATTACAACCCCAATATTCATGCTAAAAAGTGACCTAGGAGATATTATCTTCACATCAAGGTACTGTCCAACTTGGAAGGGATTAAAGCACGTGAATGTATATGTCAGTATGAAATAGTACAAAAATAACATATTAAAGCATATTAATAAACATGTATACTACGCCTATAACCGCCGAGAGTGTATGAGAGGATGTATGAACGTCAATGAAGCGAAAGTGGTCTGACAGGATCGGGACAAATGGGGATCCGTGATCTCTGCCTATCCCTCTACAGGGAATCAGGCGTGATGTGTATGTATGTGTGTATGTACTACGCCTTGGTCTTTACAGAGGTATGCAGAGCTCAAGAATTCACTTTTACAAAGCCAAAAACTTTGCTATCACTTTATTCCATATAAGACTAATGAATATCAACATTACTTTCGCTTCATTGACATTCATACACCTTCGCATAACATTCGCGAGTTATAAGTAGATTTTACGACCTCCGTGGCGCGATTGGTTAACCACCTGAGCCCTTACTCCACTAATTAACTTTGACAGCCACACAACTGCGTTACTTCTGCGTCTCGGCTGTAAAGTGGCACTCTGCTAATATTTTGATTTGCTACAGTTGTGCCTCAATAGCGACTCAGTGGCGCTTCAGTGGCAACTCAAGTATAGAAATGTCAATAGTGGAGTACCAAATATAAGGCTATTGAACTGACATTGACGGACGTTTGGTTAGTGGAGTAGCTTTTTTGTACTTCAGATGCAGAAGTACTTCAGATGTAGTTCGATAGCGCTTCAGTGGCCAAAATTTGGTAGTGGAGTGCCATAAGTGTCAAATTACGGCCACTGAAGTATTACAGTATCGATACTGAAGTAATATTGTGCCTATAATGAATTAGTGGAGTAAGGGCCCTGAACCCTAATCGTGAGCTCCCAAAGATTCCCAGTGGAGACAGAGTTAAGAACTACGCTTTTCTACTGCTTTCCAGTCTGGTTGTTGATTATATATGCTTAATATGTATTTATCTATGTATAATAAGTATATATTTCTTTTATACGTTGCTTACCCTTAACTCAAGTCTTAAATGTACTTACCAAGGGACTAGTTCAATTGGTATACGCTTCACGACTTGTATACGTACACTCCCTTTTTACTGTGGGGTAGTCAAAGGTGTGAGTACCCATCTCCGAAATTTCGAAGGCATGTTAGGTATGAGCCACTTAAAGCCCGCGTTTCACTAGATAGACAGCACCCAACGTGATAGGTAGTGAACCGTATCGCTGTATACAGGCATTAACTATTACCTATCCTGAGGCATAGGCAGGTTTCCTCACGATGTTTTCCCTCCCCGTTAGCGACTGTAAATTAAGTACGTAAATGAAAAACACATTTAAATTTCATTCATTGGTACATACTATAGCCGGGATTCGAACCTAGGACCTTTAATAAAAAGTCCGAGGTCTTACCCACTGGGCTACAGCTTTGTATGTATGTATGTATATGTATGTATATATAGGACTAACAACTAGTCAAACAGGTAAATAATTGCTAGCCCATCGCTACAGCGTTTAGAATAATGGTTGCATGTCAAAACAGTCATTAGTAGGTCCCGGGTTCGATTCTCGGTCGAGCATCTTGCCCTATCATTAGTCAGGCATCAATCTCCATACATCAAAGTCCTAAGTCACTTTTAACCTTCCTGTGCTAGTCTGGGACGTAAAAAGAATGCTAACTAGCTGCCGTTCTTCCCGGCATGTCGTGTTACTAAGGGACTAGGGGTATATTGAATCTATTGAGCGATTGACTAGAAACCTGTCACCGAAGTTCAACGTGACATCAAGAGATAAACAAAAAACAAACGCGTTCACGATCATTAACCCAGGGGGTAGTCAGAGGTTCAGGTATCCATCTCCGCAATCGCGGAGGTAGTAATTCTATGGCCACCTCGAACCCACGTGTGACTACTCCAATATTCATGCTAAAAGTAACCTAGGAGATATTAATAATAATATTTGGACATTATTACACAAATTGAACTAGTCCCTTGTTAAGTACATTTAAGACTTGTGTTAAGGGTACTAGTCATCGTGTATTTAAGAAATGTATAAATATTATATATAGATAAATACATATCTAGCATATATAATCAACGACCAGATTGGAAAACGGAAGAAAAGCGTAGTTCTTCACTCTGCCTCCACCGGGAATCGAACCCGAGACATCACGATTAGCGTTCCGGCGGCTAACCGATCGCGCCACGGAGGTCGTCAGAATATTATGTATATTAGATATTATGTCTCAAAGGTTCTGTCCACCCCGAAAGGGTAATAATGTAAATTTCTCTAGTTCGTGAGTCAAGGCATGTTAAGAATTCTTTAGGTTCATTTAGTGTTTGTTTGAATACTAAGTATTTGGCCACCTAGGACGTTTAGTATTTACTAAGGATGACCTCCGTGGCGCGATCGGTTAGACGCCTGAACGCTAAATCGTGTGGTCCCGGGTTCGATTCCCGGTGGAGGCAGAGTTAAGAACTACGCTTTTCTACTGCTTTCTCAGGTTAGTAGTTAGACTTCTCAGATTGAATAATGTTGTTTTTACAATAGTTCAATATAGTAATAAAACCATATATGTACATCCATAAACCATCATATATCTTTACAACTCTGTCCAACCCACGTAATAACTAAAGCTTTATGAGTTTTCTCTTTAAGTTTGTGGGCGGCATAAAAGCATGCTCTCTCTTTCACACTATTGCGACCTAGTTCGCGTTAGACAAAGAGGGGAAACCGCGAAATCGTGTGATACTTTTTCCTTAATTACTTAATGTGAAGAAAAAAAACATACATACATATAATCAAATATGTTCCTTTTTGGGCTGGACAGAACTTCGTAAAAATTATTTGTCAGTTTTATAAAGCATAACTAAAGAGGTCATACATATACATTCACGTCCTTTAATCCCTTTCGGGGTTGACAGAACCTTGGAGATATAATATCTCAGGTCACTTTTTCTTAGGTCACGTTACTGAAACACATCACCATTAACAATTCAGGTTTCCATCTCCTCAAACGCGGTCAATCAATCAATCAATCAGCCTGTATCAGTCCACTGCTGGACGTAGGCCTCCCCAAGGGTACGCCACAAAAGACGATCTTTCGTGGCCCTCATCCAGCCACTACCAGCAACCTTCTTGAGGTCATCGGTCCACCTGGCAGGGGGGCGTCCTACACTACGTTTACTCAAACGCGGTAATAGTTAGTAATTAGTAATTCTAACGCCACCTCGAATGCATGTGTTGATTAAATAGAACTCAATGTGACAGGTGGTCAGCCATGTCACCATTTGCAAGCACTAACTATTACCTGTTCGGGGAACAGGTAGGTTTCCTCACGATGTTTTCCCTCATCGTATAATTCGATGCATTTCTCAAATGTACATATTTTTATTACGAAAACGTACATAGATATCCTTTAACCTTCATTTCCATTGGTATGTATGTAAGAAAGAATAACTAATTGTATGTACATTGTTGCATTGTATAGAATTCTAATCATATAAAGTTCTATGGTTTTTTATTCCTTGTATACTAACTTTTTCTCAAAGTATTGTCAATAGTTAGATAAGGTTAAATGTACATTGTATTGATACATACATTGGGTAAAAATACACACACATATACATATATATGTCCAATGTATGTAAGGTAAATCCATAATATGTGTTCACGACCATTAACCCTTGCGGGGTAGTCAGAGGTTCAGGTTTCCATCTCCGCAATTGCGAAGGTAGTAATTCTATGGACACCTCGAACCCACGTGTTGACCAGATCAGTACTCAACGTCACAGATGGTAAGCCATGTCGCCATTTACAAGCACTAACTATTACCTGTTCGACGAACAGGTAGGTTTCCTCACGATGTTTTCCGTCACCGTATAATTCGATGCATTTCGTAAATGTATTTTTATTACGAAAATGTACATAAAAATAATTAAACTTCATTTCCATTGGTACATGCTCAAGTGGGATTTGAACCCTGTACCCACTGATACAGAGCCAATCTCCTGAGCTAAGTCGAAAATATAATAAAAACTAGTTTATTTTTTTTATATTCAAAACCGGATAGATAATTTTGATTGATATGTTTGTTATGATACTACTTGAAGTAATCCTTGCCTAATTTGAATAATACTAATTAATAACACACTTACAGATTTAAATTCGACGTAGCTTAGTTGTTAGGGGGCTTGACTCTGTATCGAGGGTACAGGGTTCAAATCCCACTTGAGCATGTACCAATGGAAATGAACTTTAGTGAATTCCTATGTACATTTTCGTAATAAAAATATGTACATTTAAGGAATGCGTCGAATACTACGTTAAGGGAAAAACATCGTGAGGAAACCTACCTGTTCCCAGAACAGGTATTAGTTAGTGCTTGTAAATGGCGATATGGCTGGCTACCTGTCACATAGAATACTAACTATCTGGTTAACACGTGGGTTAGAGGTGGTCATAGAATTACTACCTTCGAATTACGGAGATGGACACCTGAACCTCTGACCACCCTGTAAGGGTTAATGGTCGTAAATGTTCTATATGGCCACCTTGAACCAACGTGTTGACCAGATAGTCAGTACTCAATGTGACAGGTGGTAAGCCGTAACGCCATTTACAATCTTAGAACTTAACTGTTCGGGGAACAGGTAGGTTTCTTCACGATGTTTTCCCTCACCTTAGGTTTAAATATATTCCTTAAGTTATCCTATAAGAAAAGCATAGATCTACATTGTATAAGTACCTTTTAATGGAAGCATAGTAATAAAAACTGAACCATTGGATACTAAATATTTTAATTTATTTTCATTGCATTAACTTTAATATCGAACTACAGATGTCGCCCTTAAAGGTTTCAAAAAGGATAAGTTACTAATTTACTGTATAATAAAACTGTTTAATGGTTTTGCTATAAAGGTACGGGGCAAACTGAAATAGAACTTGAGATAATCGATACTTTAATAGAATAACTAGCTAAGTATCTACCTTTCTTATTGCGTTGTAAGAGGTGACTTAACATTAATTTAATTCGATGTAATCCAAATTTTATAACATTATATTTATACATTGACGACCTCCGTGGCGCGATCGGCTAGACACCTGAACGCTAATTCGTGAAGTCCCGGGTTCGATTCCCGGTGGAGGGAGAGTTAAGAACTACGCTTTTCTACTGCTTTCCAGTCTGGTCGTTGATTATACATGCTATATATGTATTTATCTATATGTAATAACTATATATTTCTTAAACTACTACTGGTTGGTACTAGACCCTTAACACAAGTCTTAAATGTACTTACCAAGGAGCTAGTTCAATTTGTGTTATAATGTCCATATATTATTATTATTAAATATTATTATATACTAACGTCCATAATTATTCCAAATATAATAATCCCAATAAAGTTAATCTTGCGTAGTTTAGTACATTCCGAAAGGGATGAAAAAACGTGATTTTAAGGTGTATATGATATTTCTATATATATGGATATACATAGCATATTATATCTTATTAACCGCCCTTCCACTTCACCCACTATTTTCCTTTTGTCATTGACATTGACTCACATACACCTCCTCAAACACTCGGTCGTTATAGGTACTTCTAACGTCACCGTTTCAATATGGCATCTATCTGACTGTCATGTCTTATTGGTATCGTAACCGTCCTTCCACTTCACCCACAAAATTCCTTTTGTCAATCTACTACCATACATACATACACATCACGCCTGATTCCCTGTAGACGGGTAGACAGAGATCACGGATCCCCATTTGTCCCGATCCTGACAGACCACTTTCGCTTCATTGACACTCATACATCTCTATACACTCTCGGCGGTTATAGGTACACCTAACGTCACCTTTTTTCAACATAGTGTCTATCTGACTGTTATATGTCTTATTATTATCTACAACCTTTAATACTAAAGCCGCAAAGAAAGGTAGCTAGTTACAAACAAGCAATTAAAGTATCTGGTGTGACTTTTTTGAGTCACTTCTTGCTAGCAGGTTCTTTACTTGTTTCTCATAATTTTCTACATCCTGTTTATAAGCGGCGATTCTCCTAACGAGTTTTAATGCAGTTTACGTATAAAATCGGTTCTCGAATGGCGACCGCGTCTCGGTAAACGTAGTGTAGGACGCCCCCCTGCCAGATGGACTGATGACCTGAAAAAGGTCGCTGGTAGTGGTTGGCTGAGGGCCACGAGTGATCGTGTTTTGTGGCGTTACCTTGGGGAGGCCTACGTCCAGCAGTGGACTGTCATAGGCTTATTGATTGATTACGTATAAGCGTATTTTTTATATGTTTTTCGAGTATTTAATTTAAACACAACGTCGATATTACTTGGTGCGATTGGTTAACCACCTGAACGCTAACCGTGAGGTCCCAAAGATTCCCGGTGGACGCAGAGTTGAGAACTACGCTTTTCTTCTGCTTTGTAGTCTGGTTGTTGATTATAAATACTAGATATGTTTTTATCTATATATAATATGTATACATTTCTTAAATATACGTTGACTAGTACCCTTAACACAAGTCTTAAATGAACTTACCAAGGGGCTAGTTCAATTGGTGTAAGTGTCCTAAATATTATATTATATCAAATTTTATAGCGGAGATAGGGAGTAAAGTTCACTTTAAAAGAATTACACCACATTTAGTATTTTTTTAACAGATATTACAATACTATACTACATATATTCACGACTCTACGTCTCCAGCGGGATAGGCAGATACTATTAGGCTACCTGGAACGGGTGACAAATCTCTTGCTTCACTCACACCCATTAACCTTCTTACATGCTCTTCTGTTCTTCACGCTACGCACTTGAGAAAATATGCTAGAATAGAATATTATTCTAGAATGAGTTAAAGAATAAATTGACTAAAAGTTTTTCTCAAATGAGTATGGTACTATTGTATTTAATTTAATAACTTTATAAAGCCATTCACCACTAAGGTTATGTCGGCTGAAGTACAAACACTGATGCCACGGCGTTTGAACTTCTTGTTATTCCATCGCCATGGTTACACCAACGCCGCCAACCGCTACAACCGAAAAAAACGAAATTGAAGCTCCAATTCTTCTCTTCCTTGTTCTTTGGTTCGTTCCAGTTGAGGATCCATATCTTCTCCCAAAGCAAACATATTTAGCCAGTTTGGCATCACAACTGACTAAATATTCAGCCGAAAATAATTATTTGTATTTTCAACTTTCACTGAGCTGCTGACTTTGTTGACGCACCATAGACGACTGTATTTAAAATTATCTTTTTAACTTTGTTAGCAGAATCGACGCGTCCGTATTAATGAAAGGATGTACTTTATAATATGTGGCGTATTAAATTAATATTACTTAAAAGCTTATTAAAACACGACATCCGCTATGTTTTACCCGTGAGACTTTTAACTACATCACATGTGTATAAAGGTGTATGAGTGTCAATGAAGCGAAAGTGCTTAATGAACATCGAGATAAAAGTGGATCTGTGATCTCTGCATACCCTCTACAGGAAAACAGGTGTGATGTATATGTATGAATGTATGCAGTTACGTACGATAATCTTTTTCGGGTTAGTGTACTGTACATTGGAGAAGGAAACAATATTATCTGGTTTAGATTTAGCAAAATAAAATATAATAGTATATTGAAAAAAGGTGAGGTTAGGCGTATCTATAACCGCCGAGAGTGTATGAGAAGATGTATGAATGTCAATGAAGCGAAATTGGTCTGTCAGGATCGGGACAAATGGGGATCTGTGATCTCTGCCTACCCCTGTACAGGGAATCAGGCGTGATGTGTATGTATGTAGACTTAGCAAAACTGATGGAGTTATGTTAACATTGATATATACTATTGGTCACGGGATGCTAGCCCATCGTCCTAAAGATTCCAATAACCCCTAATCCCTTAGTCACATCTCATTTTGGGAATGTAAGTTGTAGAACAGAAGAGCATGTACGAGAAGGTTAATGGGTGTGAGTGAAGTAAGAGAGATTTGTCACCCATTCAAGGTGGCTATCGTTTATCTCTGCCTATCCCATTTGGGAAGTAAAAGCGTGCATATGTGTACATAGTACAATGCTTTTATAAGGGAAAGCATTGAAAGTACATACATACATATATTCAAGCCTCTACGTCCCTAATGCTATAGGCAGAGACTGTCGATCGTCACCTGGAACGGGTGACAAATCTCTTGGTTCACTCACACCCATTAACCTTCTCATTCATGCTCTTCTGTTCTTCACGCTACACCCGCCTTGAGAAGAATGTCTCCAATTGGATCTGTATAAGTTCTACGCGGCCTCAACCAACTCTACCTTACAATCTTCTATTACATTATATTGAAATTCGACGTAGCTCAGTTGTTTGGGGCTTGGCTCTGTATCAGTGGCTACAGGGTTCAAATCCCACTTGAGCACTCCTCATACACACTCGGCGGTTATAGCCACTTCTACACACCCTTTTAATATCTTTTTTACTTAAGTTGATTGTCGTAATACATAATGTATGTATTCGTTTTAACTCTTAGCTTATAAATATTAAAACATTCAATATTTTTTCTCGATTCACATTAAATTTTATATTCCACTCCTTATAAAGTTGTGTAACTAGTATAGGCTAGACTTGTAACCAGATAAACTAGGTCTTAAGTTATCTAGGGACAGGTACACATCACGTTTGTAAACCCTGAGGCGTTTACAGAAGCGCAGAGTGTAAAATAACCTATGATTTAGGCAGGTTTACTTACAATGTATGAGAAGACAAAATAAAACAAAATAAAACAAACGCATTCACCACCATTAACCCTTGCGGGGTAGTCAGAGGTTCAGGTTTCCATCTCCGCAATTGCGAAGGTAGCAATTCTATGGACACCTCGAACCCACGTGATAACCAGATAGTCAGTACTCAATGTGACAGGTGGTAAGCCATGTCGCCATTTACAAGCACTATTACCTGTTCGTGGAACAGGTAGGTTTCCTCACGATGTTTTCCCTCACCGTATAATTCGATGCATTTAATAAATGTGTTTTTATTACGAAAATGTACATAGAAATTCATTAAATTTCATTTCCATTGTTACATGTTCAAGCGGGATTTGAACCCTGTACCCACTGATACAGAGCCAAGCCCCAAACAACTGAGCTACGTCGAATAGGCACGATGACAACAACTGAATTTCATATGCGGTTATAGGTACACTTAACGTCACCTTTTTTCAATATAGCGTCTATCTAACTGTTATATGTCTTATTAGGCCGGCCCCTACGTAACTGCCCTTCCACTTCACTCATATAAATTCGTCCAATAGATTCTATTTACCGTTAGTTGCAATAACATACCGTGAAGAACGGCAGCTAGTTAGCATTCTTTTTACGTCCCAGACTAGCACGGGGCTATTATGAATGGAGTTTCACTAACTAAGTGCCAATCGGTCCGCCATTGTTTTTAAATTGAGTGAAAGTGATGCGGGGTGAAAGTTGTGACATTTAAGTGTGACATTTGAATTAAATGTCAAAATAATACGGTTGAAGTGACTAAGGGACTAAAGGTAATAGGGTGTGAGATTGCCAGGTGATTGGTATGTATATAAAGAAAGAATAATGTTTATTCACTATACATACAAAAACACAAACAATAAAAAAATAATGTAAAGAATTTGATTTTGAATAGAATTTGGTTAGATTGATGCAGTGAAAAGGTGCTGCCTCAGTATACGATGTAGCTAGGCTGCATCACTGGTCCTCCGGCAGCACCCGATTCGTATATAACGTATAAATAGTATATATAAATATATATATACACACATACACATTACGCTTCCCTGTAGAGACTAATATCACGGATCCCCATCTATTCTGATCCTGACAAATCACTTGCGCTTTATTGACACCCATACATACACCTTCTCATACACACTCGGCGGTTAAAGGTGCTTCTAACGTCACCCTTTTTCTTATAATGTAGTATAGTCAACCAATCTAACTATTTATAGTGATTATAAATAACGTACCTTGCGTGACAGTATGAGATACTCAGACAATCTGTAAAAGAAAAATAATTTATTATTATTAAATCCGTATTCCAGTCCAGTGCTAGAGTGCTAGTCTGGGATTTGAATTGAATGGAACATTGGTGCCAGTTAACTAGTACGATACTTTAGAATGTATCAATCCCAATCCCTTAGTCACCTCTTATTGAAAAACCTACGAGTAGTTGCAATGAAAAATGTAATAAAAATATGACGAAAAAAATCAATGAAACTTTTTATGTACATAGTGTGAAGAACAGAAGAGCATGTATGAGAAGGTTATTGGGTGTGAGTGCAGGAGAGGTGGCGATCGATAGTCTCAGCCTATCCCCTTAGGGACATAGCGGTGTGAATATATGTATGTGTTTGACATTAAACACACAATTAAATCCTCTTTTTATAATCTAAATGTCAGTTAATTTCCGGATGAGAATTCTTTCATTAAATGTCAGTAATAACAATGAATTTTTACTGCAATTACATACATATACATTCACGTCCTTTAATCCCTTTCGGGGTGGACAGAACCTCGGATGTATAATAGCTCCTAGGTCACTTTTGAGCATGAATATTGGGCTTGCGATGTCATTATAGAACATTGGAGATAGGTTGCTAGCCCATCGTCCGAAAGATACACACCAGACCCGGTTCCATATAGAGGGGTAGGCAGAGATCACGGATCCCCAATCTTCACTGACATTCACACACCTCCTCATACACACTAGGCGGCTATAAATACTTCTAAGTCTCGCTGAGATTATAATGTAACAGTTATTCCTTATTAATATTAATTTTATGATGATAATAATGTTGTATATTCAAGCATTAAAAAGAGGGATTGTAAATGGTTTTTCAAAAGTACGACGTTTCTGAACTTAATGTCAAGTACGTCATTCAAATCTCTAATCAACCCTAACGAGTTAAAGGTCGTGAACAGTTTGTATTAACATGTCTATTTAGAATGAAAGATGAAAATAAAAATACTATATCCCTAGAAAAGGCATTTTTTCTCATTTTCCATACATTACAAACGAGTATAAACAACGGTAAAAAGAATGCGGTAGAAAGAACTAGCTGCCACTCAAAAGGACTTAAGGTAAATGGAATCTATTGGGCGATAGGTTAGCAACCATTCACTAATGGTCCATATGACATCACAATCCCAATATCAATGCTAAAAAGTGACCTAGGAGATTTTATCTCCAAGGTTCTGTTCACACCGAAGGGATTAAAGGACATGAATGTATATGTATCGCGAGTAAAGTCTAATATTGATTTGTGTACCTATAATAAATAATATTTTATAATATAGTAAATAATATTTTATTCATTTCTTTTAATTATATAAAATATTATTTGCGTGATAAACCATATTCAGTTCAATCAATCATTGACTGAATGTTATTTACTTATTTGTAAGGAATGTTGTAAACATTTGTAATATACATTATGTATTTGTAATTATTACAATATACGGAAATCAAACTATGTATAAATACAACTTTTAACTTTCCGAGGTAGTCACAGGTTTGAGTGGTAGAAAAAGTGACATTTTACAAACATACATACACATCACGCCTGTTTTCCTGTAGAGGGGTAGGCTAAGATCATAGATACATATGATTTCCTATTCTATATAGACAGTCAGATAGACGCCATATTGAAAAAGGGTGACGTTAGAAGTACCTATAACCACCGAGTGTGTATGAGGAGGTGTATGAGTGTCAATGAAGCGAAAGTGGTTCATCAGGATCAGGAAAGATAAGGATCCGTGATCTCTGCCAACCCCTCTACAGGGAATCAGGCGTGATTTGTATGTATGTCTATCTAGTCAATTTCGTTTCATTGACTTTTATACAACTCCTCATACACACTCGGCGGTTATAGGTACTTGTAACTTCACGACCTTGATTTGTAAAAGAATAGACAGTGCATTGAAATGAATTAGATTTTAGTATAATATATGTATGTATGTATGTTTAATGTGTATGTAATAGCATGTTTACTATGACCACGCCTTAACAAGAATAAAAATAACTCATTCCATTGTATGCTTAAACAATATTTACATATACATAAGCATTACGACTTTAATATTTTACGGGGTAGTCAGAGAGCCTTGTTTTAATCATACGAAGAATTCTATCCGTGATCTCTGCCTACCCTTTTACAGGGAAATGGTTGTGATGTGTATGTATGTATGATGAATACTTAAATGTGAAAGGTGGAATAGCTGCCGTTCTTATCTACATATCGTTGGAGGCGACTAAGGGACTATAATAAATCTATTGGACGATGGGCTAGCAACCTGTCGCCAATGTTCCATTATGACATCGCAACCCCAATATTCATACAAAAACGTGACCTAGGAGATATTAATAATAATAAAATAATATTTGGACATTATCACACCAATTGAACTAGCCCCTTGGTAAGTACATTTAAGACTTGTGTTAAGGGGACTAGTCAACGTATATTTAAGAAATGTATACTTATTATATATAGATAAATACATATATAGCATATATAATCAACGACCATACTGGAAAGCAGTAGAAAAGCGTAGTTGTTGACTCTGCCTCCACCGGGAATCTTTGGGACCTCACGATTAGCGTTCAGGTGTCTAACCGATCGCGCCACGGAGGTCGTCAAATTATTATATTACCAAGGTTCTGTCCACCCCGAAAGGGATTAAAGGTCGTTAGGTGACAGGAGTCAAAGGTGATATTCTCACCTTGGGTAGTCAGAGATTGTGAAACCAAACTATGAAATATGTAGCACTGGTACGCTAATAGTGATTGGGTAATTCTATTGTCATATGGGTATTTGATATTGTAAATACCATACATAGACATTCACGACCATTAACCCTTGCGGGGTAGTCAGAGGTTCAGGTGTCCATCAATTGCGAACGTAGTAATTCTATGGTCACCTCGAACCCACGTGTTGACTAGAAAGTTAGTACTCAATGTGACAGGTAAGCCATGTCGCTATTTACAAGCAGTATTACCTGTTCGAGGAACAGGTAGGTTTCCTCACGATGGTTTCCCTCATCGTAATATTTGATGCATAACAATTTAAAACTGGCGCCACTATGCATTGTCATGGCCACTATACGTTCGCGAGCCTTGAGATGTAAAATATTGTCTTTTGTTCGTATAAACGTAAGGCTTATAAAAAGTTACTGGGACTGCACTTTTAGCGCTGACTGTACTTTTTACACTATAACAGTAGGTTAAGAATTCCATTACGACGTTAAGTCCCTTTCTGGGTGGTCAGAAACTCATAAATCACTTTTTAGCTTTAATATAGAGGTTGTGATGTCATATAGAACATTGTACAGGTTGCTAGCCCATCGGCCAATAGATAGAATAGTATTATGGTATAGTATTTGGTACATATCGAACATGTATTTCTATTTCTATTATAATGATAATATTTGGACATTATTACACCAATTGAACTAGCCACTTGGTAAGTACATTTAAGACTTGTGCTAATGGTACTAGTCAACGAATATTTAAGAAATGTATACATATTATACATAGATAAATACATATATAGCATATATAATCAACGACCAGACTGAAAAGCAGTAGAAAAGAAAAGTTTAATTCTGCCTCCAACGGGAATAGAACCCGGGACCTCACGATTAGCGTTCAGGTGTACGTGTAAGTTCAGGTTCTATTGGTACATGCCCCGAGGCTTGAACCCTGTACCCACTGATACAGAGTCAAGCCTCGAACAACTGAGCTACACCGAATTTGTATTCAATATTTAATTTTACATACATACACATCAAGCCAGTTATAGGACGTGACTATACATAAAGAGTGTGTATGCAGAATCAGCTATGACGTCACGTGTTTACTAAATTCGTGACCGACTTAGCCTCATAGAAAACGTTGATTCGCTAAAAAATTATACTCTAAGATGCTTCACAATCTTCGAGTATACAAACTAAAATAAGTTTGAAATTTATATTTTAAATACATATACATTCACGTCCTTTAATCCCTTTCGGGTTGGACAGAACCTTGGAGATATATTTCCTAGGTCACTTATTAGCATGAATATTGAGGTTGTAATGTCTTATGGAACATTGGTGATAGGTTGCTAGCCCATAGCCCAGTAGATTAAATTTACCTCTAATCCCTTAGTCGCCTCCTACGACATACAAGGAAGAACGGCAGTTACTTAGCATTCTTTTTACGTGCGTTTTTTTTAATAGATAGAGTGATTCAAGACGAAGGTTTATGCAGAATAACATCCATTAAATAGTGGAGTAGGCTATATATTTTATACCCGTGCGAAGCCGGAGCGGGTCGCTTGTAACTGATAAAACCTCTCTTTGTTTCAACACGTACTAACTAAACAATATTTAAAGACACTCCGCTTAACCTTTGTCATACATTCAATTGATAATATTATCAAATATGACACCTTACATACATATACATTCACGGCCTTTAATCCCTTTCGGGGTGGACAGAACTTCGGCGATATAATATCTCTAACGTCACTTTTCAGCAAATATTGTGTTGTCATATGGAACATTGGTGACAAGTTGCTAGCCTATCACTCTATTCATTCCATTTACCCCTTGTCTTATAACCGTTAGGAGTACCTATAACCGCTGAGTGTGTAAGAGAAGATGTACGAGTGTCAATGAAGTGGTAAGTCAGGATCAGGACAAATGGGGATCCGTGATCTCTGCCTACCCCTCTGCAGGGAATCAGGCGTGATGTGTATGTATGTTATCCTTAGTCCTTTAGTCGCCTCCTACGACATGCCGGGAAGAACGGCAGCTAGTTAGCATTCTTTTTACGTCCCAGACTAGCACAGGACATCATATAACTAACTTATGAATTATTACTTTAACAGCACGTTTAAGAAATAACTAAAAACAAGACAAACGCGTTCACGACCAGACCTTTGCGGGGTAGTCAGAGGTTCAGGTGTCCATATCCGCAATTGCGAAGATAGTAATTCTATGGCCACCTCGAACCCACTTGTTGACCAAGTCAGTACTCAATGTGACAGGTGGTAAGCCATGTCGCCATTTAAACTAACACAAACTTCATTGGTCACCCATCCAATTAAAGTATAATACCCGCGTCGCTTAACATTATTGATCGACTATATGTCAACACGGCTATAGCTATGGTTTTCAATGTAGGTCTATTTCACCCTTTATTTACTAAGTGTTCAAATATTGACTGAAACTCCAAACATTCAATATTTGTATAGGAACAAATTGACAGATTGAGTTACTTTGAATAATTAAGTTTATGCAAGACTGTATATATATATATATATATATATATATATATATATATATATATATATATATATATATATATATCGGGTACCTATCCCCTTGGGGCGTAGAGGCGTGAATATATATATATATATATATATATATATTCACGCCTCTACGTCCCCAAGGGGATAGGCAGAGACTATTAGGCCACCTGTAACGGGTGATAAATCTCTTGCTTCACTCATACCCATTAACCTTCTCATACATGCTCTTCTGTTCTTCACTACTAACAACCGCCTTGAGAAGAATGTCTTCAATATTCATGCTACAAAGTGATCTAGGTTATAATATCGTCTTTCCAAGGTTCTATTCACCCCGAACGGGGATAAGAGTTCATATATATGTATATACATACGACCTCTCACCTATATTCCATGCAATTATCATTACGGTACACATAATATGATAAACTATATAAATATCTATGTAAGACATACATACACATCACACCCGATTCCCTGTAGAGGGGTAGGCAGAGATCACGGATCCCCATTTGTCCCGATCCTGACAGACCACTTTCGCTTCATTGACACTCATACACATTCGTCGGTTATAGGTACTTCTAACGTCACCCTTTTTCAATATAGCGTCTAGCTGACTGTTATATGTTTATTTATCATAAATAAAATCAAACTGGAAATGTAATGCGGATGAATGATAGATCATAAAGTAGAAGGGCGGTTACATAGGGGCCAGCCCAATAAGACATATGACAGTCAGATAGACGATATATTGAAAAAGGTTAGTGTCAGAAGTTTCTATAACCGTGATGTGTATGTATTAGTTCAAACAGCTTTTGTTGTGAATACATATTTAGGAAGTGTTATTACGTCATTAAATTAAATTATAAACAATTATTACAAACGGCACGATTCTCGTATTAAAAGCTAACCGGAAATAAACAACATCTTTTATAGAGACGTAAGAAGAATGGAAACTAACTATCTTTCTTCTCGATAATTGGGTCACTATTACACCAATGCTACGCTAATCGTGAGGTCCCGGGTTCGATTCCCGGTGGAAGCAGAGTTAAGGACTACGCTTTTCTACTGCTTTCCAGTCTGGTCGTTGATTATATTTGCTATGTATGTATTTATCTATATATAATATGTATATTTCTTAAATATACGTTCACTAGCACCCTTAACAAGTCTTAAATGAACTTACCAAGGGGCTAGTTCAATTGGTGCAATGGTGTCCTAAATATTATTAGTAATATTATAGCCTCACCGTTCTACATACCTATTTAAGGACTCAATACGTGATGTACATATTTATTTAACTATTCAATTTTAAACTTTACCCAGAGTTCAAAATTAACATAAGTTAACTATTATGCTAAATAACTTAACGGAAATCTTTTTTCAGTTAAGTTAGGCATGACAACTAAGTTATGTCAAAAATCTATTATTCAAAAACATATGTAACGGTCAGACACATACATACATAGAAGACAAACGCGTTCACGACTATACCCTTGCGGGGTAGTCAGAGGTTCAGGTGTCCAATTGCGAAGGTAGTAATTCTATGACCACCTCGAACCCACGTGTTGACCAAGTCAGTACTCAATGTGACAGGTGGTAAGCCATGTCACCATTTACAAGCACTAACTATTACCTGTTCGTGGAACAGGTAGGTTTCCCCACGATGTTTTTCCTCACCGTAGTATTCGACGCATTTCGTAAATGTATTTTTATTACGAAAATGTACATAGAAATTCATTAAACTTCATTTCCATTGGTACATGCTCAAGCGGGATTTGAATCCTGTACCCACTGATACAGAGTCAAGCACCCAACCACCGAGCTATGACAAATTATAAACATACTTCACGACCTTTTAACTTTATGGGCTAGTCAGAAGTTCGCGTGTCTAATATTAAACTCTCTTTTCACTAAAAGAGAATGCTAACTAGCTGCCGTTCTTCCCGGCATGTAGGAGGCGACTAAGGGACTAGGGGTAAATTAAATCTATTGGGCGATGGGCTAGCAACCTGTCACATTTGTTGTGCATTAATGTTATAAAAACTGTGATAGTTAGTTTTAAAGATTATGAATAATATATATATATATATATATATATATATATAGCCTACTCCACTATTAAATGGATGTTATTATACATATAAACCTTCTTCTTAAACCACACTATTAAAATAAGCCGCATCAAAATCCGTTGCGTAGTTTCAAAGATTTAAGCATACAAAGGGACATAGGGACAAAGAAAGCTTTGTTTTATACGATGTAGTGATAACAGTAGTGTAGATATATATGATCTTTGAATGCTTAATATCTGTATAACCCTTAACGAATAACAGTCTTAATCAACACAATTGTAAAAAGTATTTCCGAGCTGACGTAACATGTCTGCCCACCCTAGAAAAACAAAAGCGTGATTATACACACAATGGGTGAATCAATCACACTTTGATTGACATGCCATCACGCCTACCAACTTATAAACGGTTGATAGGGGTACAAAAACTACATATAATATACACAATATAATATACATATAAGGTCACGGCACAAAACTATGTTTGTACTATGATTATTAACATACACATCACACCTGATTCCCTGTAGAGAGGTAGGCATAGATCACGAATCCCCATTTGCCCCACTGACAGACCACTTTCACTTCATTGACATTCATATCTCCTCATACACTCTCGGCGGTTATAGGTACACCTAACGTCACTTAAATATTAATATAATTATTAAAATTGCGACTATAAATGCAATCGAGCAGATATACATACATATATTCACGCTTTTCTGACCCTAACGGTATAGGCAGAGACTATTAGGCCACCTGGAACGGGTGACAAATCTCTTGCTTCACTCACATCCATTAACCTTCTCATACATGCTCTTCTGTTCTTCACTACTAACACCCGAAGATATTAAAGTACTAAACCAAAAAAACAAACCCGTTCACGACCATTAACCCTTGCGGGGTAGTCAGAGGTTCAGGTGCCCATCTCCGCAATTGCGAAGGTAGTTATTCTATGGCCACCTCGAACCCACGTGTTGACCAGACAGTTAGTACTTAATGTGACAGGTGGTAAGCCATGTCTACTGCTTGTAAATCAATAACTAGTATACATATCATATGTATGTATATAGTTTAGGCATTATAACCTAGTTTTTAAATCTAGTTCATACAGATAATCTACGGTTAGGTATAGATAAAATTCGATTTCCAATAATTGTGCCATATTTGTACGATAAATATTTGGGTTATCTGTATATAAGATAATAATATTGCAAATATTGTGAAATATTGGTATTACATACATTATACTATTTGCGATATACACCGAATACTACGATGAGAGAAAACATCGTGAGGAAACCTACCTGTTCCCCGAACGGGTAATAGTCAGCGCTTGTAAATGGCGACATGGCTGACCTGTCACATTGAGTACTGACTATCTGGTCAACAAGTGGGTTCGAGGTGGCCATAGAATTACTACCTTCGCAATTGTGGTGATGGACTTGAATCTCTGACTACCCCGCAAGTGTTAATGGTCGTGAACGCGTTTGTCTTTTACGCAATACACAGTGCTAAATAGCTGCCGTTCTTCCCGGCTTTTAGTGACTATTGGTGAATAGAATCTATTGGGCGATGGGCTAGCAACCTGTCACCAATGTTCCATTAGTCATCAACAAAACAAATACAAACGCATTCACGACCATTAACCCTTGCGGAGTAGCCTGAGGTACAGGTTTCCATCTCCGCAATTGCGAAGGTAGTAATTCTATGGACATTATATGTAGTATGTCATCAAAACCCTAATATTCATGCTGAAAAGTGACCTAGGAGATATTATATCTCCGAAGTTCTGTCCACCCCGAAAGGGATTAAAGGACGTGAATGTATATGTATATAAGGACATGCCGGTAAGAACGGCAGCTAGTTAGCATTCGTTTTAACTAAAGCAACATCATTTATTAAAAGTTTAGGTATTAGGTTGAAAAAGATCAAATTAATGATGCTATGATACAGATACTCCAAATGGGAAACAAGGATTTAAGATATTGTGGTTTAGATTAGTCTAAGATATATATTTAGCTGGGACGTAAAAAGAATAATAACAATATAATAATAATATTTGGACATTATTACACAAATTGAACTAGCCCCTTGGAAAGTACATTTAAAACTTGTGTTAAGTATATGGAACATTGGTGAAAGGTTGCTAGCCCATCGCCCAATAGATCCCATATACCCATAGTCCCTTATTCTCCTTTTGCAACATATCGGGAATAACGGCAGCTAGTTAGCATTCTTTTTACGTCCCAAACTAACAAGAAATACATACATACATCACGCCTGATTCCCTGTAGAGGTAGGCAGAGATCACGGATCCCCATTTGTCCCGATCCTGACAGACCACTTTCGCTTCATCGATATTCATACATCCTCTCATACACTCTCGGCGGTTATAGGTACAAGAAATACTATACATCTAAAATTCATGATCCATCTAAAACTTTATATCTATAGCTAAGCCTTTTAGTAAAAATCTATTGTTAACAAAACCATTTTATCTTGAACCCTCCTCCCATACAAAAGCATAACTAACAAGGGTCACAATAACTTGGTCGTGAGGTCATTGAACTAACATTTTTTTCGGGGTTCGCTCGTTAAAAAACATCTCGACACAATTGCATCGTGATTACGGCCTTATCTGCTAAGTACGGTACTTCGGAGGTCCCGGTTCGATTTCCGGATTCGTGTGTATGTATGTTTTGTGTGTATGTAAACATTTTCATACATACATCCGTATTATGTATGTAATGTAATACAATTTCCTTATAAACATATATGAATGTATTTTGATGCTTATTTGGAAGTCCCGTGCTAGTCTGGGACGTAAAAAGAATGCTAAATAGCTGCCGTTCTTCCCGGCATGTCGTAGGAGGCGACTAAGGGACTAGGGGTATTTTTTCTAATGTATAATTCATACGTTTTGTATATAAAACGAAAAATAACTATGTAACTTTCTTTCTTTGACAAACATACACCTTCTCATACACACTCGGCGGTTATAGGTACTTCTAACGTTACCCTTTTTCAATATATCAGTTATTTGATAAACAAATTAAGGTATTTTTTGATGTCTACAGACTTAATTGTTTGTACGTATATGTATAAATATTTTATTGACACACATAATAAATGTATCATATATTTTTTTGTGACTACCTCCGTGGCGCGACTGGTTAACAACCAGAGAGCTACTCATGAGGTGCCGGGTTTGATTCCCGGTGGAGGCAGAATTTAGAACTACGCCTTTATTCCGCTGTGTGTTCGTTGATCATATATGTGTTTATCTATATATAGTAAGTAAACATTTCTTAAATATACGTTGACTAGTACCCTTAACACAAGTATTAAATGAACTTACCAAGGGTCTAGTTTAATTGGTGTAATAGTGTCCTAAAAATTCTTATTATCATTATATATGGTAGACAGAGATCACGAATCCCTGTTTGCCAGGATCCTGGCAAACCACATTCTTCATATGCCTTTTTCCTGCCCATGTTAAAAATTTTACATTTGATATATATGTGTGTGTATGTATGTATGACTTCATATTATGTATGATTGTACAATTATGACGTAATAATCAAAACTAGTCGGCAGTAGTAACATAACATGTTTACAAAAATGCATTTCAAATAGGAAATACAAGTTTTTACAATATCAATGACGAATCTTATATTTCAATATTGCATTACAAAAGCTTCACGACTAGTCTTTTTAGGGTAGATTGAAGCTTGAATCACTACCATCAATATTTGGTCAAAGATACAACCTTCATGAATCTCTTCCTTTTGAGTGGTAGACAGAGATCACAAATACCCATTTTCTGACGATTAAACAAACCACATTCGCTTCATTGACATGTATATAACTCCTTATACACAATAAGTGGTTATAGGTTTTTCAATATGGGGTGTATCTTGAATACCAATTTTTTTTAATATGATAGTCAGATAGTCAGTGATAGTTAGTTAGTGATAGTCACTTGGAACTGACTAGTAGGCGAAAAAGTGATCTTGGAAAAGGCACACAAGGAACTCTGACTCCCTGAAAGAGATTACCGTCCTAGCTTTTTATCTTTTCATTATATCACAAAAAATATATACCTATGTTTCGTCTAGCTAAAGTGGTGTATAAGTGTCAATGAAGCGAAAATTGTCAGGATCGGGACAGATGGGGATCCGTGATCTCTGCCTACCCCTCTATAGGAAATAAGGTGTGATTTGTATGTATGCATGCATTTATTATAAACATATATATAATTTTTATAAAGCCAAAGTGGAAGGTAGAGTTGGACGGGGTAGGCCGCGTAGAACTTATACAGATCAAATTGGAGACATTCTTCTCAAGGCAGGTGTACGTAGTAAAGAACAGAAGAGCATGTATGAGAAGGTGTGAGTGAAGCAAGGGAGATTTGTCACCCATACAAGATGGCGATCAAAATTATTAATAACATGAATTTCTAGGATATTTCAAGTTCATATATTAAGAATACTTAGTCATCTTTTAGTGTGTGAAATACCTAATAGATTAAAATGACTCAAACAGTTTTATGTAATCACCGTATTATCATATTCAATACTTACATACATATACATTCAAGTCCTTTATTCCCTTTAGGGGTGGACAGAACCTTGGAGATATGAAAACCTCTTGGTCACCTTTTAGCAAGTTTATTAGGGTTTTGATGTCATATGGAATATTGGTGACAAGTTGCTAGCCTATCGCCTAATAGATGTCATATACCCTTAGTCCCTTACGACATGCCGGGAAGTACGGCAGCTAGTTAGCATTATTTTTAGTCCCAGCACGGGATATATAAAGAGCATATTCGAAACTTTTAAGTTATAATTGAATTAGGTGGTTTGGGTATATGAAGCGGATGGATGAAAGGAGGGTTACAAAAGGAAACTATAAAGCCAAAGTGGAAGGTAGAGTTGGACGGGGTAGGCCGCGTAGAACTTATACAGATCAAATTGGAGACATTCTTCTCAAGGCGGGTGTAGCGTGAAGAACAGAAGAGCATGTATGAGAAGGTTAATGGGTGTGAGGGAAGCAAGAGAGATTTGTCAGGATCGCTTGAGGTAGCGATCTATAGTCTCTGCCTATCCCATTAGGAACGTAGAGGCGTGAAAATATATGTATAATAGTTTAATATTATGACGTCACGGTATTATGTATGATCAAATCTTTGAGATAATTTATGAATATATTTATGAATCACTTTTAGGGAAAACGTCGTGAGGAAACCTGTTTATTTTCCCTAGTCTATGACGTTAATATAATGTTAACTAGCTGCCGTTTTTCCCTGTATGTCATAGGAGGCGACTAAGGAACCTATTAGGCGATGGGTTAGCAATCTGTCACCAATGTTCCATATGAGATAACAACCCCAATATTTATCCTAAAAAGTGACTTAAGAGATATTATATCTCCAAGGTTCTGTCTACTCAGAAAAGGATTAAAAGACGTGAATGTATGTGTATATATATATATACACATACATGTTGTTGACATGCCGGAAAGATAGTTACAGCTAGTTAGCATTTTATTTATGTCCTCTACTGTATAATTCTAAACTTTTAATACGAGTATATACAATTACTTAATATGTATGTATTAAACTTTTGACGACCTCCGTGGCGCGATCGGTTAGTCGCCGAAGCGCTAATCGTAAGGTCCCGGGTTCGATTCCCGGTGGAGGCAGAGTTAAGAACTACGCTTTTCTACAGCTTTCCAGTCTAGTCGTTGATTATATATGCTATATATGTATTTATCTATATATAATAAGTATATATTTCTTAAATATACGTTGACTAGTACCCTTAACACAAGTCTTAAATGTACTTACTAAGGGGCTAGTTCTATTGGTGTAATAATGTCCAAATATTATTATTAAACTCTTTACGTATATAATTTATAAATATGTATGTATATATACTCACCGTTTGTTCCGTAGAAATGCAACACAGAATGGTACAGACACACAGATACGTCACCAAACGAAATCGTAACGAACACTGCAACTCGAGCGAACCAACTTTCTACTCGCAAAACTCAAACTCACATAATACCAACAAAAACTACTTTAAAAAATCTAAAAAAATCCAATTACACCTAATAACAAGTTAGAGTTAATTTATTCATTCATTAAAGTTGTTTTATTCGATGTTTTTTAACGCGACACACGTCCGCCTCGCGCGAGATCTGACGTCCAACTGAGTCGGGCAGCGGTCCCAACCGGTTTAGTAAACAAAAATCGACAGTATAACTATTTTTACTAAAGCTCACAGCTTTCGCGGTTCACACTAGGTGCTTGGGACTTTTAAATGTAATCAGCTGATTTCTTCTAAATTGTATGGATTAAAAGTGAATAGGGTGTTTTAGATATTTCAGATGTACAGTCAGCGCTAAAAGTGCAGTCCCAGTAACTTTTTATATACGTTCGCGTGCTTCGAAATGAAAAAACAGTACACATAATTATTATTATAATTATTTGTTATATTTATTAATTCTGTAACTTTATATTCTTATTATTTTCCTTACACATTGGACGTCGTAATATTAAAATCAATCTTTAATAATTAAATCAAATTCAATTAAATAAAATCCATAATATTAATATAAAATTATATTGAATACATTAAATAAAAGGAATAGTAATTTTCCTATATGTATATTTCCTCACAATGTTTTCCTTCCCGATTATATTTACACATAATTCTGTGCTAGTCTGGGACGTAAAAAGAAAGCTAACTAGCTGCCGTTCTTCCCGGCATGTCGTAGGAGGCGACTAAGGGACTAGAAGTAAATGAATTTATTGGACAATGGGTTAGTAACCTGTCACTTTAATACTAATGATAGGAATTTGCATTGTAATGTATCTACAATATACATTGTAATATACATATGTTCACGCCCTTTTTGCCATTAAGGGAGTATAGAATTTAGAAGAAATAGTATCTCATAGGTTACCTTTAGTTAGGCAACTAGTTAGATTACTTTTTACGTTCCAACTAGCACGGGATATGTAAATAGGTAACAGGCATACATATATTATCTATTAACCATTTCAACTATTTACCTGTATAGTTAAAATAATTAATATTTATTGAATAGAAGGAAAATAATATTATTTTAAATATCCTATAGGAAAACTATAATATTCAAATATTAAGTAATTATTCATTGTTTATACACATACATACATATACATTTAAGACCGTATAACCTTTTGGGTAGTCAGAGGTTGAGTAGCTTAGCCATTCGACGTAGCTCAGTTGTTTGGGGCTTGGCTCTGTGTCAGTGGGTACAGGGTTCAAAGTCCGCTTGAGCATGTACCAATGGAAATGAAGTTTAATGAATTTCTATGTCCATTTTCACAGTCATCTACGGTGAGGGAAAATATCGTGAGGAAACCTACCTGTTTCCCGAACAGGTAATAGTTGTAAACGTAGTGCTTGTAAACGGCGACATGGTTTACTACCTGTCACATTGAGTACTGACTACCTAGTCAACACATGAGTTCGAGGTGGCTATAGAATTACTACCTTCGCGATTTCCGAAATGGACACCTGAACCTCTGACTATTCCGTAAGGGTTAGTGGGCGTGAAGGTGATTTTATTTGTTTTTTTTTCCTAATAATATCTCCTAGTTTCCCTTTAGTATTATTACATATACATTCACATCCTTCAATCCCTTTCAAGGTAAACAGTACCGTGAGAACAAGCTAAAACCATCTAGGTCACTACTAAGAACCAGATTGTCATATAAAACCTTAGTGACTGGTTGCCAGTTCATCGCCTAATAGCGATATTGACGGCACTTAGTAAGTTTTCTTTTTACGTCCCAAACTAGCAAAGGACAATTTTCCTATTACATTTTATCTTTACATCATTTTAATTTTATTGTATACTAGTGACCCGCTCCAGCTTCGCACGGGTATAAAATATATAGCCTACTCCACTATTTAATGGATGTCATTATACATATAAACCTTCCTCTTGAATCACTCTATCTATTAAAAAAGCCGCATCAAAATCCGTTGCGTAGTTTCAAAGATTTGAGCATACAAAGGGACATAGGGACAAAGAAAGTGACTTTGTTTTATACTATGTAGTGATTTACTTTTATTTAGTTTTTCTTACCTTATATACAGCAATTCATATGTCCCCGTGTGACTGTCACTCCCAGGTAGGAACCGAGTCGTTGCGAGGCGTTAGACCCAGCCAATTGCCTCGGCACCCAGTCACCTGCCTTTCGGCTCACTCAAAAATACCTATCAAGATTTAGGTAAAATATTTAAAGGAAACTAATTTATAATAACAATAATATTTGAACGTTATTACACCAATTGAACTAGCCCCATGGTAAGTACATTTAAGACTTGTGTTAAGGGTACTACTCAACGTATATTTAGGAAACTAATATATGAAATAACTAATTTAGTTAAGTTTACGTACATAATTTACAGTCGCTAACGGTGAGGGAAAACATCGTGAGGAAACCTGCCTATCCCTCAGGATAGGTAATAGTCACTACCTATCACGTTGGGTGCTGTCTATCTAGTGATACGCGAGCTTCGAATGACCCATACCTAACATGCCTTCGAAATTTCGGAGATGGGCATTGAAGCCTGACTACCCCACCATAATAAAAAAGGGAGTGTGTATACACAAGTCGTGAAGCGTATGTATGTATGTATGTTAGTTAAGTTACGCATGACAACTAAGTTAAATCAAAAATCTAATATTCAAAAACATACATACATACACATCACGCCTGATTCCCTGTAGAGGGGTAGGCAGAGATCACGGATCCCCATTTGTCCCGATCCTGACAGACCACTTTCGCTTCATTGACACTCATACATCTTCTCATACACTCTCGGCGGTTATAGGTACACCTAACGTCACTATTTTTCAATATAGCGTCTATCTGACTGTTATATGTCTTATTAGGCCGGCGCCTACGTTGACCAGATAGTCAGAGAAAAAAATCGTGAGGAAATCTACCTATTATCTGTATATGTTCAAGGGCCCAATTCTACCAATGCGTTTTAGCACAAACGCAGTTCAATACCAGATCAGTAATAGTGTGAAGTTGGTAGATTATTACAGTGTCAAATTTCACAATTGAAATCAACTTAGAGTACCCGCGACATAAGGTGGCAGTTGGAGGCGTCGCCACAGTCGCGTAATCCAGTGTTGCCAGTAAACACGCCAAAACTAGCACTCACTGTGCCATACGGCTCGATACATTATAGGTTTCATTTGTAACGGTCTAAAAATATTTTGACTTTTGACTTTGATATATTAATTTGTTTTATTTGAGTTTATAGCTCTGCAACCAAAGACCGTTACAATGAAACCTATAATGTATCGAGCCGTATGGCACAGTGATTGCTAGTTTTGGCGTGTTTACTGGCAACAGTGAATTATGCAACTGCGGCGACGCCTCCATCTGCCATAATATATTCAAAATTATAAATATCACAAGCTCTCTTTGAAAGTTATCTTATGATCTAAGTATAAATTAAAAAAACCATTTCAAACATGGCACTGAGCATTGTCTTTACATATTTTTTACCGAGGTTAGATCAGCGGAGACCCTAGCTTGGAGAAGAACTAACAAGAAACTCCGGAAATCAATTTATTATAATCACCCTTAACAAACATAAAAATTACAAAGAGTGGGCAAAAAACACAACGCTGGTAATACTAAATTTACCTTTCATACAAAATAACACGCAATTGCGGAAACGTCAAATTTAGTTCCAAGTTTGGCTACTGCCAGCTTATGTGGCGGGATCTCTACATCTCAAAATTTTGACGACCTCCGTGGTGCGATCGGTTAGCCGCCTGAACGCTAATCGTGAGGTCCCGGGTTCTATTCCCGGTGGAGGCAGAGTTAAGAACTACGCTTTTCTAATGCTTTCCAGTCTGCTTGTTGATTATATATGCTATATATGTATTGATCTATGTATAATATATATACATTACTTAGATATACGTTGACTAGTACCCTTAACACAAGTCTTAAATGTACGTAGCAAGGGGCTAGTTCAATTGGTGTAATAATGACCAAATATTATTATTATTAATCCGCTTTAACAATAGCGATGTTTGTCACTTGCTAATCCACTACCAAGTTCATACTATTACTGATCTGATATTGAACTGATATTTTGCAAAAAGCATTAGTGGACTAAGGCCCTTGTTGGTACTCATACATACACATCATACCTGACTATCTGACTATTTGACGACCTTCGTGGTGAGATCGGTTAGTCGCCGGAGCGCTAATCATAAGGTCCCGGGTTCGATTCCCGGTGGATTCTACGCTTTTCTACTGCTTTCCAGTCTGGTCGTTGACTATATATGCTATATATGTATTTATCTTTGTATAATATGTATATATTTCTTAAATATACGTTGACCCTACCCTTAACACAAGTCTTAATTGGAGTAATAATGTCCAAATTATTCTTATTATTATTATTCTCATTATACCCATTTCCCTATAAAGGGTTCCTCATTTGTCCAGATCCTGTCAATTTTCTCTTTATTGACACTTATACCTCCTCATCATATTCACTCGGCGGTTATAGGTAGTTAACGTGGCATAAAAGCTTATAGTATATACATGTATTGTTATTTAGTGAAACATGAATTTGTTAATATGTTCGTAAAAATGAAATGGTTCACTCAAGCCTCTAACTGACCCAAAAGGGTTTAAAGTCGTGAAGTGTATGTTATTATATATGTGTATACTAATCTCTATACTTGTTGTTGAATATGACAAAAGTCTAATATTTTGGACTACATATATGGTAATATATATGGAGATACTATGACCGTTTTCATAATTATTGTCGTTAATCTTTTAATTTGTTATTATCCATATACATAGAACGGTCATCTATGGTTCGTCAACAAAGTCAGCAGCTCAGTGAATGTTGAAAATACAAATAATTATTTTCGGCTGAATATTTAGTCAGTTGTGATGCCAAACTGGCTAAATATGTTCGCTTTGGGATTATATTTGGATCCTCAACTGGAACGAACCGAAGAACAAGGAAGATCAGAATTATAGCTTCAACCTCGTTTTTCTTCGGTTGTAGCGGCTGGCGGCGTTGGTGTAACCATGGCGACTGAATAACAAGTGCAAACGCCATGGCATCAGTGTTTGTACTTCAGCCGACATAACCTTAGTGATGAATGGCTTAATAAAGAAATAAATAAAAATATACATAGAAAAGGACCCATGATCTCTGCCTACCTCGTCAAAGCGAATGGGTGTGAAGTGTAAGTTCAGATAAAGGACTGTGTATGTGCTTTATGGCTATGCAAATGCGTGAGTCACCAAAAGAAAGCCTTAGAATTCTAATCAGCTATACAGCCTTATAAGCCTTATAAGGAAAGTGGCATAAGTGGGTTTTTTAAGAAATTTATTATTTTTAATGTTTGTGCTTTTGTTTATAATTTTGTAATATATGTATAATAAAAAACATAGTTTATAATATTTACGAAACAAACTCTTAATAAAAAAAGGTTTTTTATATGTGTGTGTTATAGTTAAATATTCATTTTAACATAATTGATTCAGGTTTTACCTTTTGGGCGATAGTCTACAAATCTGTCATCATAGTTCTGTCCACCCCAAAAAGGATTAAAAGACGCAAATGTATACGTATATTATTATTACACCTAACACGATAACAATAAACTAACAAGTGATATGTTAACATGTGTTTGACGACCTCCGTGGCGCGATCGGTTAGACACCTGAACGCTAATCGTGAGGTCCCAGGTTCGATTCCCGGTGGAGGCAGAGTTAAGAACTACGCTTTTCTACTGCTTTCCAGTCTGGTCGTGGATTATATATGCTATATATGTATTTATCTATATAAATATGTATACATTTCTTAAATATACGTTGACTAGTATCCTTAATACAAGTCTTAAATGTACTTACCAAGGGGCTAGTTCAATTGGTGGAATAATGTCCAAATATTATTATAAATATTATTATTATACATAATATACAAAAGCATTCGCGACCGTTAACCCTGACGGTGTAGTCATAGGCTCGCATGACCATTTCCGTTATTGTATAGTCAATGAATTATAGTCACATTGAAGGTAACGTGACAGGTAGAGTTTTATCTAAGTTTGAAAATCATCATAAAGGAACCTTTTATTATGGATAGATAATATTTGTCAGCAATGATAGACTTACCTTATATAATGTAGGATTTAAGCGCCTATGTAACTGTGTACACATAAATACTAATTTCTTTATATTTTCGTATATTTTTATTTCTTTCTATGTTTTTATTTATTCTTAACATTAATAAAAACATTTTTTTGGTTAAACTAGTTATATTACCTATAGTTTTGGGTGTCTTTTTTAAGTTCTATGGACCTGTATTAGTAGGTATTTGAAAAGATGTATTGAAATAGTTAATTGATAACTTGTAGTTACAATATCTATTGAATCTATATGCAAAAAAATATGGAAAAATATATAAATTCCCGTTATATTACCGTATTTTACCAGAGTCTTTGGTAAAATGACGTAATTTCGTAACCATGTTAGACATACACTTACTTACTACAACATTGGTACCAATTAGTGGATATTTAAATATTTACAACTATTTTCATAAAATTTCAACTTACACCCTTGTTCCGTCAACAAGCTGTACGTATTCGAGTGCATTGAACTGACATTTCAACGAATCGGAAATACGTTATGCATTTAATTAAGGGCCCGATTGGGTACGCCAATATCCGAGATAATGACACTATAACACCCTAAATTCCTTAAGGTACATACAGACATGTAAACGTCCTTTAATACGTTTCGGGGTGGACCTTGGAGAGATAATATCTCCGTCGTTACTTAGCATTATTAATTTCCGAAGATATATACAGACTAAAAACTTTATAATAATCTCATCGTTTAATCTGTTGTTAAAAACAAAGGTATTAGAAAATTAATATATATATTTTATTTATTCTTCTTCCACATACATCGACCATTACAGGTTTAACGTAATGCAATCGAGTAAGACATTTAATTATTATAAATCACTCTTATAACTAATTATATATAATCCTACTGTTTTGAATTCGCTCAGAGCACAGGAAAACAGGTCCATTATTATTTGTAATTATGACTAGTCTAACAAATATACCCCTGCGGGGTAGACAGAGGTTTGGGTGTCCATCTCCGCAATTGCGGAGGTAGTAACTCTATGGCCACCTAGAACCCACGTTGTGACCAGATAGTCAATACTCAATGTGACAGGAGGTAAGCCATGGTGCTATTTACAAACAAACACTAACACTAACACCACGATGTTTTCCCTCAATGTCATATTCGGTGCATTTGATGCAAAGCGAAAATGTACATAGAAAATCATTAATCTTCATTTCCAATGGTACATGCTCAAGCGGGATTTGAACCCTGTTGCCACTGATCAAGTCAAGCCCCAAACAACTGAGCTACGCAGAATTTAAGCAAATAGTTACCGGCTCTTTAGTCCCCGACCAACACATCTTTATGTAACTCTAGTAGAGAGCAGACGATGTTTGCGATTTTGCTTTTTTACTCCCATCCTGCTATTTTGTGAGTGACGGGTAGACAACAAAAAGAGCTCTACTCACGCACCCGACTGTCGGATGGATGAATGAGTGTTGGGGCGGATAGAAACTGGAATATATAATATCTCCTACTCCACTTTTTAGCATGAATAATGGGGTTGCGATGCCATAGTGGAACATTGGTGACAGGCTGCTAGCCCATCGGCCAATAGATTCTATTACTTAAGACTAGATATACATTATGTATGTATTTATTGTAGGTAAATATAATAATACGTGGAGCGGATGGATGAAATGAGAATTTCGAAAAAAATCTATAAAGCCAAAGTGGACGGGATAGGCCGAGTAGAACTTATCTAGATCAAAGTGGAGACATTGTTCTCAAGGCGGGTGTACGTAGTGTGAAGAACACTATACAGCATGTATGAGAAGATTAGGGTGTGAGTGAAGCAAGGGAGATTGTCAACCGTTACAGGAGGAAGTGGCGTGGATGGATGAAATGTATTGAACTGAAATACGATGTAAATACTTTTATTTGACATTAGCACAAATGTCGTGAATTCATTGAAAGTTATATTTAGTATTTTATTTTTTAGACATAGGCAAATGAATAAAAAAATGGAGTCGCCTATAACCGCCGAGTGTGTATGGGTGAATGATATTATTAAAGAAAATACATGTTCCAAGCTAGACTCAGACGTAAAAAGATAAAAACTAGCTATACTAAAAATACTACACAACTATACTATACTAAAGATATAACTAACTTCCTGACATGTCGTAGGAAGCTAGCGTAAGAGGAAAGGACACCCATTGGGAGATGAGTTATCAATCTGGTACCAATTAACCAATACCATATGACATCACGATCCCAATATTCATGCTAAAAAATGTCTTAGGAGATACTAAATCTCCAAGAAAGAGAAGCCAGAGAAAGATAACAAGAGAGACCATAATGAAAGAGATTGAAGGACGTGAATGTGTATGTTAGTGTGTATGAAAATACATTTCCGATATACATACAAACATACTGACAGAAGTAAATAATAAGAGTAGGCTTTGAGTCTACGTTGTATCCAAGTAACAATGTACTATGTAACTGTATGACATATTTAAATGAATCAGACAAAAACTGAGAAAATAAACATTCAAATTAAAAAATATATACATTGGGGAAATGAAACAAACAACAATGAATCATTTTACTTACAATGTACATACACATATTCTTTTGTCCCATGCTTTCCCAAAACGGATAAAAACACGTGAGTTTATATACAAGTATATTACAACCGTAATATATAGTATATTGTATGAAAGGATGTATGAATGTCAATGAAGCAAAAGTGGTCTGTCAGGATCGGGACAAATGGGGATCCGTGATCTTTGCCTACCCCTCTACAGGGAATCAGGCGTGATGTGTATGTATGTATTACAACCGTAGTCGGACCCGACCAAATCGGCCACCCGACCAAACCACACGTGAGGAGCGACCCCCGAAGCCGTGCTAAGTTATTGAGTAAACTTAACTTCACTAAGTTACCACCCAAGTAGCCTATTTCGCTTGCACTTATGCTTTTACGACTGACACGCTGAATGGTGTGCACAGACATAATGGAAATGGTATTGTTCCTTGCTTGGTTGTTATAGGATTTAGTATAGGACGATGTTTTAGTTATGTAAAATAGATAGATACATAGTTGCTTTAATTCGACGTAGCTTAGTTGTTTGGGGCTTGACTCTGTATCGAGGGTACAGGGTTAATCCCGCTTTAACATGTATCAATGGAAAGTTTAATGAATTTCTATGTACATTTTTGTAATGAAAACACATTTACGAAATGTGCCTAATACTACGATGAGGGAAAACATCGTGAAGAAACTTACCTGTTCCCCGAACAGGTAATAATTAGTGCTTGTAAATGACGACATGGCTTACCTTTCAAATTGAGTACTGTCTATCTGGTCAACACATGGGTTAGAGGTAGCCATAGAATTACTACATAATTTATATATGACATACTTCCCTTAATCATTATCAGGGTTGGCACAACTTTAGACGTATAATATCGTCACATAATATCACGTCATATTTCGAAATGGACAGAACTCCCGAGATTTAATATCTTTTTTTTTTCATTTATTTAGGATACCAACAGTTACATAAAAGAAATTAAACTAAACTTAATATTAATTCTAATTTAAACCTAAAGTATCCATAAAAATAAAAAATAACTATCTTACCGCTCAACTTTTGCATAAGTACACTATTAGGGATATATATGACAGATTTCTAGCTCATTGCTTTTAAAATTGCATATAATATCAAATATAAGTCTCCTACAAATTGCCAGAAAAAGCTTAATTACTTCTAGTCCCTTAACCTCCTTTAATATACATACATAAACATAGTATAAACTTGAGAAAAAGTTAGTATACAAGGAATAAAAAACCATACAACTTTGTATGAATAGAATTCTATACAATGCAACAATGTACATATAATTAGTTATTGTTTCATACATACATGCATACATACACATCACGCCTGATTCAGTGTTAAAGTGTAGGCAGAGATCACGTATCCCCATTTATCCCGATCCTGATAGACCACTTTTCTTTTCTTTTTTTTTCGCTTCATTGACACTCATACATCTTCTCATACACACTCGGCGGTTATAGGAAATATATGAATCAATATATCCTTGAATATATGTAGCAGAAAGACAGCTACTCATTTTATTCACGTCCCTGTTATAAACTTCTATTATTCATCTAATAATACAGTCAACTAATAGCTCGATTAGTTGGCCAATTTATCCGTCAACTTTGATAGAAAAGGTGAACTGGATGTCGGATTAGTCTTACAATCTGTACTTGATTATCTTAGATAAGAGATTTTATAGATAGACACGTCATGTAATAGTTTAGGATGTTACTACATGCTGACTAGATGCCTTTCTAAACTACGGTGAGGGAGAACATCGTGAGGTAACCTACCTGTTCCCCGAACAGGTAATAGTTAGTGCTTGTAAATGGCGACATGGCTGACCTGTCACATTGGGTCAACACGTGGCTTCGAGGTGGCCATAGAATTACTGCCTTCGCAATTGCGCAGATGGACACCTGAACCTTTGGCTATCCCGCAAGGGTTAATGGTAGTTTTAGTTGCTTTTTGTAAATATATTTTTATGGTGAAAACGTACCCAGTTAATCAGTAATCTTCATTTCTATACGTACATGTTTCGAGCTTTGAATCCTGTACCAACTGATATAAAGTCAAGCCATCAAACAAGTGAGCTACCCCGAATTATATTAAATGTATTAAATATACCTCTTTATTCAAACACACATAGATACATACACATCATGCCTGATTACCTGTAGAGGGTTAGGCAGCGATATCCGATCTCCATTTGTCCCGATCCTGACAGACCACTTTCGCTTCATTGACATTCATACACACTCGAAGGTTATAGCTTCTTCTAACGTCACCCTTTTTCAATATGATGGCATCTATCTGACTGTCATTTGCCTTATTGGGCCGGCCCCTACGTAACCGTCCTTCCACTTCACTCATATATTATATTCTTTTTGTCAATCTACTATCATATAGTCTATGAATTATTATAAATTAGTCACTATACTTAAACCCTAGACAACGGTTATCATGCCATAGCCTATTTTTATACCGTAATAATCTAGTCATGAAACAATTCGCGCAAAGTTCTTTATCAAGGACAAAAATACCTACCAGTGACATTACTGTGAAGCCTGTCACGCAAGGCTTTAAAATGGCTATTCACACGGTTAAATGTAACTGGGTACGTATACATAGCTATATTCACGTCTAATTCACTGCAGGGGGGAAGGCATAAATCGGATATACATTTTTCGCGATCCTAATAAATCATGGAGTAATTAATAATAGGAGTGGCCCTTACGCAATGTTTGTATAGAAACTAGTGTGGCACTACGCGGGGTGAAACGAGGTACGCGTGATGGAGGGGCGATATTACAACCAATCAAAACACGGCATCGGCCAATCAAATCAGGTATATTCTTTCTACTGAACATTTTTAGACTCCGCACCAATTAAAACACGCCATTTGGACTCCGCACCGCGTAACGGGGACCGCTCCTTACGCCGGGTCCTCTTTATATTTGGTGCGTGTGATATAAACCATTCATTGACATTGACATTCGCATTCACACTGGATTTCATAGGTGATTTGACGACCTCCGTTGCGCGATTGGTTAAACACCTGAACGCTAATCGTGAGGTCCCAAAGATTCCCGGTGGAGGCAGAGTTAAGAACTACGCTTTTCTTCTGTTTTCCAGTCTGGTTGTTGATTATATATGCTATAGATCTATATATAATACGTATAAATTTCTTAAATATGCGTTGACTAGTACCCTTATTGCAAGTCTTAAATGTACTTACCAAGGGGCTAGTTCAATGGGTGTAATAGTGTCCTCAATATTATTTATTATAGGTAGTTCTAACGTCTTTTTCTATACTATATCTTGGATCTGATGGTCATAGTTATGTCATATTTTATTAAGTCCCGTGCTAGCCTATAACGTAAAAACAATGCTAACTAGCTGCCGATCTTCTCGGCATGTCGTAAGACTAAAAGACTAGGGTCCTATACAGCTTATTGGGCGATGGACTAGTGAACTGTCAAAATGTTTAATTATGACAACAAAACCCCAATATTCATGCGTAAAAGTGATCTAGGAGATGTTATATCTCCGAGGTTCTGTCCACCCTGAAAGGGATTAAAGGTCGTGAATGTGTGTTTGTATGTATGTGTTATTCTATGAAAGACACACTGAACTCATTAATCAGTATATTGTTACTTGGACTTACAAAACAAAAGAACAATACATCTTATAATTTGAAAGAATACTACGGGGAGGGAAACATCGTGAGGAAACCTACCTGTTCCCCGAACAAGTGATAGTTAGTGCTTGTAAATAGCGACATGGCTGACCACCTGTCACATTGAGTACTGACTATCTGGTTAACACGTGGGTTCGAGGTGGACATATAATTACTACCTTCGCAATTGCAGCAGACACGTGAACCTCTGACTACACCGTTTGGGTTAATGGTCGTAAATTGTGGATTTCTACATTAAGAAGCTTTTCGTTCTCATTTTACAAACATATATTTACGCCTCTACCTCCCCAAAGGGATAGGCAGAGACTATCGCCACCTGGAACGATCCTGACAAATCTCTCTTGCTTCACTCACACCCATTAACCTTCTCATACATGCTCTTCTATTCTTCACTAAATCCGCCCTGAGAATAATCTCGCCATTTTGATCTGTATGAGTTTTACGCAGCCTACCCCGTCCAACTCTACCTTCCACTTTGGCTTTATAAATTTCTTTTTAAACGTGTGATGTTCATGTATGTAACAATCACCTTTCCTTCCTTAGTTATCTTTTACAAGCACTTATTATGAATATCTTATCATTCGCATACCATTATGCATAGGGATCCGATTCTATCTTCCAAAAACAAAAACAAACAAAAGCATTCACGACCATTAACCCTTGCGGGATAGTCAGAGGTTCAGGTGTCCATCTCCGCAATTGCGAATGTAGTAATTCTATGGACACCTCGAACCCACGTGTTGAGCAGATAGTCTGTACTCTGTACAGATGTTACATTGGTACATGGAAATGAATTTTAATGAATTTCTATGTACATTTTCGTAAGATTCACCTTGAGAAGATTGTTACAAGGAATTAACTTAAATGATTCTGTATATGTATATATCAACGAACTCCGCAGCTGTTTACAATCCCCGAATCCCGTACCCGCACTATGTCGTGTCATCCAACCCACTAGTCACGGCGAAGTAATTGCCCAAATTCCTAATTAGCAAAAGGCCGCGTGTTCCCTCGCAATTACTACAGCGATTTATGGCTCCTATAAAATGACATGCGCTTAATGACTTAGTCATTTTCTTTTCGTGCCCTCTGCTTTTTGAAGGTTGAAGGGACTGGAAGGTTCTAGAATCTGGGTTGGGGGTTTGAATTGATACATACATACATACACATCGCACCCGTTTCCCTGTAGAGAGGTAGGCAGACGGACGGATCCTAAGGTGTCTTAACCGATACTGACAAACTACTTTTACTTCTTGGCGGTTAAAAATACTTTACGTTAAAAATACAACGTTTTTCAATATGGCGTCTATTGACTTTCATATGTGTTATTGGGCCTAGGAATACAATATTGTATCCATATAATATACGTAACATACATACATCAAGGCAATCTTCTTACAGAAGAGTAGGTAAAGATTGCAGACCCTCATGTTTTCCGAAAAAAGCACTTTCGCTTCTTTGATATTCATACACATTCACTAGTTATAAGTACTTCTAAAGCCAATTATTCAATATTTTGTCCAAAAGTTAACATGGATACATACATACATCCACGTCTCTACGTCTCTAAGGCATAGGCAGAGACTATCGATCGCCACCTGGAATGATCTTGACAAATCTGTTGCAACACTCACACCCATTAACCTTCTTTAAATGTACCTTTTTTGCTGACCTTACTGTTTTTTCTTTTGTGTGACGTAAAATGAAGTTTTTGTCAATTTGACATTTGTGCACGCTCTGGGTAAACGCATAATACATACATACATACACATCACTCCTGAGTCCCTGTAGAGGGGTAGGCGGAGATCACGGATCCCCATTTGTGCCGATCCTGACAGACCACTTTCGCTTCATTGACATTCATACATCTTCTCACACACTCTCGGTGGTTATAGGTACTCCTAACGTCACCTTTTATCAAAATAGCGTCTATCTGACTGTTATATGTCTTATACACACTCTATGTCATGATGATTATAGATAGATGATATAGTCATGATTATAGATACTTTCAAAGTTTTTTCATCATATTTTCGGAATTATGTTCTAGGAAAAAGAATAACGTAGGTATATGTATGTATGTAGTTTTAAGTAGCGTGTCTCATTTGTCATTTACATACTAACTACACCCATTTCAGAAGCCAACTTGGTAGATTAGTACTAGTCTGTTAGTGAGCTTTTAATGTGCATTGTTACAGTTGGAAATTGTTTTATAGGCTCAGTAATAGTGTGATATTCGGATAAGAAAGACAAAAGACCATGTTCACGACAATTAAACCTTCCGGGGTAGTCAGAGGTTCAGGTGTCTAGCTCCGCAATTGCGAAGGTAGTAATTCTATGGCCACCTTAAACTCACTTAAAGAAATGGTCAGTACTCAATGTGACAGGTAGTAAGCCATGTCGCCATTTAAAGCACTCATTATTACTAGCCTGTTTGGGGAACAGGTAGGCTTCCTCACGATGTTTTCCCTCACCGTAATATTCCGTGCATTTCACAAATGTTTTTATTTTTATTGCCAAAATGGACGTAGAAAATCAGGAAACTTCATTTTTATTAGCACATTCGAAGGTTGAACCCTGTACCCACTGATACATAGTCAAGCCCTCAAAGACTCCGCTACACTAAAATTTCAATTAACATATTAAATAATAGTCCTGTCGTAATGTATGGCACGTGAAAAGAATGCTAACTAGCTGCCGTTCTTTCCGGCATGTCGTAGGAGGCGACTAAGGGACTAGGGTCTATGAAATCTGTTAAGCAATAGGTTAGCAAACTGTCACCAATGTTCCATCACATTACAACCTTAATATTCACGCTATAATTGGATGAATGACCCAGGAGATATTATTGTCAACAAGGTTCTGTCCACCCCGATAGGTTTTAGAAGACGTGAATGTATATATTAAATAATACGTATCTCAGTTGTTCGGGGCTTGGCTCTGTATCAGTGGGTACAGGGTTCAACCTTCGAATGTGCTAATAAAAGGGTTCAAATCCCGCATAAGCATGTATCAATGGAAATTAAGTTAAATGAATTTCTATGTACATTTTCGTAATAAAAATACATTTTGGTAAACATCGTGAGGAAACCTCACCTGTTCCCCGAACAGGTAATAGTTAGTGCTTGTAAATGGCGACATGGCTTACCACCTGTCACATTGAGCACTGACTATTTGTTCAACACGTGGTTTCGCATTTGCGGAGATGGAAACCTGAACCTCTGATTAATGTTCGTGAACGCGTTCAGTCTTTTGCTTATGCCTTTTTTTAATAATATACATACATACACTGATTCCATGTAGAGAGGTAGGCAAAGACCACGGATCCCCATTTGTCCCGACCCTGACAGACCACTTTCCCTTCATTGACATTCATACATCTTCTCATACACTCTCGGTGGTTATAGGTACACCTAACGTCACCTTTTTCAATATAGCGTCTATCTGACTGTTATAATTATGTCTTATTAGGCCGGCCCCTACGTAACCGCCCTTCCACTTCACTCAATAATATACTATTCCGAATATCACACTTAATGTACTCTTTTGAGTTTTTGCATGCTCTGAGTTATGGGGCAACTTCGAAATAAATGAGTTCCAAAGTTGCAACTCGAATGCACTAGGCTAGTGCTTTGCTGGAATGCACTATCTGCCTGATAAAGCCTAGAAACATTGCAGGCATAATCTCTAAACGGGTGGACAAGAATCTTAAACGCTAATCTTGCGGACCTGGGTTTAGTTCCCGGTGGAGGCAGATTTAAGTACTTCGCTTTTCTTCGGCTTTTTAGACTGGTCCTTGAAGATATATGTACATTAGTATTTATATAAATATAGTATGCGTATATATAAAACTATACGGTTTAACATGTACATATTTCTTAAATATACGTGGACTAGTATTAACCCTTAACACAAGTCTTAAATGAACTTACCAAGGGGCTAGTTCAATCGTTGTAGTAGAGTCCTTAAAGTATTATTTTAATACAAGATGGAATTTTAGCTTCAAAATGGCGTTAACTTAATAGGAACTAAAACTAAGCAGAATTCATTTACAAAAGTTCATGTCCTTTTATCCCTTTTAGGATGGACAGAACCTTGGAGTGACGATAATATGTCCTCGACGTCACTATTTGTTATTAAACCTTTAAATTTTTACTTTAGAGTTCTATATGTATGTATTTTCACGACTGGTAACAATTCCGTGGTAGTCAGAATATTGATTTCCATGTAGCCGAAAGTGTTTTGGGATACCTTAGGTCATTTCACCTTATAATGATCTAAATGGTTACCCATCCAAATATTTCTACACTCAGTTTAACTTAACTTTCGTGATTTATGGTTTGATGGATTTCAATGCAATGACAGTTATTTATATCATTTAGTAGGTTTTAAGTAGTATGAATATTTTTCTCAATGCGGATGTCTTTTCTAAGCATATTTCGATGATAATAGTTAGTGCTTGTAAATGGCGACACGGCTTACCACCTGTCACATTGAGTACTGACTTGGTCAACACGTGGGTTCGAGGTGGCCATAGAATTACTACTTCCGCAATTGCGGAGATGGACACCCGTATCTCTCTACCCCGGAAGTATTAACAAGCGTTTATCTTTGTATATTTCAAAAAACGAATAAGACAAACGCGTTCACGACCATTACCCTTGCGGTATTTAAGTATTTCAATGTACATATATTTAGATACGTACATACATATGTTCTATTATATGTATTAATATACCCACATATTCACGCCTCTCTGTCCCCAACGGGATAGGCAAAGACTATCGATCGCTACCTGAACTGACAAATCTCTTACTTCACTCACATCCATTAACCTTCTCATACATTCAATGTAAGTTACAAATATAATATATTTATTATATACAATACAACAAAAGGAAATAAAACTATAAACCTAAAGAAGAAATAAAAATTAAATTACATAGAAAATATCTTTATAATCATCGCTGTCAGGGTGGTAGGGTTCCCAAGACACTGATAGCATTCCCCCTCTGAATAGCTATGCTAATTCTTTGAGAGAAAAATGCTCCAGCCTTGGAAACAAGTATATTCCAAATGTGATTCTTGCTTTTACATGCTTTTACATTCTTTTACATTCCTGTCCACTACCTAGTTGATTACGGTCGTTACCGTTATTATAGGCCATAATCCATCGTGAGAATCGCACGTGATAGGCGTCTGTAGGGACTGCAAGCGAATCACTGCAAAAGGGCTAGTTGGCGTTAGAAACCGCGAAATTGCCCCGCATAGGTTGTGCGATTCGTAATCAGTGGCATGTAGTATCGGAATACATTTCGATATGTATAATTATTCACGACCTTTAAATCTCTTTGTGACACTATAATATAGGGTTTTAAAGCAATGTAATAAGTAGAATGAATTCACATTATGTCTCTTTTTCCTAAAAAAATCCTTCTTATTCACACTCAGCGGCGGCATTCCCACAGATAATGTAACATAATGCTATCACAGTATACTGTGTTAACTTTGTAACGGGGAAAGAAAAACATACGTACATACACATCACGCCTGATTCCCTGTAGAGGGATAGGCAGAGATCACGGATCCCCATTTGTCCCACTGACAGACCACTTTCGCTTCATTGACACTCATACATCCTCTCATACACTCTCGGCGGTTATAGGTACTCCTAACGTCACCTTTATTCAATATAGCGTCTAAAAAACCTTAAGATATTTCATACCATAATGTATTACCTAAGCAAAATATGTATACACATATATGTATGTACATTGATGTATTCTTCAATCCCTCTCGTAGAGGAGAGAACCTCAGAAAATAAATATTTCTCGATCAGTTTTTACTTTTATATTGGCGACAGGTTGCTAGCACCAAAGCGCATATTTTTACGCTTTTAGCTCGTTCAAGGGATGGGCAGGGACTATCGACCGACACCTGGACTTATCCTGACAAATCTCCCTTGCTTCACTCACACCCATTGATCTTCTCATACATGCTATTTTGTTCTTCACGATGCGTAGGCCTTGTCATAGTTATCATAAAAAAATGTCCCTACACCCTTTAAAGACAGTTTTTGTGATTTTCAATTCTATTGCAAAAATGAACTCAAAATAGATACCCATCTTCACAAGTTGCACTAACTATACAACATAACAATTCAATAACGGTGCTTCTTATATGTAATACGGGATTGTTAACGAATCAGAATACTATGGGAAAAGCATTTTTGCTACACACCTGCTATATTATTTTATTCGTTCCAGTTTGGGACTAGGATAACTTGTAACTAGCTCTACCGTCGTAAGAAAAAGGGGCTCAAGTAAATTTTTTTTTAATTTGACAACCTCCGTGGCACGATCGGTTAGACGCCTGAACGCTAATCGTGAGGTCCCAAAGATTCCCGGTGGAGGCAGAGTTAAGAACTACGCTTTTCTTCTGCTTTCCAGTCTGGTCGTTGATTATATATGCTATATATGTATTTATCTATATACAATAAGTATATATTTCTTAAATATACGTTGACTAGTCCCCTAACACAAGTCTTAAATGTACTTACCAAGGGGCTAGTTCAATTGGTGTAATATAGTCCAATTATTATTATTATTATTGTGGTATATACATACATATTTAGAATCAGAAAAAAAGGGACAAATACTCAATTTTTGTATAATTTGATCTACTTCGTCTCGGTAAACGTAGTGTAGGACGCCCCTCTGCTAGATGGACCGATGACCTGAAAAAGGTCGCTGGTAGTGGTTGGCTGAGGGCCGCGAGTGATCATATTTTGTGCCGTACTCTTGGGGAGGCCTACGTCCAGCAGTGGACTGACATAGGCTGATTGATTGTTTTATGTTCAAGGAATTCAGAGATGCCATAGACTCAAACTCCCTTTTTTATTATGGCGGGGTAGTCAGAGGCTTGAATGCCCATCTCCGAAATTTCTAAGGCATGTTAGGTATGGGTCATTCGAAGCACGCGTATCACTAGATAGACAGCACCCAACGTGATAGGTAGTGAACCGTATCGCCGTATATAGGCACTGACTATTACCTATCCTGAGGGATAGGCAGGTTTCCTCACGATGTTTACCCTCACCGTACGCGACTGTAAATTATGTACGTAAATGAAAAACACATATTTAAATTTAATTCATTGGTACATGCCAGAGTCGGGATTCGAACAAAGGACCTTTCTCATAAGAATTCCGCGGTCTTACCCACTGGGCTATAGCCGCTTCTTATATATCTCCTAGGTTACTTTTCAGCATAAATATTGGGGTTGTGCTGTCATACAGTACTTACTTTGATGACTAATTGTTAACCCATCACCACGAACATTCTATTTTAAATTAGTTCATCCTTAATATTGTTATATTTAGTCTCGTGTTCGTTTGGGAGGTAAATAGAATACAAACTAGCTGCCTTTTATACTGGGATGCTTTAAGATGTGACTAAAGGACGACTAATTGATGTGATTAATTCGACGTAGCTCAGTTGTTTGGGGCTGGACTCTGTATCAGTGGGTACAGGGTTCAAATCCCGCTTGAGCGTGTACCAATGGAAATGAAGTTTATTGAATTGCTATGTACAATTTCGTAATAAAAATACATTTACGAAATGCGTCGAATACTACGGTGAGGGAAAACATGGTGAGGAAACCTAGCTGTTCCCCGAACAGATAATAGTTAGTGCTTGTAAATGGCAACACGGCTTACCACCTGTCATATTGACTACTAACTATCTGGTCAACATTTGCGTTCGAGGTGGCCATAGAATTACTACCTTCGGATTCGCGGAGATGGACACCTAAATGCGTTTGTCTTTTGAAGTATGGTGAATCGAGGAAATGATTGCATACAATGATAGCCACAAATCGATAGCTTCCCATCGATATTGATATAAATGAGTAGTGATGGACCAAATGTGTTTTATTGTCGATGGTTAGTCTGTTGTTATTTTCGCCATATTGGTTTGGCTTGTGAGGCAGTGGTGTAAAGGTTAGATTGTTATTTGTTGGTTTGAGATGTAAATGCTATAAATAATTGCTAGTATTCACAGACCTCTATAACCTAGATACCGCAAGTGTACGTACTTTGCGTGTCAAAAGGTTGATCAATGATCAACCTTTTGACGGCGATCATTTAGTTCCGTCCCTACCGTCATCGTTGACGAACGTGAAGCGCTCCTCAGAAAAATGCCTAGTTGTGCCGTAATATCTTGTAAAAATTATTCAAGAAAAGTAAGCCGAGATCATGGAAATATTTCTTTTCACCGGTAAGTAAATTTGTTATTTAATTGTGCGTATTTTATTTATAAATCAATTATTTTATCTTATTTGTGTCTATTACTATGTAAACCACTAAAATACATGTAAATGTGTGCATACTACGTGTTCAAATTACATTGCTGCATTTAGTTCCAAAGGTGTTGTATCAGTTCATATAAAGCAAGCAGTGAACACGGAATCGATCGATACTTTCAGTGGTAGTTGCGCTTCGTGGTACAGAGGTTATTTTCATTTATCTTACCAAATAGGCAAATAGTGTTGTGCACATGCATCGATTCCAGTTATGGTTGTCGATTCGAATCGATTTCAAAACTACAAATAGGTACTCTAACTGATTAAAATTATAAGAAAATTATGTTTGTAAAATTTGTTCATGTTGTATTTATTTGTTAAGAATTAGAATAACGTAAAGTAAATTTTGATTACAGGTTTCCAAGCGACCCCTATATTAAAGAAAGGTGGATTTATGCTGATGATGATTAATAAAGGCGGTAGCAAATAAATATATTGATATTCGGTTTCATTATTTAACCAAACACATAAAATCTTCAGTAACCAAAAGACAATTATACAATAAGCTTATTTTATTTCAGGGAGAGTAATTAGAGATATTCTGTTTTACGAAGTCCGTTTGAATATGAATGTGTGCCGGCATGCACGTGTACCTATACATTGTTTAGTGTAGGTAGGTGCCAACGATCCCCACCTTAACGCATACAATCGAACTACTTGTATACACAACTACAACCAAAGTTAAACGGACTTCGTGAAATATAATATCTGTAAATAGTATTTATTATAAGTAATAAAACGACGATTTGATTTAAATTTTTAGTATGTTTTTTGGTCAAAAGAATAATTAAATAAGTCTCATTAATTAGATAAGTCACTTGTGTATACCACTAAGCCAATCATATACCTACTTAATAGTAGCTTTAGATTAACTTTAAACTATATCATATAACATAACAATATCTTACATGAATAAACTTTTCATAATCACATTTGAAGTTTTATTTGGCACCAATAATTTGTAAGTACTATTATGCGTCGCACTCCGTTGAATCGTTTTGATGCGCGAGTATTTTCCCATCACTAAATCGCCGCTGTGACGTCATAATACCTACGCATATTTCGGCACGCGCGGTTTTCATAGAAATGAGTGCATTTGCGGCATCTAGGGTTATAGAGGTCTGTGCTAGTATTCCATCCCTAGAACCGCGTGATAGTTTTGGAAGTAAAAAGAATGCTAACTAGCTGCCGTTCTTCATGTCGAAGGAGGCGACTAAGGGACCAGGGATAAATTGAATCTATTGGGCGATTACATTGCAACGAGGGGCCTTAGTCCACTAATGGCTTTTGCTAAATATCAGTTCAATATCAGATGAGTAATACTGTGAAGTTGGTAGTGGATTAACAAAATTGACAATTTTTTTAACCGAAACTTGATACTTTTGTCGATTTTAATACGTATGGGACGACGTAGAGGCGTGAATATATGTAAAAATATAAATTATATTGAATATAACCATATCAATAAAGTTTTGGAATGTTTATACATACATAAATACATCCAATGTAGATTTCTTGTTGGTTACATATCACACCTAATTTCCTGTAGTGAGGTGGGCAGAGGTCGCCGATCCTGACAAACCACTTTCGCTTCATTAACACTCCTACCCCTCATATACACTCGGCGGTTATACCTAATTCTAACATCACCCTTTTTCAATACAATATATTATTTGAGAATGTATGTAGCTATAGTTTTAAGAGATTCACGATTTATACTCATGATTAACGTAACCGAAACGTAGCCGAAACGTCGGGTTAATAAAGGTAACTTTATTATATAAAAACATACGCGATAAGTCCCGTTAGTTATTAATCATTAATAATGTATGTAGTGTTTAGTCCCATCCAACCTTTGATACCTTTAGCTCAATCTTAGGTCCCGTTAGAGTCCTGAGGGCTTCAGTGCGACCCTAGATTTTGACCCTAGGTCACGGAGACTTGGACCTCCGTGAGATCTAGGTCGAATCTCAGGATAGCGCTATCCAGAGAGGGTGGACAGATATACGAGGCTTATAATTTTTGGATTGATTAAAATGAAAGATTTTTTAATTACATCTAAATTAATAACTAACGGGACTTATCGATAAAACCCGATTAAACTTACGCGATAAGTCCCGTTAATTATTAATCATGAGTGTAAATCGCGAATCTCTTAAAACTATAAGATGTTAAGTAACCAATTCCCATCTTTCCTTAATCAATCAGCCTATTTCAGTCCACTGCTGGACGTAGGACTCTCCAAGGGTGCGGCACAAAACACGATCGACTATCTTTCCTCAATACTGATAAATCATTTTTTTCTCATTGACATAAACACTCGACGGTTATAAGTACTTCTAACGACTGAAACAAACTTGGAACTCTATCATGATAATAAAGTCAGCTGTCTTATAATATTGATTTTAAATGTAATGAACTGGGGCTTAAATCCTCTAATGCGTTTAGCGAAATCGCAGTTCAATCGCACTTTAATAGTGTAAAGTTGTTAGGGGAGGAGCAAAAGTGTCAAATATCGTTCAAGAATTATAAGCGAATTTTGACACTTTTGCTGTCATGAATTGTGAAAAGTGACGCTTATGCTATTCTACGAACAACTTCACATAATGACTGAAGATAGTATTATATTATCTGTGACTGAAGTGATATTAATATACTAGGTATTTTGCAAAAAGCATTAGTGGTCTTTGGCCTCTGCCCTGGTCCTAATTTACATGTATATATCTCAGACTAGCATAGAGTTTGTAAAAGCTAATTTTTTCCTAAAATTATCTAGGGCCTAAGAGGCATAGTTATTAAGATGTATTAGCTACTTTAATTGCTATACATACATGTACAAACTCGTTCTTGATTCCCTTTCGGGGTGGCCAGAATCTAGGAGACACGGTAAATCTCCTAGGTCTCTTTTTAGGATGAATATTAGGGTTATTTAGTTAGTTACAACATGCTAAGTATAGCAGCTACTTAGCATTCTATTTACGTTCCAGACTTGCCCGGGACATTAATAATGTTACACGTAATAGTAGTTACTGTTCTAAAATATTGCTAGGTTAGGAAGTTAAACTTCATTGACACAAAAACAGCTTAAACGGGTAACCAAATCAACATACATACATTAATAAACTCTAACTTTTTAGACAAAAGTTATTTTTATGCATTTCATGCAGTAGTTACTTACTAGTAACTTACAGTAGTACTTACTAGTAGTAAATAGTTAATCTTTTATAGGTTTATTATTATTATTTCAAATATATTTTAAAACATAAAAAACATATTTAGTGCAAATATTTTTTTATTAAACCACTTTGTTTTCTATTACTTGTTATAAGCAAAATTATCCAACTTAATTTTCTGTATTCAAACCCTGTATTGGATTGTTTGTTTCAATCAAAACATTGCTCACATTGCCTATTTTCTTTGCGTTCTAAACAGCCAAACAATACTTGATTCAAAGTTTTATTACAGAAATCGAATTAAATTATATCTATTAGTCTTAAAAGGCGATTGCTAAAGTAACTGTTCTTGTAACGCTGTCACGCTAGCTGAATATCCGGGGACTCCACATTTAATTGAAAGAAAATTACTTATACTGAGTACACTAAAATCTCTGAATAATCTACGAGTAATGAAGGTCTTATTGTGTAAGTTTATTCTCTTATTAGAGTGTAGTAACTGTAGGCCCCTTGCAAGATCTGCAACATACAAAAAAGCATAAATTTACGTCCTAAGGTTATTTGGAATTTGAATAAAACTTAAGCAACGGTCTGAACCGCTTTTTTTGGCGATAGGCTAGGCTTGATCCTTACAACTGTGTCCCCAAATGGTAAGTCGTGAACCATTTCAAAAGCAGACAGAAGCTTGAGTTCATTAAGATGATCTATAAGCATTTAGACATACCCATAATCACCTAGACTGTATGAGCTGTAATGATGTCAATGAAGTGGTTTGTCATCATCAACCAAAATAGGGATCTGTGATTTCTGTTCCCTCTCTAAAGGAAAACAAGTGTGATGTGTATGTATGGAACTAATAAGAAAAGGGATAATTTTATTCTGTTCACCCCTTTAGTAGCAATCAATCAATCAGCATACATCACTAAACTGCTAGACGTAGGCCTCCCCAATGGTACACAACAAAACACAATCACTTGTGGCCCTCAGTTTAGTTTAGTTTATTGGGCTCCGTGGTTTCCGCAACTAGTTCCCACTGGGACCATTTTGTGATGTCGCTGACTATTCCAGCCAGCCCAGCACCCGCCAGAAGCGCAGAAGATGCCTAGTGTCTTTACAAGCTTCCCGAAGCGACCCAGGTTTCCCAAGGTTTTTAGCCCGTCCTTCAGCCACGGCCCTGCACTCCAGGACAACGTGGCCAATGGTTTCAACGGAATCAATACAGCCCCTGCACAGTGGGCTATCCGTGATTCCGAGCTTGAATAGGTGCCCGTTTAGTCTGCAATGGCTGGTGATATTTTCGGTCATCACACACAGTTCTCTTCTCGTTAGTTGAAGTAACTTGTGGCCCTCAGTCAACCACTACCAGTGATCTTATTCAGCTGCCATTTGAGAATTGTAGTATGTATGAAAATTCAAAAGAAAGCTAATTATATATATGGTGAGGGAAAACATTGTGAGGAAACCTACCTGTTCGTCAAACAGGTAATAGTTAGTGCTTGTAAATGGCGACATGGCTGACCACAGGTCACATTGAGTATTGACCGTGTCGTGTACGGTTAACACGTGGGTTTGAGGTGGCCATAGAATTACTACCTTCGCAATTGTGGAGATGGAAACCTGAACCTCTGACTACCCCGCAAGGGTTAATGGTCGTGAATGTGTTTGTTTGTTTTTGTTTTCTAATTATATATTCATACTTACGCTAATCATAGTAGGTACAGTAACAATGAAGAATGGTCCACCCTTAATGTGGATAGGACGGTTAAATAACGCAGTTAGTAGAAATACTTCTTTACGAAGTGGTTTGTGTAAGTACCATTTACTTCGGTATATACCACTTATCGGTGGAGAGCTCTGTAAGGAAAGAATAGTCAGTTTATAAGCATTGTGACTATACATTGTAATGTTTGTTACATCTAACGGATAATGCATCTAAATGTATGCATAACAAGTGTAATTATTATCATGTCTGTTCTGGTGTTATGGGACAGAGAATTTGTATAACAGACAGTTTGTTAGACGTGAACCTATCAATAAATAATATATACTTGTAAAAAGTAACTAATTACAGTAAGAGAAAACATACTCATAAGATACACATATATAAAAAAGTCTAAGTACATTTTCACAATAAAAATACAATTGTGAAAATAGTTACTACAGTGAGGGAAACATCATGAGGAAACCTACCTGTTCCCTGAACAGGTAATAGTTACTTATGTTACTAACTTACAGGTGGTAAAATAAGTAAATGGTGACTTATTTTACCACCTGTCACATCAGGTATTAACTATCTGGTTAACATGTGGTTTGAAGATGCCGTAGAATTACTACTACTGCAACTCATTATAGACACGTAAACCTATGATTACCTTACAAGGATTCGAGCTTACGAAAGTATTTGTATTGGAGTGGTTAGAGACTTAAGTAACAACATATTTAACTTTGATGGTCTTTTAAAGATCTCTTAACTATCTTTGATAACTAGTCTTCAACTCAAAGACTTTTTTGAGTACCTTACTTAATCAATAATTATAGAGAAGATAGGTAGAGATTCTTTTACTGTTTATTGATATTTAATACAGTCAATATAGATGCTAATTATGATAGACTAGCGAACCGCTCTGGCTTCGCACTTCTGGCTATTTCATTGATGTTATTATACATATAATAACTCTTGAATCACTCTATCTATTAAAAAAAACCGCATAAAAATCCGTTGCGTAGTTTCAAAGATTTAAGCATACAATGGGACATTGGGACAGAGAAAGCTAATTTGTTTTATACTATGTTTTGAAGAGCAGGTATGAGAAGGTTAATGAGTGTGAGTGAAGCAAGGGAGATTTGTCAGGATCGTTCCAGATGGCTTTTAATATTCTTTATCTCTCCCGGCAAGGTGGGAAGACGACCTGGGCAGGTTGGCCGGCATCGAATTGATACGAACGGCCACTGACAGGGAGAAGTGGCATCGTTAGCGGGAGGCCTATGTCCAACAGTGGATTGATACAGGCTGATGATGATGATGATGATGTCTCTCTCCTAAGATATGCAAAGGTTGTATGTCACTATAATATACTCTTTTTTTACATTTCAGGCTAAGAAGCTAGATAAAGAAACTCTTCTGTCACATTACCATGACTAGTCTGAGATACAAGGCAAATGTTTGGTGTCAATTTGAAAATGATAATTAACTCTTAGGTGTTTTTTGACAATTATATACTGTTAATGCAGCATCGGATAAGTTAATGTTTTTAAGGACACGCATATTATTATATTTGATGAAAGAAATGGAGACTCGCTGTAGGGCTATTCCGCAGCAGTTTATGGTGCTATTGAACTTTATGGAAAGGTAAATGAACAATTTTATACATACATACACATCACGCCTGATTCCCTGTAGAGGGGTAAGCAGAGATCACGGATCCCCATTTGTCCCGATCCTGACAGACCACTTTCGCTTCATTGATATTCATACATCCTCTCATACACTCTCGGCGGTTATAGGTACTCCTAACGTCACCTTTTTTCAATATAGCGTCTATCTGACTGTTATATGTCTGATTAGGCCGGCCCCAACGTAACCGCGCTTCCACTTCACTCATATATATTCCTTTTGTCAATCTGCTATCATTCATCCGGATAACATGTCTAAACCATCGAAGCATGCTCTTTTTTATAACAATTTTATCTATTGTCTATTTTGTCCAGTCCTGTGCTAGTCTGGGGTATAAGAAATGCTAACTAAGCTGTCTTTCTTCCCGGCATGTCGTAGGAGGCGACTAAGGGACTAGGGGAACATGAAATCTATTGGGAGATTACCTAGTGACCTGTTACCATTGTTGCATATGACAGAACACCAATATTCATGCTGAAAATTAAACAAGGAGAAATTATTGAGTGAAATGAAATAATAATCTTTTATTCAACATAAGGATAAAAATCACTTATTGAATGTCAAAAAAAAAAAACATTTTTAATAAAAAATATGTCATTAATATTAAACTTATTCTTATAATAAATCAATTTAGATTAATTAAACTAATGGCATTTCGTAAAGACGTGTCTTCTAGATTATGAACCCAAAAGGGATTAAAGGACATCATCAATCAGCCTATGTCAGTCAACTGCTGGACATAGACCTTCCAAGGATACATCACAAAACACGTTTACTCGTGGCTTTAAGTCAGTGACATCTTTAGGTCATCGGTCCACTTAGTAGGCGGTTTCACACTACGTTTGCCAGACAGGGTCTCAAATAAAAAAATTATTTGAAAGGACATATTTGAATGTGTCACCACATAGTATAAATCAAAGTCGCTTTCTTTGTCCCTATGTCCCTTTGTATGCTTAAATCTTTGAAACTACGCAACGGATTTTGATGCGGTTTTTTTTAATAGATAGAGTGATTCAAGAGGAAGGTTTATATGTATAATAACGTCCATTAAATAGTAGAGTAGGCTATATTTTATACCCGTGCAAAGCCGGAGCGGGTCACTAGTATAAATATAAATGTATATTATGTAATATTTATGCTTTACAGACACGGTGATATTTCCCGAATGAACCCAACGCCACAAGAGCGAATTAGACAAGAACAATTGTGGATTGAATTAACTAGTATAGCCAATTCTGTCAGTGGTGGAGTCATCAAGAGTACTGATAAATGGAAGAAAGTAAGTTTTCATACATTCACAGGTTTAGTTATTCGACGTAGCTCAATTGTTTGGGGCTTGGCTCTGCATCAGTGGGTTCAGGGTTCAAATCACGCTTTAGCATGTACCAATGGAAATGAAGTTTAATGAATTTCTATGTATATTTTTGTCAATCAACTATCATTCATCGTAATTTCACTGTAATTTCTTTGTGTATGTAAAAAATGACCTTATTTCCACTGTCTTAACATTAAGCAATGCAAGCGTGTGAAATATCTGGATGGGTAACCATCTTATACATGTGCTGTTTATTTGACGTGGTGAAACCTGACTATTTCACGAAACAGGCAATAGTCAATGTCTGTATACGGTAACAAGGTTTATTACGTGTCACATTGGAATTTGATTTTTAGGTAAAAAGTGGGTTTCGAGTGACCAAAATAATAATAACTGAGTTGATTGTGAACACCTAATGTTCCATTATGACATCGCAACCCCAATATTCATGCTAAAATGTGTCCTAAGACATAAAATTGTCGAGGTTCCGTGTATCCACCCCAACAGAGATTAAAGGACGTGAATGTATAACATATACATACATACATACACATCACCCCTGATTCCCTGTAGAGGGGTAGGCAGAGATCATGGATCCCCATTTGTCCCGATCCTGACAGACCACTTTCGCTTCATAGACATTCATATATCCTCTCATACACTCTCGCGGTTATAGGCACTCCTAACGTCACTTTTTTCAATATAACCTCTATCTGACTGTTATATGTCTTATTAGGCCGGCCCCTACGTAACCGCCCTTCCACTTCACTCATATATATTCCTTTTGTAAATATGCTATCATTCATCCGCATAACATGTCCAAACCATCGAAGCATGCTCTCTTCAATTTTAGTCACTACATCTTCTTTCAAACCGCAACCTTCCCTTATCACACTATTTTTAATTCTAACATTCAATGTCACTTCTAATATATATTATATAATATAACATATATTATCACGCTTGATTCCAGGTGTGGGCTAGTTGGAAGGCGAAAACCAAAAAGAAGTATCTATTGTTAAGCAAAAGAGGGGTACCGAATAGCAAAACGTGTTTAGGCGCTTTTGAGAACAGACTTCTAATCTTAATGGGCGTTAAGAAAAACATGCAACAGGTAACTGTCTATGTGAGTATTGAACATACATGTACATTTATATTTCGACGTAGCTCAGTTGTTTGGGGCTTGGCTCTGTATCAGTGGGTACAGGGTTCAAATCCCGTTGGAGCATGTATTTTAATGAATTTCTGTGTACATTTTCGTAATAAAAACACATTTACGAAATGCATCGAGTTATGCGGTGAGGGAAAACATCGTGAGGTAACCTACCTGTTCGTCGAACAGGTAATAGTTAGTGCTTGTAAATGGCGACATGGCTGACCACCTGTCACATTGAGTACTGACTAGGTATCTGGTCAACACGTGGGTTCGAGGTGTCCATAGAATTACTACCTTCGCAATTGCGGAGATGGAAACCTGAACCTCTAACTACCCCGCAAGGGTTAATGGTCGTGAATGCGTTCGTTCGTTTTTTTTAATGTACATTCACGTCCTTTAATCCCTTTCGGGGTGAACAGTGCCTTGGAGATATGAAAAGATCTCTTTGCTGTTTCTGAATATTGAGGTTGTGTTGCCATATATAAAAATTAGATGGTCTTCTTCCCGATTTGTCGTAGGAGGCGACTAAGGGACTAGGGGTTAACAGAATTAATAGGGCGATAGGCTAGCAACCTGTTACTACAACATAATAACTTAAATATTCATGCTAAATAGTGACTTTTGAGATGTATGAGAGATTATATCTCCGAGGTTCTGTTCACCCCGAAAGGATCGAATGGATTCCATATACCACTAGTCCCTTAGTAAGCCTTAACAAGAATGGCAGCTAGTTAGCATTGTTGTCAATTAGTATTAGTAATGGTTAGTTAATCGATGATATATTTATGTATACAGTTGAAGCTTTAAATAAATAAATATTATCACGTAAAATTGTCGCTACCAAAACTATAGTCACAGCAAATATATTATAACATATATATGTTATAATATATTTGCTTTGACTATAGTTTTAGTAGCGTCGATTTTACGTTTACATACATACACATCACGCCTGATTCTCTGTAGAGGAGTAGCTAGAGATCAGGATTCCCCATCTTTTCCGATCCTGACAAAACACTTTTAAAACCGTAACTGTACCATTAGAAATGGATAGTGTTTAAAGGAACATCAGATAATACGAAAATGCACTCCTAAAATACTGAATCGTACACCAAAATAATACAGTCCCAACCCAAACCTAACCTTTGTTGTGCGTTTAGCTATATTTTCAGTATTTTTGATGTGCATATAATTATTTTCCATTAGAAATTAATGAAATATTCCATAAAATCGAATTTCATAATATATTCGTAATAAATATTTCAGGTGGCACCAAATATACATAAACCTACCGAATCATTCGAACCACAGATAGAAAATATTAAAATTGAAACAGAGGGTAAGTAAATATAGTTTTAAGAGATTCGCGATTTATACTCATGATTAATAACTAGCGGGACTTATCACGTATGTTTTTATATAATAAAGTTACCTTTATTAACCCGACGTTTCGGTTACGTTGCAGCAGCCATGGTCACGGGCAGACTCAAAAACATACGCGATAAGTCCCGCTAGTTATTAAACATGGGTAAGTAAATATTCTTATAAAGAAACACTTTCACAACAATTAACCCTTGCGGGGTAGTCAGAGGTTAGAGTGTCATGGAAATTACGGAGGTAGTAATTCTATGGCCACCTCAAACCCACGTTTTGACCAGATAGTCAGTATTTAATGTGACAGGTGGTAAGCCATGTCGCCATTTACAAGCACAAACTATTACCTGTTACTAGGAATAAGTAGGTTTCCACATCGTGTTTTATTTCACAGTAATGTCTGCATTTTGCAAATGTATATAATTATCACCTAACTCGTTGGGTGCTGTCTATCTAGTGATACGCGGGCTTCGAATGACCCATACCTAACATGCTTTCGAAATTTCGGAGATGGGCATTCAAGCCTCTGACTACCCCGCCATAATGAAAAAGGGACTGTGTATACACAAGTCGTGAAGCGTATGTATGTTATATAATTGTGAATATGTACATTGAAAATCAGAAAAGTTCATTTACATTTTTACATGCTCCGGGCTTTGAACCCTGAACCCACTGATACAGAGTCAAGCCCCAAACAACTGAGTAACACTGAATTTGTAACGCATTTGTCTCGGTCCTGACAAACCACTTTCGCTTCAATGACATCCATAAACCTCATACACACTCGACAGTTATAAATACTTCTAACGACCATGTAATTGTTTTTATTTCCAGTTGAAATAGAAGATCAATTAAGCAATCCATCATCACCAACAATGGAAGAATCACTTTCCCCTCCACCCGTTTCTTCGCGTACACAGCAACAAAACGGGTCCCGTACACCGTTTTCTACCCGTAACTTCTTGAGAGCGCGAAGAAGCCGATGTTTCACTCCCTTAGAGAGAATAGCAAGTAGATTCGAAGCGATTGAGCAGAGACGTATAGTGTTTGAAGAAGCGAGAGATAAGAGATTTCATGAGAGAGAAATGGAAAGGTTGAGGTTAGAATCAGAAAGGTTGGTTGTGAGTAAACAACAGAACCAAATTCTGTCTCAATTGTGTACGATTGGTGAACGGTTGCTAGAGATTCTACCTCCGCGGTTAGAAACTGCGGATTGGGCTGTTATGAACGAATGAACGACGGAATGAATGAATGAATATGTACAAGTAACACGAATGAATGAGTGAATGAATGATAAAATGAATGGGTGCCACTTAGAATGAGTAACAACGTGGCTGCGTAGATTTAATCGTTAGATCATTGAACGAATGAATAATAATAATAATATAATAATAAAAATATTTGGACATTATTACACCAATTGAACTAGCCCCTTGGTAAGTTCATTTAAGACTTGTGTTAAAGGTACTAGTCAACGTATATTTAAGAAATATATACATATTATACGTAGATAAATACATATATGGCATATATAATCAACGACCAGACTGGAAAGCCGTAGAAAAGCGTAGTTCTTAACTCTGCCTCCACCGGGAATCGAACCCGGGACCTCACGATTAGCGTTCCGGCGACTAACCGATCGTGCCACGGAGGTCGTCATAATGAATGAATGAATGAATATAGTACGCTTTGAAGAAGTAAGCGTTGATACACCAATTTGACGATCTCCGTAGCGCGATTGGTTAACCACCTGAACGCTTATCGTGAGGTCCCAAAGATTCCCGGTGGAGGCAGAGTTAAGAACTACGCTTTTCTACTGCTTTCCAGTCTGGTCGTTGATTATATATGCCATATATGTATTTATCTACGTATAATATGTATATATTTCTTAAATATACGTTGACTAGTACCCTTAACACAAGTCTTAAATTAACTTACCAAGGGTCTAGTTCAATTGGTGTAATAGTGTCCCAAATATTATATTATTATTCTTTGATAACTTATAATAAGACAATAATGAGACATTCTTCTTAAACAGAAGAGCATTTATGAGAAGGTTAATGGGTGTGAGTGAAGCAAGAGATTTGTCACCCGTTCCAGGTGGCGATCGATAATATGCCTATCCCATTAGGGAAGTAGAAGCGAGAATATATATAAGGATAAATGAAATTATAACTAATTTCTTTCTCTCCACTAAACTTGTTTTGGTTAAGATGTTTTTTTTTAAATAAATAACTATCCAGCGATTGACCCCTATCTCAGCTGATGGTAAGTGACGATGAGGTCGATGATGTAGCTCGCTGGAACAGTAATAGCCTATTCGCTCTAGCCTTGAAGAGACCTAAGTTATATTCTACCGGGAAGTGAATTCCAATCCTTAGCAGTTTGCATCAAGAAGGACGAAGCAAAGCGCTTCGTATGGATCAACGGGGTTTCTACTACATATGGATGGTGGCAGAAAAGAGATGGTGGAATTACGTTGTTGTTGTTTAAGATAGATACTAATAATTGTACAGTTAGATTGTAATTAGATAGACGCTATATTGAAAAAAGGTGACGTTAGGAGTACCTATAACCGCCGAGAGTGTATGAGAGGATGTATGAATGTCAATGAAGCGAAAGTGGTCTGTTAGGATCGAGACAAATGGGGATCCGTGATCTCTGCCTACTCCTCTACAGGGAATCAGGCGGGATGTGTATGTATGTAGATTGTAATTAGAGTTAATCTTTATTTGTTACCTTATTCTTGAATCTTATTGAATACAAAAGTAATCATAATGACTGTTGTTCATTAGTTCCAAAAAGATATGTAATAAAAAGGTGCCACTTTTATAAGTATTTTTAGTAATAAATACTGTTTGCTAAAAGTTCAAATTGTTATTTTTTTAAATAGAAACTAAGGATCTTATAAATACACTAACACTATTAAAATGTTTATATTCTACTATATACTCTCATGCTAGTCTGGGACGTAAAAAGAATGCTAACTAGCTGCCGTTCTTCCCCGTTAAAGGCCCCGAGAATATGCCACTAATGGGATGATGGGCTAGCAATGTATCATAGAAATGTTATTACAAATCCAATAAAAATTAACCATGGGTATTATATGTTTCTAAGGTTCTAGACTCTCCGATAGGAATTGAAGGACGTGATTATATTTATGATATACAAAAGAACCCACGTGTTGACCAGATAGTCAGCACTCAGTGTGACAGGTGGTAAGCCATCTCGCTATTTACAAGCACTCACTATTACCTGTTCGGGGAACACGTAAGTTTCTTACGATGTTTTCTCTCACCGTAGTATTCGGTGTATTTCGTAAATGTATTTTTATTACGAAAATGTACATAGAAATTCATGAAACTTAACTCATTCGATGCCGCGCCATTTTTCAGCGTCTTACTAGCGGAGCCGCCATACAAACGGTCATGAACACGCGAGGCGTGTTCGCGGCTCTGCGACTAAGAAAAAATGAACACGCCACGCGTGTCCACTGGCTCTGCGCGAAGTTTAATGTTTCTAAATACGTTAATAATACATTGTGGTAGATTAATTCCATAGTTCTGTTTGTGCAACGAAAGAGATAAGGTTGTGGCAACAGTATAGTGATTTTAAACCAGGAATTATGGCGGAATATGGATATTTAGGTAAATAGGTAAATTAAATATGATGTGCTTCTCAAACTTACTTATATATTATTAAATTTATAATATTTTTTGTTGTTTGTATGGTATATAAATTATTTACTCATCTATCGACTAAAATCATTCAGAAACATATTATTAGTAGAATTTTTATGGACACGCGAGGCGTGTCATTGGCTCCGAATGAGTTAATTTCCATTGGTACATGCTCAAGCGTGATTTGAACCCTGTACCAACTGATACAGAGTTAAGCCCCAAACAACGTGTGCGTTCGCGCAGCGGAATGTTGTTGAATTTAAAGATTTTAATTATGCAGATATTTAGTGTATGACGACGTATAATTGTGTATGGTAAAAAAAAAATTGTGCACGCAGCCATTGTGGAGAAATTCACCAAAAACTGATTCCGCTGGGCGAACATATAACATTATTCTCTATAACGATAAACTCTCTATAACATAGAAAATACCACAATTAAGTATTCTTTGTAATAGAGAATGGCGGCTGCGCTATAAAGAGTGTATCAATGTATGGGTTTTAAGGTAAACCAACCAAATTGTGGTCTTTTCTATGTTATAGAGAGTTTATCGTTATAGAGAATAATGTTATAAAGAGTTTACACTGTATTTAGATTATATCTCAAGTCTCAAGCGCATACTCAAATAAAGTACCTACGTAAACGGTACCTACTTTCTGTCATAGTCAAATACATTTAAAAAAGTAGGTGTACAAAAATAAATGACCTATAAATTATATCGAAACAACAATTGTGTTATCACCTGTACCAATTCAATACCGGTATTATACTGTAAATTTTGAGATGTTACCTAAATATATTGCACGGCCGTTTTTTTGTAGCTATCCGAACTTGGTCGGGTTATGTAGGTTTTCGATGCTTCGTCAGTATTATAATTGTTTTTCTTTAATTACTGAATTTAATGACATGAAATTTTGCATGTGAATAGTTGAATGAATACACTAATTATTGGCATACATTTTACCATGGAATTCCTTTAGAACGTCATGATATTTGACTGCTTTGTAAACAGTGATCTATTCGTGGTAAATTGTCCTATAACTCTTTAATTACTAACGGAACATCATTGATACTTGGCACCGTGTTGCAGACACTTACAAGGTTTGTATAAACGTGAAAATCTAGACCCCAAAGTGCATACTTTAAGAACTAAGACCTAATAAGCGTATTTTACGTTTATATTTTTATCTTTTAAGCCTTACGTTTTTTTTCTAAATCTGTTTTTAAACAAATATAAACAAATTCAAAACAACGTATGTAAAAATCTACAGCTCTCTATGTAAGCGCTTTGTATGAAAACTAGCTAATGGCCAAACGTTCGCGTAGCGGAAACTTGAATTTCTCCGAAGTTTATGCATGCACTAATTTTATTCATACATACACAATTACACACAAATACACACTAATTTTTGGACACATCTCTTTTCTTCTAAAGTCAATGGATCAAAAATCTGTTTTTGGTGAATTTCTCCACAATGGCTGCGTGCACAATTTTTTTTTTACCATACACAATTATACGACGTCATACACTAAATATCTGCATAATTAAAATCTTTAAATTCAACAACAATCCGCTGCGCGAACGCACACCAAACAACTGAGCTAAATCGAATTCTGTTTATTTGTATGAAAAAAATACACATACACATCACGCCTGATTCCCTGTAGGGTAGGGGTAGGATCCACTTTTGTCCCGTTCCTACCAAACCACTGTCGCTTCTTTGACACTCATACACACTCGGCGGTTATAGTATACTACTGTTTATACTGTAATAATAGTTACAAGAGAATCGCGATTTATACTCATGATTAATAACTAACGGGACTTATCGCTTATTATAAGTTTTTATATAATAAAGTTACCTTTATTAACCCGACGTTTCGGCTACGTTGCAGCAGCCATGGTCCGCAGACTAAGTCGTTAGTTATTAATCATGTATACTGTGATACTTATTGAACTTACCACTAAAGCAATGTCGTTAGCATGCCAACAGTATAAAAAGAGCTGGGACAGGGCCCAAGTTGCATAAGAAAGTATCAATACTTTCTCTGTGGTACTAGGCTCAATCTGAAATGAAAATTTGATAGTTTCAAACTAGATGGAACTAGAAAAACGTATAGATTGACATTTTTTATTCCTTTTCGGGATTGAAAGAACCTCGGAGACATATATTGCCTAGGCCACTGTTTATCATGAATATTGTGATTGGGGTTGCAATGTTATAACGGAACATTGGTGACAGGTTGCTAGCCCATCGCCTAATTGATCCCAATTATCCCTAGTCCCTTAGTCGCCTCCTACGACATGCCGGGAAGAACGGCAACTAGTTAGCAATTTTTTACGTCCCAGATAATGTAATAACGCGTAAATGAACGAGAGTAATGATTATAAACATGTTAAAAAAAATGCAAACGCATTCACGACCATTAACCCTTGCGGGGTAGTCAGAGGTTCAGGTGTCCATATCCGCAATTGCGAAGGTAGTAATTCTATGGCCATGTGACAGGTGGTCAGCCATGTCGCCATTTACAAGCACTAACTATTACCTGTTCGAGGAACATGTAGGTTTCCTCACGATGTTTTCCCTCACTGTAGTATTTGACGCATTCATAATGTATTTTTATTACGACAATGTACATTCATCATTCATTAAACTTCATTTCCATTGGTACATGCTCAAGTGGGATTGGAACCCTGTACCCTCGATAGCCCGAATAGCCAAGCCCCAAACAATTGAGCTACGTCGAATAGATATGTTAAAAACTGATAGTTATATCTCTTAAGGGGCGGTATCTACGTATGTAACAACTGTCAGTAGTCACTGAATCCCGTGACTACCGCAAAACAGCTTTTTCGTGATATGTATACTCACAGTGATCTCGTAAGCACTGGCGCATAGAGCCACTGAAGTGACCAGGTAGTAGAACAACATTACTGGAGACATCATACTGTTGTATAGACGGACTTTCCTGTAAAAACAAATATGTAATTACTACGCTTTTCTTCTGCTTTTCAGTGTGGTCGTTGATTATACATACATATATTCACATATAGACTATAGATCGCCACCTGGAACGATTCTGACAAATAATATTAAAATTTGGACATTATTACACCAATTGAACTAGGGGCTTGCTAAGTACATTTAAGACTTGTGTTAAGGGTACTAGTCAACGTATATTTAAGAAATATATACTTATTATTCATTCATAAATACATATATAGCATATTTAATTAACAATCAGACTGGAAAGCAGTACTAAAGCATAGTTCTTAACTCTACCTCCACTGGGAATCGAACCCGGGACCTCACGTTTAGCGTTCAGGCGGCTAACTCATCGCCCCACGAAGGTAGTCAATAATAATAGTTCTGGCTTCACTCACACCCATTAACCTTCTCATACATGCTCTTCTGTTCTTCACGATACACCCGCCTTGAGAAGATTGTCTCCAATTTGATCTGTATACGTTCTACGCGGCCTACCTTCTAATTCTACTTTTCACAATGATACTAATAATGAAATACTTCGGAGTTTGCACTAATAATTGCTGACACATGACTAACCCATCACTTTATATACTTACTCAATAATCTCAACCCGTTTTCCGTGGCATTCTTTAATTTCATCCAAAAACCTGTCTTTAAAACTCCCATCGAATATTCTAGAGCATTTCTGATCCAGCAACAAAAGTTGGCATTTGAAAAACACCATTATTGTAATACACAGAGAGTCGAAAACCGCCATCCAGCCACCCGAGTATACTGTGGCAAAACTCTGGTATATAGATACTGCGATGTAACCTGAAAGAGATGGAAGTTAGTTATGGGATGTAATCAACTGATTTTATACCTGGCATGTCTTAAGAAGAGTAATTTAGATTAATTGGACAAAGGGATAGTAATATTTGGGATACTATTACACAAATTGAACTAGCTCTAGATAAACAGCTGTAGCCCAGTGGGTAGGACCTCTGACTTTTTATGAGAAAGGTCCAAGGTTCGAATCCCGGCTCTGGCATGTACCAATGAATGAAATTTAAAAATGTTTTTTCATTTACGTACATAATTTATTGTCGCTAACAGTGAGGGAAAATACAGTGACGCAAACCTGCCTATTACCTCGAGATATGTAAAAAATAGCCAGTGCCAATATACGGCGATACGGTTCACTACCTATCACGTTGTCTATTTCGTGAAATTCCGAAATTCCGGAAATAGCAACTCAAGCCTCTGACTACCCCGCTATAATAAAAAAGGAAGTGTGTACATACAAGTCGTGAAGCGTACGTATGTTATATGTAATGTGAACTAGCCCCTTGGTAAGTTTATTTAAGACTTGTGTTAAGGGTACTAGTCAAAGTATATTTAGAAAATATAGACTTACTATATAGATAAATACATATATAGTATATAATCAACAACTAGACTGGAAAACAGGAGAAGAAAAGCGCAGTTCTTAACTCTACCTCCACCGGGAATCTTTGGGACCTCACGATTAGCGTTCAGCTGGTTAACCAATCGCGCCACGTAGGTCGTGAAACAGTAAGTTATCTGTACCTAGAAATCAGCTTTGAGAAGCCAAATATAACATTTCCTAGAAATTAATGTAGTCACTTAACATGATACGTACGATATATTCCGACAATTGACAACCTCCGTGGCGCGATCTGAACGCTAATCGAGAGGCCTGGGGTTCATTTCGCGCTGGCATTAAAGTTAGGGACTATACTTTTCTTCTGAATTACAGTCGAGCCGATTATTTGCTATATATGTTTTTTAAATCCATTTGATAAGTAACTCTAACATAAGTCTTAATGGTTTACATATATGTAGTGTATAATTTAAATATGTTCTTACAATATGTAACATAATAATTTATTTAATAATAATGCATTTATCGTTCCTGTGAACTTACTGATTATTAATTTATGTATGTTTATAAACTCTTAATGTTAATTATGCCCTCTTGTTGGTTCCAAAATAATAACATGCACAAGCTATACCCTGTTGAAGTGGACGGGTGGTTACATAGGGGCCAGACCAATAAGACATATGACAGTCAGATAGATGCCATATTGAAAAAGCGTAACGTTGGAAGTACATATAACCGCCGAGTGTTACAGACCACTTTCGCTTCATTGACACTCATACACACTCGGCGGTTATAAGTACTTCTAACGTCACCCTTTTTCAATACAGTAATTTTATTTACATAATAAAATATCTCTTACCTGTAACAGTGTTTTTATCAAATGGAACCCAGGAACTAACGACTTGATCATATTGTCTTGTTCCATTTTTAACACTTTCCCTGTACGAACTTGAAGACATATACTTAACTACCGGCTGGCTAATAACTGAAGGTACGGCGATCAATATAATAACCGTATAAACCTTAAAAACCGCTTTGCAATATCCAGTATACTTATTAAGAAAAGCATTCTCCCCCTTGCTACGAATCTCAAGATCCGTAGCTACTACGAATCGAATTAAAGCCATCCATTTTTGTTTATACTTGAAAAAGGTAGCAATTTTCGCGCAATTCACCGAAGCTACCATGTTGTATTTGACGTTTTTAATGAATTTTCGTAAATCATTCTTTACGTACCACAGGTCTACCCATTCCGTTATAATGAAGAGGAATAAAAGACTGTGGCAGGTTATGTAAAAGCCTTTTTTCCACATAGACTTCGGTAGTAACACTCCCCATACTTTTAAGGCTTTTAGGTTGATTTCCAGTATGCCTTCAGAGATCAGAGGTCTATCCATTTTGTTATTGGATAATATACTTCCTAACTTCACCAAATAAGTAATTGATAATAAAGAGATTGGAACATTTCTTATATACTGATTGGATTTATTCGGAAAAAATACACATAGAGGCGTCAACATGTTAATTACTATGTCACTAGTGTTGGGACTTAAATTATCGAGATTTAGTAATATATTTTTTATTACTTTTTAGTTAAAGAACATTCAATTTTATTTATATGAAGTAATACATCAAATTAAAAGTACTTAATTAATTAAAAAATATATATAATAAAGTCTTAATGCTAAATATATCTACAAATAAAATATATATCTGTCGAATAACTGGCAGTTCATGTTATTGATATTTTCTCAAGTCATTTCTGTTTAGTCGATGTTCATTATTTTAAATGTACATCGGCTTAATAGGTAGAGGATTACAAAATATTTTTTTTAAGCTTTTTCAACACGTAAGGTAGATTCTTTTCTATAACAGTCAGATAGACGCTATATTAAAAAAGGTGACGTTAGGTGTACCTATAACCGCCGAGAGTGTATGAGAGGATGTATGAATGTCAATGAAGCGAAAGTGGTCTGTCAGGATCGGGACAAATGGGGATCCGTGATCTCTGCCTACCCCTCTACAGGGAATCAGGCGTGATGTGTATGTATGTAAGGTAAGAAGATTTTGACACAATATATTTTTGGGCTTATTTCGATGGTTTGGACATGTAATGCAGATGAATGGTAGTAGATTGACAAAAGGAATATATGTGGGTGAAGTAGAAGGGTGGTTACGTAGGGGCCGGCCCAATAGGACATATGACAGTCAGAGAGACGCCATATTGAAAAAGGGTGACGCACGAAGAACTTATAGCCGCCGAGAGTGTATGAGTGTCAATGAAGCGGAAGTGGTCTGTCAGGATCGGGACAAATGGGGATCCGTGATCTCTGCCTATCGTACGATGATATGTATGTATGTTTTTGGGCATCTGTAGCAATATCTGTAGAAATGCAAACTCACATATGACTTGTTTTCACTCATCAATGAATATCGATATCTCAAGTTTTCACACATCACTACATTATTTTCTTTACTACAATTACATAAAGAAATATGTAGTTAATTAATAAGCTTCTAATTATATGTTTGTTTTGATTCTAATCACGTATGAGGTGTCCATGTTACATTGTAATTTGATTTCTTAATAGGAGCGTGGTAGTAGTAATTAATTATAGTATGTTCTGTGCTAGCTGGGACTAGCATAATAATAATATTTGGGACACTATTACACCAATTGAACTAACCCCTTGGTAAATTCATTTAAGAGTACTAGTCAACGTATATTTAAAAAATATATACTTACTAGTGATCCGCTCCGGCTTTGCACGGGTATAAAATATATAGCCTACTCTACTATTTAAAGGATGTTACTATACATATAAACCTTCCTCTTAAATCACTCTATCTATTAAAAACAACCGCATCAAAATCCGTTGCGTAGTTTCAAAGATTTAAGCATACAAAGGGACATAGGGACAGAAAAAGCGACTTTGTTTTATACTATATAGTGATTATATATAGATAAATTTATTCATAATAATATCATAGCCTAGACTATTACCTATCTAGCAATAGTCAGTACCTCAATAGGTTTATAGCGAGCCATTAATTATGCCGATTGATAGGCCTGTTCATTCGAATGAAGTCTACTGTGAATTTTACTTCAGGTCACTGCGTCCTTGATGCATGACTTTACATAGTGTGGAGGCTTATATCATTGAACTGGGACTATTATAAATAGGTGCCTATATCAATACTAATTCGACGTAGCTCAGTTGTTTGGGGCTTGGCTCTGTATCATTGGGTACAGGGTTCAAATCCCACTTGAGCATGTACCAATGGAAATGAATTTCTATGTACATTTTCGTAATAAAAACACATTTACGAAATGCATCGAATTATACGGTGAGGGAAAACATCGTGAGCAAACCTACCTGTTCGTCGAACAGGTAATAGTTAGTGCTTGTAAATGGCGAAATGGCTGACCATCTGTCATATTGAGTATTGACTATCTGGTTAACACGGGTTCGAGGTGTCCATAGAATTACTTACTACCTTCGCAATTGCGGAGATGGACACCTGAACCTCTGACTACCCCGCAAGAGTTAATGGTCGTGAATGCGTTTTTTTGTCTATATCAATACTTTAGTTATAAATCGATACCTAACGGCGCACTTGGCGAAATGACGACCTTTTTGGCGTCTACGCGGTAAAAATATTGGATTATTTTGCTTTTCACTAACATATATTCAACTTAAAAACATCTCTCCTGTTAAGTTTGCTAAATGGCGTTTAGGGCAAGTGCGCCGTTAGGTGTCGATATACATTCACGTCCTTTTATCCTTTTCACGGTGGACAGAATTATGGAGACAAGAAAATATCTTCTTGATCAGTTATTAACATAAATATTGAGGTTGTGATGTTATATGAAACATTGGTGACAGGTTGGTAGCCCATCGCCCAATAAATTCCATTACTTACCCCTTAGTACCTTCGGTGACCCTTACGACATACTGGAAAGGACGGTATCTATATAGCTTGTCTTAAGTTCTAGATATAGGACATGTCTCTATATTATAGATTTATAATATTTCATTAAAGCTAACTGAAGTATATAAAATAGTTAACATAGCCATCACCAATTAAACTATCCCCTTGGTAAGTTCATTTAAGACTTGTTAAGGGTACTAGTCAACGTATATTTCAAAAATATTATACAGATACATACAATTATACTCGTAGCATACATAATAAACGACCAGACTGGAAAGCAGAAAAACATCATTCTTAACACAGCCACCACCGGGAACTGAACCCGGGACCTCACGACTAGCACTCAAGTAGTTCACCGATCGCACCACGGAGGTACTCGAAGTCAATTGTATGTTTTGGAAATAAACAAATCTTATCCCAGAACGAGATCTAAATTTAGTATTTACTCAAGAGCTAAGACAGAACCTAAGGCAGTCGAATACCTAGGAGACATTTCCAAGTTGGTTTGCAATTTGACACTTTTGACTAATTTGCTACGACATCGCCGCCACTAAGATTAGAGCGACTAGGGATGGGAGAATTGAATTATTTATTTACTCATACTTGTTGTTAAGTAATAAATTTACTCACACATATTGGGATTAAAAAAATTAATTTAAATGTGGAGATTAACTAAAAGAAAGGTACGTATCAAATTATCATAGATAAAATATTTTTAATAAAACAGTACAACAGTTAAGTAGTCCATTATCGTATATAATTATCTAGTGAATAAATTAAAAACATCATCAATGACTAAAAAGAAATATAAATTCAAATCCAGCGCGGGTAAATTATTCATTCCATAAAACTGACGACTAAAACATTTTTTACATCGGTTTCAGTTGACATAACAGGCAAAAAACTAGTTCAGTAAAATTATGGCAAAGTCCCTTAGTCGCCTCCTACGACATGGCACTGACATGGTCACATGGTAGCTAGTTAGCTTTCTTTTTACCTCCCAGACTAGCACAGGACAACTAATTACTTATAATTTGCTTAAGTATATTTACTTACTCGTTGCCTTAATATTAGTTCTTACCCACGCTTAGCAAAACAAAAAGACAAACGCGTTCAGGACCATTAACCCTTCCGGGGTAGTCGGAGGTTCAGGTTTCCATCTCCACAATTGCGAAGGTAGTAATTCTATGGACACCTCGAACCCACGTGTTGACCAGATCAGTACTCAATGTGAAAGGTGGCAGGTGGCACTAACTATTACCTATTCGGGAAACAAGTAGTTTTCCTCACGATGTTTTCCCTCACCGTAGTATTCGACGCATTTCGTTAATCAATTTTTATTACGAAAATGTACATAGAAATTCATTAAACTTCATTTCCATTGGTACATGCTCAAGCGGGATTTCAACCCTGTACACATTGATACAGAGCCAAGCCCCAAACAACTGAGCTACGTCGTTTTTTTAAGTATACCCATGTAAACCTTACTATCAGTATATCCAAGTATTTACCCACGCTTTGCCCATCCCTACAGTATCTCCGTTAATGTCGCGTTGCAAATAGCTTTTCGAAGCTCAACTCCGAACAAAGTTCCTGACGAATCCCACTCAATAATTGATTCAATTACTTCCAAAGATCCTCAAAGTATTGAACGGGCAAATTAGATGTATTTATAACCGCTACACGTGTATGCGGAGGTTTAAAGATGTAGTTACAATGTAAGTATGTACAGTCAGCGCTAAAAGTGCAGTCTCAGTAACTTTTTATAAGGTTTACGTTTATAAGAACAAAAGACGGTCATATCACGATAAATTAATAAAGATATCTGATTACCTTTAATTTGCCCGACGTTTCGACCCAGTTGCATAGGCCGTGGTCGTGATATGACCCGGTCTCACATAGTAAATAAAATGAGTATAAATCGCGAGTGTTTAAAAATAACAAAAGACTGATTTACATTTTAAAACTGGCGCACTATGCATTATCATGGCCATTATACGTTCGCGTGCTTCGAAATGTAAAATATTGTCTTTTGTTCTTGTAAACCTTATAAAAAGTTACTGGGACTGCACTTTTAGCGTTGACTGTAGCTTTCTTGACGTATTTCGTAGGAGGTGACTAAAGTATTTAGAGGAAATAATAATCAGTGTATGTATAATTTTATTCCTAAAGGTAATAAAAGGCACCCCCTGGAGGGGAAAATAACATGCCCCATGCTAGTATGGGACGTGAAGAGAATGCTAACTAGCTGCCATTCTTCCCGGCATGTCGTAGGAGGCGACTAAGGGACTAGGGGTAAATGGGCAATCGGTTAGCAACCTGTCCCCAATATTCCATTATGACATGGCAACCCCAATATTCATGGTGATAAGTGATCTAGGAGATATAATATCTCCAAGGTTCTGTCAACTCTGAAAGGGATTAAAGGACGTGAATGTATATGTACCTATAAACTTAAATGTACATGTAGCATACATACATATACGCCCGCAACAAGAGCGAAACTTAGTGAGAAATTTGACGGTTTCCATTACATCGTAAATCAAAGTTCTCGTTGAAAGCTGCTATTGGTTGCGCCATATATCACTTTTATCGCCCAAAGGAGTAGGCCACTTTATCAAGGGATTCCTAACGAACTGTTTAAAGTTTAACACATACATACATACATATACAACATGCCTGTTTCCCTGTAAAGGGGTAGGAGAGACCAGGTTGTACACCTGATATTTGTCTCGAACCTGATAAATAATTTTGCTTCATTGATACTTAAACACATTAGGCGATTTAAGGTACTTCTAACGTCGCCCTTTTTCAATATGGCGTCTATATAACTGTCATAAGTCTTAGTGGCCCGCCCCCTATGTAACCATTCTTCCACTTCACTCATATATATTCCTTTTGTCAATCTACTATCATTCATCCGCATAACATGTCCAAACCATTGAAGCATGTTCAAATCATGCGTCTTTCAGTTCTATTTATAATATCAAGCTCTAAATATCTTTGGCTACATTTAGCATCCACAAAAGACAAACGCGTACACGACTATTAACCCTTGTGGGGTAGTCAGAGATTCACGTGTCCATCTGTCATGTCATCAGCGAAGGTAGTAATTCTATGGCCACCTCGAACCCTCGTGTTGACCAGATAGTTAGCATTCAATGTGACAGGTGGTATGCCATGTTCTACAATATATACATCAAAACATCATATAAACATCAACGTGCTTTGATCCCTTTCAAGACAGACAGAAATTTGAATATACAATAACATCACGTCCAAAATAAAAACAAATAAAAAAGACAAACGTATATAAGCTTCACTACTTATGTAAGCACCCCCTTTTTATTGTAACGGAGTAGTCAGATGCTTGAATGGCCATCTGCAAAATTCTCAAAGAACGTTTGGTATGAGCCACTTAAAACCCGCTTGTCACTTGGTATACAGCACCCAGCGAGATAGGTAGTGAACTGTATCGCCGTGTATGTAGTGAATAATGAACGACACATTGATGATGATGATGATCATTATAATTTAATAATGAAAAACACATTAATAAATCATTCATTGCTAGTTGCCAAAGCCGAGAATCGAACCTAGAATCCTTCTCATTAGAAGTCGGAAGTTGTACCCACTGGGCTACAGACAAAAAAGACAAACGAATTCATTAACCCTTGCGGGGTAGTCAGAGGTTTAGGTTTCCATCTCCGCCATTGCGAAGGTAGTAATTCTATGGCCACCTCGAACCCACGTGTTGACCTGATAGTCAGTACTCAATGTGACAGGTGGTAAGGCATGTCGCCATTTACAAGCTCTAACTATTATCTGTTTGGCGTACAGGTAGGTTACATCACGATGTTTTCCCTCACCGTATAATGCGATGCATTTTGTTAATGTGTTTTTATTACGAAAATGTACATAGAAATTAATTAAACTTAATTTCCATTGGTACATGCTCTAGCGGGATTTGAACCCTGTACCCACTGATACAGAGCCAAGCTCCAAACAACTGAGCTACATCGAATTGGGCTATAGCCACTTTTTATACATATACATACGTACTGAGATTTATTATATCAATTGATACAATATTAAAGTGGCTTTGGTTTAATTTATTACGATTTTTCGCTTAAAACTATTAATATTAAACAATCAACTTTCATTTCATTCACAGTTTTTGATTAGCTGATTATAATAATATATTTATTTTTAGACACTCGCGATTTATACTCATTTTATTAACTATGTGAGACTGGGTAATATACTAATATAGTCTCAGAACACTACGGAATTATGATAAGTAAAATATCAAACTGATATCAGACCGCCAATATATTGCGATAATGCCATTCGAAGCACGTTCTCATACAATATGTTATGAATATTCAGAGGGCAGGCTCACGACAGTCATACATAACAGGGACCCTATTTGCGTATAAATTCACTTTTTAATTAAACCTTATCTATGTATGTGTGTAAATTGTAACGGTAGATTACGTAGGAACAACGGTTTAAATTAATATTGTAAAATGCTAACTAGCTGCTTTTCTTACCTGCATGTGTTAGAAAATTTAACAAGAACACGTAGCCGAAACGTCGGGTTAATAAAGGTAATTTTATTATATAAAACTTACGCGATAAGTCCCGTTAGTTATAAATCATGAGTATAAATCGCGAATCTCTTAAAACTATGAGAACACGTTGTCACCAAGTCCACCCTGAAAGGATTTCAGAGGCATATATAAAAACAAAAAGACAAACGCGTTTACGACCATTGACCCTTGCGGAGTTGTCAGAGGTTCAGGTGTCCATCTCCGCAATGGCGAAGGTAGTACTCAATGTGATAGCTGGAGAGCCATGTTGCCATTTACGTGCACTAAATATTCGACGTAGCTCAGTCGTTTGGGGCTTGACTCTGTATCGAGGGTACAGGGTTCAAATCCCACTTGAGCAAGTACCAATGGAAATTAAGTTTAATGAATTTCTATGCACATTTTCGTAATAAAAATACATTTACGAAATGCGTCGAATACTACGGTGAGAAAAAACATCGTGAGGAAAAACCTACCTGTTCCCAGAACAGGCATATATGTATGTTTAAATATATCTACAATTTTATAACATATACATTCACGTCCTTCAATCCCTTTCGAGGTGGACAGAACCTCAAAGATTTAGTATCTGCTAGGTCACTTTTTAGCATAAATATAAGGGTTGTGATGCCCTAGTTGCCTCCTACGACATGCTGGAAAGAACGGCAGCTAGTTCTCATTCTTTTTACGTATCGATAAATACGAAGGGGGTACGACGATCTAAGACATTTATAGTAAAGTATTGATTAGTAAAACAGATATTAATTTTCTTTTGAACACACCAATTATGATACATTTATCTCCTGTTAAAAAAACATATACATATTTACGTCATATAATCCGGATTCTTTTTTTACAAGTGCGTTATTATTGTTCCACCATATAGAAAACCGATACAAAAACCTCAGACTAGTTTTCAATCGCGTTATTGATATTTGTATTGACGTTAGGAGTATCTATAACTGTCGAGAGTGTATGAGAAGACGTATGAGTGTCAATGAAGTGGAAGTGGTCTGTTAGGTTTGGGACAAAAATATAAGTGATCTCTGCCTACCCCTCTACTGTGTTTCTATGTGTTTTTGTTTTAAATTTCGGACTTTCAATAATGTATCCAACTTGTCTTTTTGTCGTATGTCGTAAGATTGTAATTAGAAATTCATCCATTATAACATTGAAGTGTCAATCTTGACAAAAACTATTTATAATCGTTATTTTCTATCGACCACTTTTAGTATCATGACCGTAAGTATGTAAGTACTTTAGGCGAGTTCAAAGATCAAACTAAGATTAAGTGGATCTTAAGCGCAACTTAACCTTAACTTAGTCCGAAGATATGAATCAAATCTCGCTAAGGAAATCGTCCTAAGTTACACAAGTAGAAAAGTTGTCTTTAAGTAAAGTTCTTTTGCTTTTTTGAGGTTTTCAACACAGTTGGTTTCAAGATTATATTGTTTTAAGTGTATGTTATGGGTGTATGTTAATGCAATAACATATCTTACGCTAAAAATTATGATACCTTATACAACGATGAGGGAAAACATGACGAAACCTACGTGTTCTCCAAACTGGTGCTTGTAAATGGTGACATGGCTTACCTGTCACATTTAGTACTGACTATCTGGTCAACATGTGGGTTCGAGGTGGCCATAGAATTACTACATTCGCAATTGCGGAGATGGAAACCTGAACCTCTGACTATTTTAACTAGGGTTAAAGGTTGTTAACGCGTTTGTGTTTATGTTTTAGTATATTACTTCAGGTACATACATACATAAATTGATCACTCAGCTTTCCAAAGGGATAGGCAGAGACTATCGATCACCTGGAACAATCAAATTCCTCACACCAATAAACCTTCTATTCTAAGACTACAAATTCCAACTTAATCATAAGTTTAAGTTATCCTCCACTTGGCCCATCGCCAGTGTATGTAAGTTAACAAACATGCTGTTCAAAGCTAAGTTATGCGTTGGGCTAGCAACTAATGGGACACAGAAGCAACTTGTATCTATTTGCATGTTGAACTAGGGATAAAATATGGCGCAGATTGCAGGGTTCTTGTTTGGGTAAATAGAATTGAGAGTAGCTACGTTTCTTCTTAGTATTGCATAGTAAGTGACTATATATATACATAAATACATATACATCACGCCTGATTCCCTCTAGAGCAGTAAGCAGAGATCATAATTCCCGATCTGTCCCGATTCTGACAAACCAATGACAAAGACAAACAGTGGTTTAGGTGTCCATTTCCACAATTGCGAAGGTAATTCTAAGGCCACCTCAAACCCACGTGTTGAGCAGATAGTCAGCAGTCAATGTGACAGGTGGTAAGCCATGTCACCCGTCACAAGTATGACAATCCGCTTACGCTTCATTGTGACTCATATACCTCTTCATACACACGGCGGTTATAGGTACTTCTAACGTCACCCTTTTTTAATATGGCATCTATCTGACTGTCATATGTCCTATTACGCCTGCCTAGGTGACTATATTACAACATTTAATTCAATTAAATTGCATATATACATTTTGCGGAATCCCATTTGGGTTGTCTAGAACCTTGGAAATAAATTATCTAGATCCCTTTTAACTATTTTATCGTAATAAATATTGGTTCTCAATCCCGTGGGCGTAAAAAGAATAATAACTAGTTTGCTGTTCTTTCCGGTATGTTGCAAGAGCTGACTAAGGGACTACGGGTAAATGGATTATATTTGGCAATGCGCTTGCAACCTGCTACTGATGTACCATAAGATATGTCAACCACAATGTACTCGTACATGCTAAAAAGTAACCTAGAAGATGTTTTCATGTTTTCGATCATCTGTTCACCTCGAAAGGTATTAAAGGACGTGAATGTATGTATGTATGTAGACCAAACCTAGCTTCCTACAACATGCCAATATGAAAGACAGATAGTTAGCTGTTTATTTACGTCCCAGACTATCAAATAAATTTAAAAAAAGGCAAACGTGTTGACGACCATTAACCCTTGCGGGGTAGTCAGAGGTTTAGTTCTCTATCTCTACAATTGCGAAGGTAGTAATTCTATGACTACTTCGAACCGACGTGTTGACCAGATAGTCAGTACTCAATGTGAAAGGTGGTAAGTCAAGTCGCCATTTGCGAGAACTAACTATTACCTGTTCGGGAACAGGTAGGTTTCCTCACGATGTTTTTCCTCACCGTAATATTTGACGCATTGCGTAAATATATAGTATTAAAACAAATAAATTAAATTTAAACGTAAACAGTTAAGCATTAAGATTTGTATCTCGTAAAATCGTAGCTACGAACGGAAGCTGTATATTCCGACTACGAATCCAGTGATATAGAGCCTCCAAAGTTTTAGGTCACTTATTAACATCAATATTGGGGTTGCAATGTTATATAGACTATTGTTGACAGGTTGCTAGCCCATCGCCCAATAGATTCCATTACCCTCTCCCTTCTGTGATCCCTACGACATACTGGGAAGGATGGTATCGATATAATTATAGCATGTAATAAGTCCCAGGCATAGGAAATTTCTGTATATTATAGATTGCTACTATTAAAGCTAAGTCATTAACTGAAGTATCTAAAATGTTAACACAGCCATCACCAATTGAACTTTCCCCTTGGTAAGTTCATTTCAGACTTGTCAAGGGTACTAGTCAACATATACTTTAAAAATATTTACTTTTTATATACAGATGCATACATATATAGCATACATAATAAACAACCGGACTGGAAAGCAGAAGAGCGTAGTTCTTAACTCTGCCTCCACAGGGAATCGAACCCGGGACGTCACGACTAGCGTTTAAGTTAACCAATCGCACCACGGAGGTCGTTGAAGTCAAATGTATGTTTTGTAGTTATACAAGTCTTAATTATTAACAGTCAGATAGACGCTATATTGAAAAACGGTCACGTTAGGTGTACCTATAACCGCCGAGAGTGTATGAGAAGATGTATGAATATCAATGAAGCGAAAGTGGTCTGTCAGGATCGGGACAAATAGGGATCCGTGATCTCTACCTACCCCTCTACAGGGAATCAGGCGTGATGTGTATGTATGTGTGTACAAGTCTTATCCCAGAACGAGATCTAAATTTAGTATTTACTCAAGAACTAAGACAGAACCTAAGGCAGTCGAATACCTAGGAGACATTTCCAAGTTGGTTTGCAATTTGACACTTTTGACTAATTTGCTACGACATCGCCGCCACTAAGATTAGAGCGACTAGGGATGGGAAAAACGAATTATTTATTTACTCATACTTGTTGTTTAGTAATAAATATACTCACATATATGGGGATTAAAAAGTTTTTTTAAAACATATGGTGATTAACTAAAAAGAAAGGTACGTATCAAATTATCACAGATGAAATATTTTTTAATAAAACAGTACCACAGTTAAGTAGGCCATTAACGTATATCTACATATATATTCACTCATATGAAGTAAATAAAAATCATCATCAATGACTAAAAAGAAATAATAATTCAATTAGCGCAGGTAAAATATTTATTTCATAAAACTGACAACTAACTACTTTTCATTTGCTTAAGTATATTTACTTACTCTTTGCCTTACTATTAGTATTTACCCACGCTTAGCAAAACAAAAAGACAAACGCGTTCAGGACCATTAACCCTTGTGAGATAGTCAGAGGTTCAGGTGTCCATATCCACAACTGCGAAGGTAGTAATTCTATGGCCACCTCGAACACACGTTGTGACCAAGTCAGTACTCAATGTGACAGGTGGTCAGGATAGCTCGGGGAACAGGTAGTTTTCCTCACGATGTTTTCTCTCACCGTAGTATTCGACGCATTTCGTAAATCAATTTTTATTACGAAAATGTACATAGAAATTCATTAAACTTCGTTTCCATTGGTCTCTGTACTCGCTGATGCAGAGCCAAGCCCCAAACAGTTGAACTACGTCGATTTTTTTAAGTATACCCATGTACCTTACTATCAGTATATCTTAGTATTTACCCATGGTTTGCCCAACCCTACAGTATCCCCGTTAATGTCGCGTTGCAAATAGCTTTTCGAAGCTCAACTCCGAACAAAGTTCCTGACGAATCCCACTCAATAATTGATTCAATTACTTCCAAAGATCCTCCAAGTACCGAACGGGCAAATTAGACGTATTTATAACCGCTACACGTGTATGCGGAGGTTTATAGATGTAGTGCTTGATCTAAGACATAAGTAAGTATGTACAGTCAGCGTTAAAAGTGCAGTCCCAGTAACTTTTATAAGGTTTAAGTTTATAAGAACAAAATACTATTTAATTCACTATGTGAGACCGGGTCATATCACGATAAATTAATAAAGATATCTATCTGATCACCTTTATTTTGCCCGACGTTTCGACCCAGTTGCATAGGCCGTGGTCGTGATATGACCCGGTCTCACATAGTAAATAAAATGAGTATAAATCGCGAGTGTTTAAAAATAACAAAAGACTGTTTTACATTTTAAAACTGGCACCACTATGTATTGTCATGGCCACTATACGTTCGCGTGAAATGAAAAATATTGTCTTTTGTTCTTATAAACGTAAACCTTATAAAAAGTTACTCGGACTGCAATTTGAGCGCTGACTGTTCCTTTCTTGGCGTATTTCATAGGAGGTGACTAAAGTATTAAGAGTAAATAATAATCAGTGTATGTATAATATTATTCCTGAAGGCAATAATAGGCACCCACTGTAGGGGAAAATAATATATCCCGTGCTATTATGGGACGTGAAGAGAATGCTAACTAGCTGCCGTTCTTCCCGGCATGTCGTAAGAGGCGACTAAGGGACCAGGGGTAAATGGTGTCTATTGGGCGATGGGCTAGCAATCTGTCACCGATGTAAGGGCATCGCAACCCTCATATTTAAGCTAAAAAATGACTTAGGATGTAGTAATAATCTCTTGTAATCTTTGAGGTTCTGTCCACCCCGACAAGAATTGAAGGACGTGAATGAATGTATATGATATAAAAATGTGGATATATTTACACATACATATGTATATACCTTTTGAAATCCTTTCGGGTTGCATAACATGTCTTAAAAAATATATTTAATTCTCCAATTATCCACCGGGAATGCGACATTTATTTAAAACATGCATTGGTGACAATATGCTAGCCCACCGCCAAAGAAATCCCATTTACTCCTAGTCCCTTAGTCGCCTCATACGACATGCCGGGAAGAAAGGCTGCTAGTTTGCATTTTACAATATTAAATAAAACCGTTGTTACTACGTAATCTACAAAAAACAAACGCGGTCATGACTATTACTCCATGGGGGTTGTCAGAGGTTCAGGTGTTCATCTCCGCAATTGCGAAGGTAGTAATTCTATGGCCACCTCGAACCCATGCGTTAATCAGATAATCAGTACTCAATGTGACAGGTGGTAAGCCATGTCGCAATTTACAAGCACTAACTATTACCTGTTCGGGGAACAGGTAGGTTCCCTCACGATGTTTTCCCTCACCGTAGTATTACGTAATCTACAGTTACAATTTACATACATATATAGATAAGGTTTAATTAAAAAGTGAATTTATACGCAAATAGGGTTGCCCGTTATGTATGACTGTCGTGAGCCTGCCCTCTGAATATTCATAACATATTGTATGAGAACGTGCTTCGAATGGCATTATCGTAATATATTGACGGTCTGATATCAGTTTGATATTTTACTTATCATAATTCCATCCTGTTCTGAGACTATATTATTTATAATCAGTTCATGTTAGGAGGAGGATAGTTATAATAAGCATGTTAGGAGTGACATTGAATGATAGAATTAAAAAAAGTGTGATAAGGGAAGATTGCGGTTTGAAAGAAGATGTAGTGACTAAGATTGAAAAGAGCATGCTTCGATGGTTTGGACATGTTATGCGGATGAATGATAGCAGATTGACAAAAGGAATGTATGTGGATGTAGTGGAAGGGCAGCCTATTAAGACCAAATGACTTTGACTTCTTATGATCTCCATATGAATGATAAAAGTAACCTAAGAGATAATATTATTATAAATTCGACGTGGCTCAGTTGTTTGCGGCTTGACTCTGTATCAGTGGGTACAGGGTTCAAATCCCGCTTAAGCATTTACCAATGGAAATGAAGTTTTATGAATTTATATGTTCTGTCTACCTCGAAAGGGAATAAAGCACGTGGATGGTTATATATATTGTAGAATATGAATGCTAAATGTAGCCAAAGATATTTAGAGCTTGATATTATAAATAGAACTGAAAGACGTATGATTTGAACATGCTTCAATGGTTTTGACATATGCGGATGAATTAGTAGATTGACAAAAGGAATATATGTGGGTGAAGTGAAAGAGTTTTATTAAAATTAATGACATTTAAAAAATAGGTGATGTTAGAAGTACTTTTAACCACCGAGTGTACACGAATGCGACATGGCTAACCACCTGTCACATTGAATACTGACTATCTGGTCAACATTGGCTTCAAGGTGGCCATAGAATTACTGTCTTCCCAATTGCGGAGATGGACACCTACACCTCTGCGTTTGTTTTTTGTGTATGAGTGTCAATGAACCAAAATAAGTTTGTCGTAATCGAGACAAATATGAACACTTGATCTCTCCTACCTCTCTATAAGGAAACAGGCATGATGTATATGTATGTATGTATGTGTTAAACTTTAAACAGTTCGTTAGGAGTCCCTTGATAAAGTGGCCTACTCCTTTGTGCGATAAAAGTGATATATGGCGCAACCAATAGCAGCTTTCAACGAGAACTTTGATTTACGATGTAATGGAAACCGTCAAATTTCTCACTAAGTTTCGCTCTTGTTGTAAATGTGTGTGTGGTAGAATAAACTACTTGTACATGTGAATTTGTAGATACTATATGTATGCAAGTTTATAGCTATTATGTATATTGCGTAGTTAAAGTATTGATTTGTGACATGTGACACTGATCATAATTTTCTTTAGAACACACTTTTCATGGTTCATTCGTATTTTGTTGAAAAACTATACAAAGGTATAAAAATGTACAATAAAAGAAAAAAAAGAAAGGAAAACATTTATTCACTGCTTACATAGGTACATTTTGATATCACGCTATAAATACCCACTTTGACACAACAACAATACATATAAGGAGTAGCCACTTGATGCAGTGAAAAGGTGCTGTCTCAGTATTTAATACGTAAACCAATACGTTAATATACGTACGTACTTCAATACGTTCTTTATCCCTTTTGGGATTGACAGAATCTTGGAAATGTGTTAAAAACTAGCGACCCGCTCTGACTTCGCAAAATATATAGCCTACTCCACTATTTAATGGATATTATTATAAATATAAACCTTCCTCTTGAATCACTCTATCTATTTAAAAAACCGCATCAAAATCCGTTGCGTAGTTTCAAATATTTAAGCATACAAATGGACATAGGGACAAAGAAAGTGACTTTGTTTTATACTATGTAGTGATAAAGTGATTTAATATCTATTCTACACGTTTAGCTTGTAAGAGGTGTTCTTTTCTATCCGCCACTTTTAGTATCATGACCGTATAAGTAAGTACTTTAAGCAGAGAGTTCAAAGATCGAAGTAAGATTAAGGGGATCTTAAGCGCAACTTAACCTTAACTTAGTCTGAAGATATGAATCAAATCTCGCTAAGGAAATCGTCCAAAGTTACACAAGTAGAAAAGTTGTCTTTAAGTAAAGTTCTTTTGATTTTTTGAGGTTTCGGACACAGGTGGTATCAAGGTTATGTTGTTTAAAGTGTATGTCAATGCAATAACTTATCAGACTAAAAATTATGCTACCGTATACAGCAATTAGGGAAAACAACATGAGGAAACCTACGTGTTCTCCAAACTGGTGCTTGTAAATGGCGACATGGCTTACCACCTGTCACATTGAGTACTGACTATCTGGTCAACACGTGGGTTCGAGGTGCCTTAGGATTACTACCTTCGTAACTGCGGAGATGGATACCTCAACCAATGACTACCCGTAATGGTTTATAGTCGTTAACGCGTTTGTGTTTTTGTTCTAGTATATTACTTTAGGTACATACATAGAAGCCGGCCTTATATGACATTAAACAGTCAGATTGACGCTATATTGAAAAAAGGGACGTTAGGAGTACCTATAACCGCCGAGAGTGTATGAGAGGGTGTATAAATGTCAATGAAGCGAAAGTGGTCTGTCAGGATCGGGACAAATGGGGATCCGTGATCTTTGCCTACCCCTCTACAGGGAATCAGGCGTGATGTGTATGTATGTACATACATAAATATATAACTCACCTCTCTAAAAGGTATAGACAGAGACTATCGATCACCTAGAACAATCAAATTTCTCACACCCATAAACCTTCTATTCTAAGACTACAAATTCCAACTTAATCATAAGTTTAAGTTATTCCCCACTTGGCCCATCGCCAGTGTATGTAAGTTAACAAACATGCTGTTCAAAGCTAAGTTATGCGTTGGACTAGCAACTAATGGGACACAGAAGCAACTTGTATCTATTTGCATGTTGAACTAGGGATAAAATATGGCGCAGATTGCATAGTCTTGTTTGGGTAAATAGAATTGAAAGAAGCTGTTTTCTGCTTTGTATGGCATTGCAGGTTACTATTTCTTTACATGAAATTAAATCTGATTACTTTCATTGTGTCTATTGAGAAGCGACTGTAAATATGTACGTAAATGAGAAACACATATTTCACGCTAACGGTGAGGGCAAATATGGTGAGGAAACCTGCCTAATCCTCAGGATAGTCAGTGCCTATATACGGCGATACGGTTCACTACCTATCACGTTAGGTGCTGTCTATCTAGTAATACGCGGGCTTCGAATGACCCATACCTTACATGCCTTCGAAATTTCGGAAATGGGCATTCAAGCCTCTGACTATCCCGCCATACTAAAAAAGGGAGTGTTTTTACACAAGTCGTGAAGCGTACGTTGTTGTTTTTGTTTTTCTATTGAGAACATATTGGGCGAAAGACTAGTAACTTGTCACCAATGTCTCATATGACATCACAACTGCAATATTTATGCAAAAAGTGACTCACGTGATACTATATCTCCAAGGTTTTATCTACCACAAAAGGAATGAAAGGACGTGAATGTATTCGTATATGTTAATAACATACATATATTTGCGTTCCTAAATCCTATTCGGATTGCCTAGAACCTTGGAAATATATAATCTTGAGTACTTTTAGCTATTTTATTGGTACTCAATCCCGTGCTAGCCTGGGATGTAAAAAGAATGCTAACTAGCTGCAGTTCTTTCCGGTATGATGTAGGAGGTGGCTAAAGACCTAGCAATAAATAGAATCTATTGGGCAATGGACTGGCAACCTGTCACCAATGTTCCATAAGACATTACAACCACAATGTACTCGTACATGCTAAAAAGTAACCTAGGAGATGTTTATATGTTCTTTTCATGCCGAAAGGTATTAAAAAACGTGAATGTATGTATGTATGTGAATCAAACCTAGCTCTACAACATACCGCTAAGAAACGCAACTAGTTGCAACTAGTTGTAGTAGTTCGACGACGTCGTGGCGCGATTGGTTAACCACCTGAACGATAATCGTGAGGCCCCGAGTTCAATTCCCAGTGGAGGCAGAGTTAAGAACTACGCTATTCTACTGCTTTCTAGCCTGGTCGTTGATTATATATGCTATATATGTATTTATCTATGTATAATATGTATATATTTCATAAATATACGTTGTCTAGTACCTTTAACGCAAGTCTTAAATGCACTTAGCAAGGGGCTAGTTCAATTGGTGTAAACGTCCTACAATATTATTATATTATTGTAATTATTAGTTAGCTATTTATTTACGTTCCAGACTACCATATAAATTAAATTTAAACGTAAACAGTTAAGCATTAAGATTTGTATCTCGTAAAATCGTAGCTACGAACGGAAGCTGTATATTCCGACTACGAATCCAGTGATATAGAGCCTCCAAAGTTTCAGGTTGCTTAATTAGGGTGAAACGCGAGAATGTCGTTATATGTTCGGAGGGTGGAGTGGTACATATATAGGGGTTTATAAAGCCTTAAGGATGGATAGAATATTGAGATATAATAAGAATATGTCTTTAGTCACTTTTAGCATAGTCTCGGATTTATGATTGAAATGGAATATAGGTGATACCATCTACCGCTTAATTACATACTCGTTTATAGATAAGACAAATGACGTTCATGACTTTTTAACTCGTGCGGGGTAGTCAAAGGTTCAGGTGTCCATCTCCGCAATTGTGAATGTAGTAAATCTAGGGATACCTCGAACCCATGTGTGGACCAGATAGTCAGTACTCAATGTGACACGTGGTAACCCATGTCACTATTTACAAGCACTAACTATTACCTGCTCGGGGTAGGTTTCTGCACGATGTTCTCCCTCACCGTAATATTCGATGCATTCCGTACATGTATATTTATTATAGACTAGTGACCCGCTCCGGCTTCGCACGGGTATAAAATATATAGCCTATTCCACTATTTAATGGATCTTATTATACATATAAACCTTCCTCTTGAATCACTCTATCTATTAAAAAAACCGCATAAAAATCCGTTGTGTAGTACAAAGATTTAAGCATACAAAGGGACATAGGGACAAAGAAAGCGACTTTGTTTTATACTATATGTAGTGATTCTAATGACTCCTAATATACTTTTGTGAAGAAAGGCATCTAGTTTAAATTCTACGTCCCAAACTCCTCATCGTAGTAGGGAAAAAGGCTTTATAGGACAGCCTCTAATTGGCCCCGGGGGAAATTTGTCTTTTTGCAAAACTACCCCGTGCTACGAACGATAAAGTCGTAGTTTCAAAGTTAACAAGCTACGGTTTTTGATTATCATAGTGGAAAGTAAAAGAGTGGGTTATTGAAATTTGTGCTGATTAGGGATTTTAATTTAGGTAACTAGCTGTCAATCTTTACTAGGAGTATTTAATCTCGTCCTTTGGTAGTTTGGGACGTAAAAAGAATGTTAACTAGATGCCGATCTTTTCGGCATGTCGTAGGAAAAGACTAAAGGATGAGGGTCAATGGAGTGTTTTGGATGATGGGCTGGTAACCTGTCTAACCATACATGTTACATGTAAATGTTAGTACAAATTAGTAAATCTATTTTATGAAGCTGAAGAGTTAGTATGTTTGAACGCGTTAATATCTGGACGTACTTGTTATAATGAAAAAATATATTTATGTGATGGACAAAGCATTTATTTTATTAAGGAAGGTTATATGACATTACGCTGCAATTATTAGAAGACATTGGAAAATATGGAAAAAAATGACAGTATATTTATTGTGTCCGCATTTAGGAATATCTAACCAAAAAGAAGTGATTGTTCTAAATGAATCATATATATATGTATATAAGAATATATAATTTTCTGTACGTATTACGTAGTAAATACTACTGTGAGGGAAAACATCGTGAGGAAACCTACCTGTTCCCCGAACAGGTATTAGTTAGTGCTTGTAAATGGCGACATGGCTTATCACCTGTCACATTGAGTACTGACTAATCAACACGTGGGTTTGAGGTGGCCATAGAATTACTACCTTCGCAATTGCGGAGTTGTTCACCTGAACCTTTGACTACTCCGCAAGGGTTAATGGTCGTGAAAGCGTTTGTTTTTTTTGTCTGTTTTTTTGTATAAAACCTCAATCTATTTAACGATCCCTCTCACTATCAAATTGAATAGCAGCGTATGATAGAATTTAAAACTTACCAACTACCTAACAAGCTTTGCCCCAACTTTTTCCATTCTAATTAGTCGCCTATTAAAACTGAACTAAAACTGAATTTTCAATGAACCTAGTTAGGTGGAGTTTCTTGGAAAAAAGGTTTTAATCTCATCCTTTATAAGTCAGGGACTTTATTGGAGCAACCATCTGTCTTTCTGCTATAAAACATGTTATATATTGAAAGGGTGACGTTAGAAGTACCTATAACTGCCTAGTGTGTATGAGAAGATGTATGAGTGTCAATTGAGCAAAAGTGGTCTGTCAGGATCGGGACAAATGGGGATCCGTGATCTCTGCCTGCCCCTCTACATTGAATCAGGCGTGATGTGTATGTATGTATATAAGTATTCATGCCTCTACTTTTCGAACGGGATATCTATCGATCGCCACAAGGAATGATCCTGACAAATCTCTCTCCCCTCACTTGCATTCATTAACCTTCTTATACAAGCTCTTCTGTTCTTTACGTTACTCCCTAAAGCAAAATATGTTTCATTTGAACTGTGAAAAATTTGCACTCTTTTCTTAACTTTATCGTTACTATAATTAAATATTTGTTTAGTAAAAAATAGGCCTAAATGTATATATGTACATGCATAAATAGTAGCCAAAGACGTGAATTACCACAGCCGTTTTGTATTGCAATGAAATGTATTTTTAAGAAACACAGTTTATCCCGTTTGTGGGAGATTTTCCAGAAATTTACGAGTGGCGACACTTGACATAAGACCTGCTTCTTACAGGGTAAGAATTTAATAACATACATACATACTTCCCGCGACCACGGCCTATGCAACTGGGTCGAAACGTCGGGCAAAATAAAGGTAATCAGATATCTTTATTAATTTATCGTGATATGACCCGGTCTGTCATAGTAAATAAAATACATACATACATTTCACGTTATTTAATCCCTTTCGGGGAGAACAGAACGTCAGAGCCACAATAATAATAATCCTTTAGTGAAACTTAACAATACATTAAATGACTACAAGACTAACGCGTTCACGACAATTAACCAATGCGGAGTAGTCAGAGGTACGGGAATCCATCTCCACAATTGCAAAGGTCTATGGCTACCACGAGCCCACGTGTTGACCAGATAGTTAGTACTCAATGTGACAGGTGGTAAGCCATGTCGCCATTTACAAGCACTGACTTTAGTATTAGACTATTACCTCACGATGTTTTCCCTCACCGTCACATGTCACAACAATATTGATGAATAATTATATAAAACAAAATTAAATAAGAAAAATACTAATAAATAATACGTAATTAAGGGTTTGTCGGAATATCAGCGTTGGTAGTGTGAATTTCACACAATCGACATTAGCTAAGACAAATCCTATTCACACTTGCGCGGGGTTGCCATGTGTGCTTGGTTCCATTAATGTAAATTATTGTATTATTAATTCTTTTCTCTATTTGGGTATATGTATTACTACATCTAGTGTGAATAAAAGGAAATTTGTTATTTAAAAACACGAATAAGTTATATTAAAATTACCAATAAGAATTAATAATATCTCCTATATCACAATTTAACCATTTATATTGGAGTTGTTATGTGATAGGGAACATCGGTGACAGGTTGCTAGCCCATCGCCCATTATATTCCATTCACCGCGAGTCCATTTACCCCTAGTCACCTTTTACAACATGCGCGGAAGAACAGCAGCTAGTTCATTCTCATTCAGCATCAACACGTCACATAAATCATACGCTTCACGACTTGTATATACACACTCCCTTTTTTATTGTGTCGGAGTAGTCAGAGGCTTGAGTGCCCTTCTCCGAAATTTCGATGGCATGTTAGTTATGAGCAACTCAAAACCCACATTTTACTATATAGACAGCAACCAATGTGATAGGTAGTGAACCGTATCGCCGTATATGGGTACTGGCTATTACCTATCCCGAGGGATATGCAGGTTTCCTCACGAGGTTTTCTGTCACCGTTAGTAATGTATTAGATATTAAATTATTATGTATTTCGCAATCCGTGAACTAAATTCAACTCTACCCCACAAGAACACAGTCTAAATTCTTTTGGCAATGCACCAAGAGGGTTTCTGTTTTTCCTCTGCTCATTTCTGCCCATTCATCTGGCAAGTTTTGTCATCTCAAAGCGATTTAAGTTGACAGAACTTTCCAGGCCTTACTCTGAACATACACACATACATAATAACACATCACGCCTGATTCCCTGTACAGGAGTAGGCAGAGATCATGGATCCCCTTGTCACGATCCTGACAGACCAGTTACGCTTCATTGACACTCATACATCTTCTCAAACACACTTGGCGGTTATAGGTACTCCTAACGTCACCCTTTTTCAATATATAATAGCATCTATCCGACTGTTATATATCTTATTAGGCCGGACCCTAACTTACGGTTAAACATATACTATATTATACTTATTCTTCTTCTTTGTCCAACCCTCTTCCCAGTTTATCTGGGGTCGGGTCTCCTCGTACACTTGCGCCATAGAGCTCTGTTCTGGCTTGTCTGAGCGCTCAAGTTCTCGCCTTGCATCTCCTTGTGCATGTTTGTCCACCAGGTGGCGGGTGGTCTCCCTCTACATAATATACTTGTTAAACAAAAATATTATTAAAATTTTATTATTCCAGTTTTGTTTTGTTGATTACATGTACTATATATGTATTTATCTTTATATAATAAGTATATATTTCTTAAATATACGTTGACTAGTACCCTTAACACAAGTTTTAAATGTACTTACCAAGGGGCTAGTTCACTTGATGTAATAATGTCCAAATATTATTACATTATTATATGTAGACTAGCTACCTTATACATATGTTATACTTACATATATGTGTATGTAGATTAGGTATACATACATATGTGTCTAAATGAGACCCGGTGGCGCCGCGGTTTCTCCCTCGAAGCCTTATTAAGCTATGCAAGGCTTTTGAGGAATATTACAATTCGTGCATCGTCGAATTAATTGTATAGGTAGCGAATTGTGAAATGCTTTAATGTTTAACTACCTTCCTAAGGTACATTCACGTCCTTTTACCCTTTCGGGGTGTACAGAACCTTGAAGTTATCAAAACATATCATTATTGCTTATTAGCATCAAATTGAGGTTGCTATGTCATATGGAACATTAGTGACAGGTTGTCAGCCTATCATCCAATAGATTCTATTGACTCCTAGTAGCAAAGTTGCTTTCTACGACATGCCGGGAAGAACAGCAGCTGGTTAGCATTCTTTTTACGTCCCAGACTAGCACAGAATCATATGTTTTGAACTACATACATATTACGTCAGCCTCCTTACAGTAAGGGTAACGGAGGGTAAGTAGATATCATGAAACCAAAATAAATTAAATTACGTAAACATAAACACCACACCTGTCTCCCTATAGAGGGTAGGCAAAGATCACGAACCACCGTTTTTCTCAATCCTTTCAAACCACATTTTCTTTTATCCTACATCCATACACTTCCTTACCGTATATGTTTATGATTTATTATTATTAAGTACTAGCGACCTGCTCCGGCTTCGCACGGGTATAAAGTATATAGCCTACTCTACTATTTAATGATGTCATTTCACATATAAACCTTTCTCTTGAATCACTCTATCTATTAAAAAAAACCGCATCAAAATCCGTTGCGTAGTTTCCAAGATTTAAGCATGTATTATACTATGTAGTGATAGTAACTATTAAAAACATATTGAAAAAGGGTAACATTAACAGTACCTATAACATCCGAATATGTAAGAGATTTATAAGTATCAATGAACCGAAAGTTATTTATCAAGATCCTTATAATCTTCACAGGTTCTCTGCCTACGCCTCTACAGGAAATCAAGCGTAATGTGTGTGTACATATGTATTAAACCAAATGTATGTGAAGGTCCTTGATTACGCCGTGTCTCGTTAATTAAAACTCGGAGCAACGCATCTCAACTCAAGTGTAATTGCTGCAACGAATGGAATGGAATTTATTCACGTGCTTGCTAGTTTGGGATTTAAGAGGGATTGAGTAGCTGCCTTAAGGGACTATTGATTATAACGTACATACATTACAATTATAATATATAATATAATAATTATAGTTTTAAGAGATTCGCGAATTAGCGACATGGTCAGTCTATGTGACCATGGCTGCTGCAACGTAGCCGAAACGTCGGGTTAATAAAGGTAACTTTATTATATAAAAACATACGCGATAAGTCCCGTTAGTTATTAATCATACATTGCAATCTCATCATCCTTGGGTAGTCAGAGGTTCAGGTGTCCATCTCCGCAATTGCGAGGGTGGTAATTCTATGGCTTCGAACCCTCGTATTATTTAATAAATGCTTATTTTTAGTGTTTTAGATGCCTGTTTTGGTAGGTTATTTAAGAAGGCAGTTACATAACTTTACTTAAGTTTACCTCTCTACGTGCCCGACGGTATAGGCAGAGACTGTCAATCGTCAATAGGCAGCTGTAATAAGGTGTGACTATGACTATGACTATTAGTAGTGGACTAGTACTTAAATTGTATTAATGGAAAATCAAAGACAATAAATATATAAATCCGTAGTAGGGGTTCTAAGGGTTGAAATCCCACTTGAGCATGTACACTAATGGACAAAAAGTTTAATGAGTTTTTATGTACATTTTTATAATAAAAATACATTTAACGCACCGAATACTACGGTGAGGGAAAACATCGTGAGGAAACCTACCTATTCCTCGAACAGGTAATAGTTACTCGACTTACCACCTGTCACATTGAGTACTGACTATCTTGAACCTCTGACTGTACAGTAAACGAGTCTTTCCTTTTATTCAACCCAAAAGGGATTCATAAGCGTGAATATATATGTATGTATATCAAGTTACAGGAAAACCAAAGCCTTCTGAACTTAACGAAAACTTTTCTACTTGTGTAACTTTGGAAGATTTCCTTAGTGAGATTTGATTCATATCTTCGGACTAAGTTCAGGTTGAGTTGCGCTTAAGATCCACTTAAGATGTTGAGTGAAGTTAAGCAAGGTTGTTCATGATCAGTAATTAGATGGGTGACCATTTTTGGTTTAGAACAGGTAATGTTTTGATGAAATGTTTTATTTGCTTACAAGAACACTCTAAATATGACAAAAAGATAAGTACAATATTTGGTTTTATCCATCTTTTTGGTAATTATTGACATGAATGTGTAGAATTCATCATCTCATGGTCGTGTATTTAAAATACATAACTTTTAGGGTAGCGAGAACATTGGAAACATAAACATTTTCTCAGTCTTTTATCAATGACTGGGTTGTTAGTCATTTTCCAATAGACACTATACTACTGTTATGTTCTGTTATGTTACAAATGTGTATCGTTCAAACTCTTAGGTTAGCAATTACATTAACATATATAAATCGGATTTAGCGCAATTAATTCAGATTCAATCATCCTAACAGTACTCTTTCTCATTTCCTGCGTTATATCGGTGAGTAAAAAACATAGCTAGTCTTTTTATTTACTATGTGAGACCGGGTCATATCACGATAAATTAATAAAGCTATCTGATTACCTTTATTTTGTCCAACGTTTCGACCCAGTTGCATAGGCCGTGGTCGTGGAAAGACTAGCGTATCAGCTAATCTAATTAATTTTTTAATTTATCGTGATATGACCCGGTCTCACATAGTAAATAAAATGAGTATAAATCGCGAGTGTGTAAAATAACCATAGCTAGTCACTCAATAAGAATCCCAGATCCGCACAAAACTGGTTCAGGGACTAAACTGTGCTAGGGGTAGTCTAGTACATTGTTTCACTAGTCATAAAGAGCCGAAAGGCATAAAATTGGTGTCTGGCACAGTAGTAAAAAAGTCGATAAAATTCTTCCACCCTTGACATAACTAATAAAAATGTACCGACTTTGTTAGGTACGATATTTCGGGTCATACTGAAGTAAAAAGGATGTTAACTAGCTGCCGTTATTTCTAAAATGTCAGAGGTGACTAAGGGAATAAAATTAAGTATATTGGGGTGACTTTTCTATTTCTAGTCACCCCAAAACGTGTAAAAAATACTTCTCTTAAAGACTAATTTTTCTGAGAATATTACATACATACATACGCTTCACGATTTGTGTAAACACACTCCCTTTTTATTATGGTGGGGTAGTCAGTAATTTCGAGGCATGTTAGGTATGGGTCATTCGAAACCCGCGTATCACTAGATAAACAGCACCCAACGTGATAGGTAGTGAACTATATCGCCGTATATAGGCACTGACTATTACCTATCCTGCGGGATAGGCAGGTTTCCTCACGATGTTTTCCCTCACCGTTAGCCTCTGTAAAATATGTACGTAAATGAAAAATACATATCTAAATTTCATTCATTGGTACATGCAAGAGTCGGGATTCGAACCTAGGACCTTTCTCATAAGAATTCCGAGGTCTTACCCATTGGACTACAGCCGCTTTGAGAATATTACCTTTTTTAGATAAGTAATAAACGCTTTAAGTATATGTATTTATGTATATAATGTAACAATCGCGTTGTAGTCAGTCCAGTATTTACTGGAACGAAAATAGAATGCAAACTAGCTGCTTTTCTGCCCATTCATGTCGTAGGAGGCGACTAAGAGACTATTGGTATATTTGGTATATGGAATCTATTGGTCGATAGGCTAGCAACCTGTCACCAATATCCCATATGAAGTCAAAACTCCAATATACATGCTAATAAGTGACCTGGATGTTTTAATGTCTTCAAGGTTCTGTCCAACCATTAAAGGATTAAAAGACACTGTTATCTATATGTATGTATGTCAAGCAATCAATTAATCAGCCTATGACAGTCGACTGCTGGACGTAGGCCTCCCCAAGGTAACGCCACAAAACACGATCACTCGTGGCCCTCAGCCAACCACTACCAGAGACCTTTTTTAGGTCATCGGTCCATCTGGCAGGGGGGCGTCCTACACTACGTTTACCGAGACGCGGCCGCCATTCGAGAACCGCTTTGCTATTTATGTATGTATGTAACAATTGTGTTATACCAAACGTGTATTCTTATTCCATTAATTTGATTGTTGTTGGTCACAAATCAACTGCGACCGAAGGGGAGTAAAACCCGAACTAGGTAATAGAGATGGGGCAGTGTTGTAAGTATTTGTTACTGAGTATATGGGTAAATAGAAGTAGTAAAGGTACCTACGACTTTATTCCAAATAAATTGGGTAAAGGACTTAATGTAGATGAATCCAATTAAATTATGTAATACCTATAACCCACGAACCTAATATAAAGAGGACCCGGCAAAAGGAGCGGTCCCCGTTACGCGATGCGGAGTCTTAAATGGATGGCGTGTTTTGATAGATGCGGAGACTAAAAATGTGTAGTAGAAAGAAGATACATATGTTTTGTCTCACAAAATGCCGTGTTTTAATTGGATGTAATATCTCCCCTCCATCCCGCGTACTTTGTTTCATCCCGCGAAATGTCACGCTAGTTTCCATATAAATATTGCGTAAGACCCACTCCTCTTATTAATTTCTCTATGCTGTACAGGGTGGCGCATTCAAAACGGTCAGTATGGGAAAGTCTGACACTATAAGAGAAACGAAGATTTGTTCTTAGGAAAAAATAAAAACTGCATTCATACTTTCTTTGAAAAAACAACTGTATCCAGTACGGGAATCGAACCCGGTTTCTTTGAAAAAATAAACTTGCCATTTTCACTTTTTCTTTTTAAATATCGATTGTGTAGGTCTTAAGCTGTAAATGTCTCTATGAAACATGATGTCCAAAATGAATAAATAACCTATAAAGTGTGTTTGAGAAGGTGAATGAAGCGAAAGTGGTTTGTCAGGTTCAAGATGGATGATCTGTGATCTCTGCCTACTCCTGTACAGGGAAACGGGCGTGATGTGCATGCAAATGGTCACTTATATTCCATATTGATACAGTATTGTTTGTTGTACCGATCAAATAGTAGACAATTTTCTTAAGGTGGTGTACGTATTGAAGAACAGAAGAGCATGAATGAGAAGGTTAATGGGTGTGAGTAAAGCAAGAGAGATTTGTCAGAATTGTTCGATGTGGCCATCGGTAACATTTGTATATCCCATAGAGGAGTAAATATATGCATGACGATTTTATAAGTTTTTTCCTTACCTTTTCATATATAGTTTAATACTGATTGAGTAAGTGAATGATGAGTAAATACTCATCGACATCTCATGCCCATCACTAAACGTATAATGTGTTGACATACGTCTTAGAATAAAGAGAGGGGAGTTCCGCGAAAGCCTGATTAATAGATATTGCCTCCGCTAGGATTAATGACCTATTTACTGAGGAAAACGTGAAGCCTACATCTATACTTCGATAGTTGCCGAAAACATCGGGGTTATTTAATAATAGTGTAAGAATATGTACAACTACAGAGAAATTGTATCACTACATAGTATAAAACAAAGTCACTTTCTCCGTCCCTATGTCCCTTTGTATGCTTAAATCTTTGAAATTACGCAACGGATTTTGATGCGGTTTTTTTAATAGATAGAGTGATTCAAGAGGAAGGCTTATATGTATAATAACATCCATCGAATAGTGGAGTAGGCTATATATTTTATACCCGTTCGAAGCCGGAGCGGGTCACTAGTATTAAACAATTTATGAAGTTTTGGTCCAGAGGTTGTCGTTGGCAATCCAGCGGGGCAACGCTGCTAGTGTGCTGGGGGCTTTCGCTTCTGGGTGCTAAATTCGGTACATTAGTACCGCTGTGTAAATATTTACTGTTTGATAGATTGAAGTTTTTTTTGTTTTAATTTGTACATATTTAGTTTTATTTTGTTTAAATTTATGAATACTACGCTAATGTATTTAATAGATAAAAATACTGCGGTAATATATAAATAGCGTATGTGTATAAAATTAAAATTCTTCATATATAATAAAAAACAATGTATTTGTGGACATTGTCTATCGATGTTGCAAGCTGAAGTGGCAGTGGGCTGGCCACGTATGTCGCAGAACCGACGACCGTTGCGGTTCTGAAATGGCGACTACGTCTCGGTAAAAGTAGTGTAAGACGCCCCCCTGCTAGATGGACCGATGACCTGAAAAAGGTCGCTGGTAGTGGTTGGCTGAGGGCCACGAGTGATCGTGTTTTGTGGCGTACTCTTGGGAAGGCCTACGTCCAGCAGTGGACTGACATAAGCTGATTGATTGCTTGATATAATAAAAGTAGACTACAGAGAAATAATTGTAAAACACCCTATTTTCCCAATACATACAAAATATGGTATCGCTTCTTTGACATGTCTACGTATACATATTTTCTTGTAACGTACATACACATCATGACCGTTTCCATGTAGAGGGTCAGGCAGACATCACAAAACCCCATCTGTCTCGATCCTAACAAACTACTTTTGCTTCGTACACCTCCTCATACAAATTTGGCGGTTATAGGTACTTTTAACGTTACTACATTCATTCATTCACATTGAACTAGCCTCTTGGTAAGTATATTTAAGACGTGTGTTAAGGGTACTAGTCAACGTATATTTAAGAAATATATACATATTATATACAGATACGTTGCAGCAGCCATGGTCAGGGGCAGACTGACGATGCATATTTCTTCGCCTCCACCGCAGCGTCCTGTCCTGTCTGTGTGTGTAAAGGTAACTTTATTATATAAAAACATACGTGATAAGTCCCGTTGGTTATTAACCATGGGGATAGGCAGAGACTATTGATGGTCACCTCGATCGGTCCTGACGAATCTCTTGCTTCAATCACACCCATTAACCTTATCATACATGCTCTTCTATTCTTCACGCTACACACGCCTTGAGAAGAATGTCTCCAATTTGATCTGTATAAGTTCTACGCGGCCTACCCCGTCCAACTCTACCTTCCACTTTGACGTTATAGATTCGTTTTATGACCCTTCTTTCACCTCATTACCCCATAATCATTTCTTACTACCGTACATTCATCTACTCACACTAACCGATAGCAATGATATATGTATTCATGACAGGGTGCTACGAATCATAAATTCGTAGCGAAATATGCAAGGTAACCTTCGAAGTCACGTAGTCACTACGTAATAACGTCACGTAGTATAACGGACATTGCGAATTGGTAACGATTGAAATGACAGCCTCGTTTTTAAGTTAAGGCTTTAAAGGTTTTTGTAGTGGTGATTATGTATGTATTCGTATATGTACATATAATTTGACATAACATACGCTTCACGACTTGTGTAAACTAATTCATTTTTTATTATAATCCCGCTATAATCAAAGACTTAAGTGCCCATCACCGACATTTCGAGAGCATGTTAGGTATGGGTCACTCAAAGAACGCGTTTAACTAGATAGATAGATAGACAGCACCAACGTGATAGGTAATGAACCGTAACGCCGTATACAGGCACTGGCTATTACCTATTCTGAGGGATAGGCAGGTTTCCTCACGATGGATAACATTCTCACTGTTAGCGACTTTAAATTATGTACGTACATATCACATCACAACCCCTATATTTAATGTTAAAAGTGACCTAAGAGAAACCTCCTTGAAAGGATTGTATATGTATGAAATTAACATTCTTTATTTTCATTCGAACCGACGACTGTTGAAGCAAAAATTGCGTGCGTTTTTATAATCATTTACCGGACTGGATTACGCGATTGCCCTTGCCTAAATTTAAGACTATAGTTAGAGGCCGACTAGTCCGGGGCGCTTACTACGCGGTCGGAGACTACCTTGCCGATGCTCAGGGTTGGCAATGAGTGCATCTAGAGTACCCGCCACATACGGTGGCAGTAGCCAAACTTGGAACTAAATTTGACGTTTCCGCCATTGCGTGTTATTTTGTATGAAAAGTAAATTTAGTATTACCAGCGTTGTGTTTTTTGCCCACTCTTTGTAATTTTTATGTTTGTTAAGGGTGATTATAATAAATTGATTTCCGGAGTTTCTTGTTAGTTCTTCTCCAAGCTAGGGTCTCCGCTGATCTAACCTCGGTAAAAAATATGTAAAGACAATGCTCAGTGCCATGTTTGAAATAATAGTTTTAAGAGATTCGCGATTTATACTCATGATATAAGATATAAGGGTGTGTATAAGATTGATTGCAGCTGTGGGAAATCCTATGTCGAACAGACTAAACGGTCTATTGCGGACAGAGTGAAGGAACACATAATATATGTAATATATAATAAGAAGGATAAGTCCCGTTAATTATTAATCATGTTTGAAATAGTATAATAAACATATTTTGACTTTGATATATTAATTTGTTTTATTTGAGTTTATAGCTCTGCAACCAAAGATCGTTACAAATGAAACCTATAATGTTTCGAGCCGTATGGCACAGTGAGTGCTAGTTTTGGCGTGTTTACTGGTAACACTGAATTACGCGACTGTGGCGACGCCTCCAACTGCCACCGTATGTGGCGCGATCTCTAAGCTATATGTGCAAAGTTAATTATGTTTCTTTATAAATTTGTTTTTGTAAATGGCACTGGGCAAAAAATCCTGAAAGCCGGAGTTTCTTGTTGGTTCTTCTCCGAGCCAGGGCTTCCGAACCAACGGTAGAATTTCAATGATAAGAGACAACCAGTGTCAGGCAAATGTTTTGACTTTCAATGAATGTACTGTACTTGTACTTATGTTGAATAAAAACATTTGACTTTGACTTTGACTTTGAAAACGGTCCTCAAAAAGCATCCACGTGTCGGCAAACGTAGTGTAGGATACCCCATTGCTAGGTGGACTGATGACCTGAAAAAGGTCGCTGGTAGTGGTTGGCTGAGGGCCACGAGTGATCGTGTTTTGTGGCGTAACCTTGGGGAGGCCTACGTCCAGCAGTGAACTGACAAAGCCTGATTGATTGGTTTTCATTCATTGGTGCATGCCAGAGCCAGCATTTGAAGCTAGAACCTGTAATAAAAAGTCGGAGGTTTTACCCACTTGGCTACAGCCGCTCTATAATATAATATAATGTTGACACTCTGGAAATTAGTGGACAGATCCTTGGACTATGAATTTCCTTAGTCACTTATGTCACAGATATAAGATTGCATATTTAAAATATTCAGATTTTTATGTGATTTTATATATTCCTTGTAAAAAGGCGATTAATATCTAAGAAATGATAAAGGTTGTACAATGGTACAGTTATATATTAAATTTATAATTTAAGAAAATTACTAGTTAGTCAGCACTCAATATACCAGAAGGTAAGCCGTGTCGCCATTGAGAAGCCCTGATTTACCTATTCAAAGGAATACATGTCTATGTTTTAGGTATTTAAATGTCTCATTATTAATTGTATAAATTTATATGTACATTTAAATCTAGGATAAAGGATGCTTTTTCAACATAACGTTCATCCGTTTTTTCAAAATAAATAAAATACAAAACGTATTTTTCTCCTATTTTCCCTTTCCCTATATAAGCACATTACCTACTCTCACATATCTACACACCCCTCAGCTTAGGATTGCGAATCCACTTTTCGTACCCAAAAGCAAACAGAGTAAGCAGACTCAATATTCAGAATGGATATCAGATTGCGGAAACAAATAAAACTAGGCGAAACGTGATTCTACTAATTGGGATTAAGCTTAATATTGACGACCTTCGCGTTCCAATTGGTTTACCACCGGAACGCTAATCGTGAAGTCCTAGAGATTCCTGGTGGAGGCAGAGTTAAGAACTAAGCGTTTCTTCTGCTTTCCAGTCTGGTTGTTCTGGTCTGGTTGTGTACATAACATATTATGCATTTATTTATATACAATATGTATATATTTCTTAAATATACGTTGACTAGTACCTTAACACAAGTCTTATATGAACTTACTAAGGGACTAATTCAATTGGTGTAATAGTATTCTAAATATTTTTATTAATATAAGTAATATGCGGCTAGCGGTGGACCAATAGTAGTAGCGGCACATCAATGGAAGAGCATAGTCCAGCATTGCCAGAAGAGTCAGAATCCTCAGTCATGAGGGATCAGCTGTATGGTTCAAGATCATTAAAGTGTTTCTTGTATATATAGAAAATCTGATTTTCATTCAATAACTTGGACTATTTTGTACTGTAGACTAATGAGGGTTGGTTGATTAAAATAAGAAACAAAAGAAATAAATAAAAGGTTGATGTAGAAGGCGTGATCAATTTCTGGATGTGTAACTATCTTAAAATGTTCACAATAGCAAGTCTATCATCTACATAATCCAATAAAACCATAAGTCCTTTATTCACATCTTACAATTCATACTTGATCACAAATAGCAGAACCGAGTGACTCAGGATCTAGTACTAAAAAGTAGGAAACGAAGCATCGTATGTAGTGGCTGGTAAACACCATTTAAATCACATTTTTCCACAGCCACCAAATTTATATGCATTAGAATTTTCACAATGTTGTTAGAAAGGACTTACAATGTATACTAACTCGTCGAGAGTGTATGATAGGATGTATGAATGTCAATGAAGCGAAAATGGTCTGTCAGGATCGGGACAAATGGGGATCCGTGATCTCTGCCTACCTCAATACAGGGAATCAGGCGTGATGTGTATGTATGTATGTACAAACTCGTCTCCTGCTAGTCTGGGACGTAAAACAAAGCTAACTAGCTGCGATTCTTCTCGCCATTTCGTAAAAAGTAACTTACATACATACATACGCTGCACGACTTGTGTATACACACTCCCTTTTTTACTATGGCGGGGTAGTCAGAGGCTTGAATGCCCATCTCCGAAATTTCGAAGGCATGTTAGGTATGGGTTATTCGAAGCCCGCGTATCACTAGATAGACAGCACCCAACGTGATAGGTAGTGAACCGTATCGCCGTATATAGGTACTGACTATTACCTTATCCTGTGGGATAGGCAGGTTTCCTCACGATGTTTTCCTCACCGTAAAATGTAACTTATGTAAGTAAATGCTTATTGTTCTACGATTCTGTCCAATCCGAAAGGGACTAAGTCGTGAATATAAATACTTATTTACATCCGTGTATTATACATATACATTCACGTTCTTCAATCCCTTTCAGGGTGGACAGAACCTCGGAGATATATCTCCTAGGTCACTTTTTAGCATGAATATTGGAGTTGTGATGTCATATGGATCATTTGTGACAGGTTGCTAGCCAATTTACTCCTAGTCCCTTAGTCGCCTCCTATGACATGCCAGGAAGAACGGCAGCTAGTTAGCATTCTTTTTACGTCCCAGACTAAGGGACTAGCACATTAGGGATAAAAAGACGTTAATACATACATACACATCATGCCTGATTCCCTGTAGAGGAGTAGGCAGAGATCACGGATCCCCATTTGTCCCGATCCTGACAGACCACCTTCGCTTCATTGACATTCATACATCTTCTCATACACTCTCGGCGGTTATAGGTACTCCTAACGTCACCCTTTTTTCAATATAGCGTCTATCTGACTGTTATAATATGTCTTATTAGGGTGGCCCCTACGTAAGTAAAGACGTTTTTAAATGTATTCAGTCTATGTATGTATGCCCTTTTCAAAATCCAGCTAAGCACCGCCCCCTTTTGGCTGTCTGCCAGAAACTTTAATGAGTTCCCACATTTTCAGTTGCAGAGTTTGTCCATTTCGGAATAGTTCGGTTTAATGGACGCATACTGAGATTGCTGTCCGGTTACTATTCTGGTCAGTGATTCAAATGTGACTACGGGGTTGTAGGCACAAGTTTGACAACCTCCGTGGCGCGATCGGTTAGACACCTGAACGCTAATCGTGTGGTCCCAAAGATTCCCGGTGGAGGCAGAGTTAAGAACTACGCTTTTCTACTGCTTTTCAGTTCGGTCGTTGATTATATATGCTATATATGTATTTATCTATATATAATATGTATACATTTCATAAATATACGTTGACTAGTACCCTTAACACAAGTCTTGAATGTACTTACCAAGGGGGCTAGTTCAATTAGTGTAATAATGTCCAAATATTATTTTTATTATTATAAGTTTTAGGCTATATTTCGTAAAGAAATGCTTATGTACATGCACAAACCAAAAGATTCGAGGCATTTAATCTTTTACTGGCTTAAAGATAAATGACCAACGAACTTGTATTAAAGGGCTTCAATTAATACATATTTTTTATTACCAACGTACCAGTGGGTACAGGGTTCAAATCCCGTTTGAGCGTGTACCAAGAGAAATGAAGTTTAATGAATTTCTATTAACAATTTCGTAATAAAAATACATTTTCGAAATGCGTCGAATACAACGGTGAGGGAAAACATCGTAGAAACCTACCTCTTCTCCGAACAGGTAATAGTTAGTGCTTATAAATGGCGATATGGTTTACCAGGTGGTATTCAATGTGACAGGTTGTCACATTGAATACTGACTATCTGGTCAACACGTGGGTTCGAGGTGTCCATAGAATTACTATCTTCGCAATTGCGGAGATGGACACCTGGACCTCTGACTAGACTGTAAGGGTTAATGGTCGTGAACGCGTGTGTATTTATTACCTACATATTAGGTCAGCAATGCCCTGTCCAACCTAAAAGCGATGACAAATCACTACATAGTATAAAACAAAGTCGCTTTCTCTGTCCCTATGTCCCTTTGTATGCTTGAATCTTTGGAACTACGCAATGAATTTTGATGCGGTTTTTTTTAATAGATAGAGTGATTCAAGAGGAAGGTTTATTTGTATAATAACATCCATTAAACAGTGGAGTAGGTTTTATATTTTATACCCGTGCGAAGCCGGAGCGGGTCGCTAGTATACATATATAACGTTGTCTTTTAATCACTTTATATGTAACCTATACATTCATATATATGTACATTTGAAAGAGGCGTTGGCTAACGAGATTCTAATTCTGCTGTATCAAGTAAGCGGTGTCCTGATTCCCTTAATCGCCCGGCGGGGACCCAGAAAGGCTCCATCGAAGCCTTATTCTGATCGATATTGGATGCTATAGCCTATCTTATAGATTCATACTCCAAGGTTCAGTGCAAGAATTTGATATCTATCGAGGTATAAAATTCTTGGACTGAACCTCGGATTCAATCAATTATACATTTATATCAATATACATATATTTTTTAATCTTTTTTATGACACAAAATTTTTATTTACAACTGTATTCACATGAATATAAACTTACCTGTTAAACTATTTATTTCATAAATAAATAAATAATAAAACTATAAATAAAATATTTGAGTCAAATCACTGCCTTGTTTGCATTGCATTTCCACGCTGAATAGCCAAACTAATTCGTTGAACAAAATAGGCTCCTAAAAGTCTATTGTGAAAGTAAACGGTAAATAGTTTTTATTATAACCCCAGTGAGTATATGTGTCTTAAAAAGAAAATAAACAGCCTCCTTCTATTTTGGTAAATCGTTATTATTTAATAAAAAAGTTAACGAAATTTAAAATATTCATGCATGCTTTTTCTTAACATACATACATTCACGTCATGCCTGATTCCCTGTAGAGTGGTAGGCAGAGATCACTGACTGATCCTGACAGTTTACTTTCGCTTCCAAAAAAAAAAAACAAAAACAAAACAAACGCATTCACGACCATTAAGCCTTGCGGGGTAGTCAGAAGTTCAGGTTTCCATCTCCGCAATTGCGAAGGTAGTAATTCTATGGACACCTTGAACCCACGTGTTAAACAGATATTCAGTACTCAATGTGACAGGTGGTCAGCCATGTCGCCATTTACAAGCACTAACTATTACCTGTTCGACTAAGGTAGGTTTCCTCACGATGTTTTCCCTCACCGTATAATTCGATGCAGTTCGTAAATGTACTTTCGTTTCATACACACTCTATACAAAAATAGACACCTTACTAGAACCATACCTTAACAGTCTAACTAAACCTCTTCTGAACCACTCCTTTATCCAAAATAAGGCTTTTCAGGAGGCCAAATCTAATTGGCCTCGGGGGAAATTTATCTTTTTGCAAAACTACCCCACGCCTGCGATTTGGTCCAAAGACATTTCGGTTTTAAACGTTTCTGATAACCAGAAAAACGTAGCGTCATATACTTATACTTTTATCGGATTTGATACTTATATATCCATTTAAGACGACCTCCGTGAAGCGATGGGTTAGCCGCCTGAACGATAATCATGAGGACCTGGGTTCGATTCCCGGTGGAGGCAGAGTTAAAAACTACGCTTTCCTTCTGCTTTCCAGTCTGATCATTGATCATTGATTATATATGTATTGAACTATATAAATTAAGTATATATTTCTTAAATATACGTTGACTAGTACCCTTAACACAAGTCGTAAATGTACTTAACAAGGGGCTAGTTCAATTGGTGTAATAAAGTCCAATTATTATTATATTCATTTAAATTCTGTGTAGTTCAGTCTTGATTAAACAGCATTTCACGTGCTAGTTTGGGACGTAAAAAGAATGCTAACTAGCTACCGTTCTTCTCAGTATGTCATCGCAAATGGAATCTATTAGACAATAGGTTAGAAACCTGTCAACAATGTACCATATATCATATCAAACTAGCAATGAAGTATTATTGTGTAAGCAAGTAAAGAACGGAACGTATAGTTTTTTGAATTGTTAAACCTTAAAAAAAGATTTGCATTACATTAATCAATTAAATCAATTTAGGTTTTTTTATTGAAAGAATGAATAAGAAAAACGAACTTACACCGTATTTTATTCGTTTTACAGAAAACAGGACTTATGATAGTGGCCATTACAACATGGCCGAAATTGTGTAATAAACAACATACGCTTCACGACTTGTGTATACACTTTCTTATTATGGCGGGGTAGTCAGAGGCTTAAATGCCCATGTCCGAAATTTCGAAGGCATGTTAGGTATGGGTCATTCAAAGCTCGCGTATCACTAGATAGACAGCACCCAACGTGATAGGTAGTAAATCGTATCGCCGTATATAGACACTGGCTATTGCCTATCCACTGGGATAGGCAGGTTTCCTCACTATGTTTTCCCTCACCGTTATAACCTGTGTAATACATTGTTTATTATTATTATCATCATCTGTAAATTCACAGTCTAAATATTTGCGATATAAAGACGTTTCTATAAATTAGTGACATATCTCTGTTCAAACAGCTAACCAAAATACTTTGAGGAATTTATAATATTACACATACGTGTAACTGCTACGCTAAAATAGACGAGATACTGTAAAAGGGTGATGTTTGGAGTACCTATAACCACCGAGTGTAATTTATTAATAATAATTAATAATTACACTTAATATTTATCGCAAATTGCTAATATCTGATCTCTGCTTTATACTTTGTCGTCATGCAAGTGCGATGTGAATTTATGTGATAAACATGTAAAAAGTATTTAATTTTTTTTTGCCATTAGAAAATTTATATGTCAAACTGTCAACCCGAGAGGGATTAAAGAATGTGAATGTGTAATATGCCTTCGTGCCAATTTTGATACAATATTTTCTTAGTGACTCGTTACTAATACGTAATAGTTAGTGCTTGTAAATGCCGACATGGTTTACCACCTGTCAAATTGAGTACTGACAATCTGGTTAACACGTGGGTTTGAGGTAGCCTTAGAATTACAACCTTCGCAATTGTGGAGATGGACACCTGAACCTCTGGCTACCCCGCAGGGTTAATGGTCGTGAATGTGTTTTTTTATGTAACTCCTTACAGACCGCTTTATTAACTTCTAAGTCAAATTCAATCTGAATCTGAGGTTTAATTACGAAGTCAATGTTTTGGGCGATGAACTAGCAATCTGTCACCAATGTTCCGTATGACATTACAACCTTATATTAATGCTATAAAAATACTAACGAGATATTAAATCTCCGAATTTCTGTCCACCCAAAAGGGATTAAAAGTCGTGAATGTATACGTTCATTACAAGAAACCATTATCAATTCACAGAAACGTTCTTTGTCAAACCAAACCATACTACGAACACAGAACTCCAAATACGTAGTACAGCGCACTCGTAGTCGAAATGTTCGTAGTATAACCAATCCAATTAAGGAAACGGAAGTAGAAAACCTCACCGTCCACGTAGTACGAAGCTTTGCTACGACAAATTAAGCACTATTTAACTTAGAAAGCGCTTAATGACTCAGCTATGTTAGGTATATCGGTTTTTAGTACTGCGCTAGTCTGGGACGAAAAAGAATGCTAACTAGCTGCCGTTCTTTCCGACATGTCGTATGAGATAACTAAGGGACTAGGGGTATATGAAATCTGTTGAGCAATAGGTCAGTCACCAATTTTCAATATAATAATAATAATAATATTTTTTTAATAATAATAATAATAATATTTAGGACATTATTACACCAAGTTCAATTGCCCAATTGCAAGCCCCTTGGTAAGTTAATTTAAGACTTGTGTTAAGGGAACTAGTCAACGTATATTAAAGAAATATATACTAATTATATATAGATAAATACATATATAGCATACACAAGCAACGACCAGACTGGAAAGCAGTAGAAAAGCGTAGATCCTAATTCTGCCTCCACCGGGAATCGAACCCGGGACCTCACGATTAGCGTTCAGGTGCTAAACCAATCGTGCCACGGAGGTCGTCAAATGATTGATGTACATATATGGATGAATAACTAAATATATCATGATCTATCCGAAACTATAAATAGATTTCTTCACTCTATTTTGACCACATTGGTCAATAATAGGTCCTCATAATGTACCAAGTATAACCATTTCATAGCTCTAGAACAGTCCACTTGTGAAGGGATAAAAGTGACTGAGGGACGATATCTCTAAGCCATATAGAGGATCAATCGTAAACTAGAGATTTCACTGTGGTTCTCAAAGTTGTAAGGTTAATAATTTGTCTCGGCTTGGATTTATTAACCTTTTTATTTTCGACACAGGAAAATATACAATTCTGCTTCAAAACATATGTATGCACATACACATCACGCCGTTTATTTTCAAAGGGGTAGGCAGAGATCACAGATCCCCATTTGTCCAGATCCTGACCGACAACTTTTGCTTCAATGACACTCATACAACTTCTCATACACACACGGGGTTGTAGGTACTTCTAACGTCACCCTTTTTCAATATGGCGTTTATCTGACTGTTGTATGTCTTATTGGGTCGGCCCCTACGTATTTACGACATACTTGTAAGAACAGCAGTTAGTTATCACTACATTCCAATAATTGAACTAAATTTATTTTAATTCTTTATAATGTTTATTTCTTATAGATGATGAATCATGTTTTTTTTATATGTTGAACTCTTTTTTAATTTAAAATAAGAGATTTATTATATCCTTGTTTTGAAGAAAATATATATTTTATCTCTTATCATTTATAGTCTCTTGACTACCCCAAAACTTTTACCCTTAAATAAATACCAAAGTTTGAGAACCACAGCCTCCGATGTAATAAAAATCATGGGATACGCCTCAAAAGCCTATCGCAAAGCCTCGAACCAGATGCCGAATACTAAAGCACAGACATATAAACACAGATCCCATATCACCTTTTCAAGGGTCTTTCGCTTGGCTGTGATTTAAGTGCATACATACATAGATTTATACATATACGTCCGAATATATGTGTTTTTTATATTTATGTTACAGGCCAAACCCGGTTTTAGGACAAACTAGTTTGGCCTAGGTTTGAATATTATTATTATTACTTGCACATCCTTTAATTCCTTTCAAAGTGGACAGAACCTTGGAGATACAACTTGATCACTTTTTCGCATACACTCTGTTACAATATTCTGGGAATAAAACAAAACACAGTATAATATATCTCAGGAGCGAGAATCGGCTGTAGGCCAGTGGGTAAGACCTCTGACTTCTTATGAGACAAGTCCTAGGTTAGAATCCTGGCTCTGGCATGTACCGATTAATGAAATTAAAATATGTGTTTTTCATTTACGTACATAATTTACAGTCGCTAACGGTGAGGGAAAACATCCTGAGGAAACTTGCCTATCCCTCGAGATAGGTTACTCGGGCTAGTGCCTATATATGGCGATACGGTTCACTACCTATCACGTTGGTTGCTGTCAATCTAGTTAAACGCGGGCATCGAGTGACCCATACCTAACATGCCTTCGAAATTTCGGAGATGGGCTATCAAGCTTCTGACTACCCCGCCACAACAAAGAAGGAAATCTGTTGTAGACACAAGTTGTGAAATGTAATGTTTATCTTTATTTTATATCTTGGATTCTTCTTCGTGGGAAATTAAATAATATTGCCTTTACGGAATTGTGTATCCTGTTTACCCTTTTAGTGGTTAATTTGCATAGCAATGAGTTTCGTAATAATAACACATTTACGAAATGAATCGAATTATACGGTAAGGGAAAACATCGTGAGGAAACCAACCTGTTCGTCGAACAGGTAATAGTTAGTGCTTGTAAATGGCGACATGGCTGACCACCTGTCACATTGAGTACTGACTATCTGGTTAACACGTGGGTTCGAGGTGTCCATAGAATTACTACCTTCGCAATTGTGGAGATGGAAACCTGAACCTCTGACTACCCCGCAAGGGTTAATGGTCATGAATGCGTTTGTTTGTAAATGAGTGCGTATGAGTATTAATACCTCAATGAAAATCATATTTAAGGCACGTTCCATTTTGATGACATCGTGAGGGGAATATTATGAACGGAAATTATGATATCATATGTTTCATACATACATAATTATGACGATTAATAACCCTTGCGGGTAGTCAGAGGGTCGTGTGCCCAGCTCTGGTTGTTAAGTAATTCTATAAGCACCTCGAACCCACGTGTTGACCAGATAGTCAGTACTCAATGTGACAGGTGGTAAGCCATGTAGCCATTTACAAGCACTGACTACTACCTGTTCGGGAACAGGTAGGTTTATATGTTCAATACTAGATATTTAATATTTGGGATTGTGTAATAATTAAATAATCCTTAGTTCGCGTAATTTTCCCGCGACCACGGTCTATGCAACTGAGTCAAAACCGTCGGTTGATATAAAGGGTATCTATAGTTTTATTAATTTATCGTGATATGATCCGGTCCCATATAGTTAATTAAATTAGTATAAATCGCGAGTGTTCAGTAGTAACTATGTATAATCCTTGATTTTATTTAGTAATACGTGCTCATACTTATCCAACGGTACAGGGTTCAAGTCACGGAAATGTGTATTAATAGAAATGAAGTTTTCTTGTTTTCTGTGTACATTTTAGTAATAAAAATACTTATGCTAAATGCGCCGAATACCATGGTGAGGAAAAACATCGCGAGAAAATCTGCCTATCCCTCGGGATAGGTAATAGCTAGTGTCTATATATAGCGATACGATTCACTACCTTTCACGTTGGGTGCTGTCTATCTAGTGAAACGCAGGCTTCGAGTGACCCATACATGACATACCTTGGAAAATTCTGAGCACTTAAATCTCTGACTACCCCGCGACTGTTTATTCTCAAGTCGTGAAGCGGATGTTATGTTATGAAAGTTCCAAAGCATTTCCTTTGATAACTGTTATCAAGTAAATTACCTTAACTTAACGTTAACTTCGTAACTTAATGTTTAACCGAGTGCTTACAACTTTAACATTAGTAGATTAAGTTACAGCTTAACTAACATAATTATCAGGATGATAACCTCTTATGAGGTAGACAAAGATCTTATGTATAGACAAAACAAACACTTTTTATCACCATTAACTCTTGCGTGGTAGTCAGAGGTTCGAGTGTCCATTTCCGCTATTGTGGAGGTAGTAATTATATGGCACCACAAACATACTTATTGACCAGATAGTCAGTACTCAATGTGACAGGTGGTATAGCTGTGTCGTCATTTATGAACACTGACTATGATGCTATCTAGCTGCCATTCTTCCCGGCATATCGTAGAAGGTGACTAAGGGACTAGGGAATATGGAATCTATTGAGCAATATGCTAGTAACCTGTCACCAATATTGCGTATGACATCAAAACCCCAATTATATAAATTAGAGCATATATATAATATGCTACTAAATAACCAACAAGTTTTTTTTATGTCTTCAAGGTTCTGTCCACCCCAAAAGGGTTTAAAGGACGTGAATGAATATGCATCTCGTTTTAACACCTACAAACCATAAATAAGGCAGCTAGTTGATTTCTGTACTAGTACCTTACCAGCACCATTTAATACGTATTATTTGTAAAAACAATTAGACTTTCCTTGACCAACCTAAACCACGCCCCTACAAGAAAGAGTAATTAAAACGTTGGCTTTAATCCAAGAAAGTGCTTACCCTCTTAGGAAAACAGGGTGAGAAGGTATATTGGGTGCTTAGAGAGAGTTTGGGCGTTTTGGGGTGCATAGAACTATGGATTACAAAAGTAAGTTTGTGATACAGTGGTATTTTTATATAAAATTAGGATTAGATCATAGTCAAACATACACATGTATATTAACGCCTGTGCATCTGTAAAGGATAGGCAGAGACTGTTATCCCTTCAATCTGCTGATTCAAACTGCTTCAATCACACCCATTGACCTTCTCATACATGCTCTTCTGTTGTTCACTACGTGCACCCTATATAAGAAGAATTTCTCTATTGATCTTCCAAATATAACACACATAAATACACATTCATTTACGTCCTTCTATCCCTACGACAAGCCGGACAGAACGGTAGCTAGTCAGCATTATTTTTACGTCCCAGATTATTGACGACAGACTATTATTTTTACGCACAGAACGTTACTATTGGGTATAAATATATTCCAAATAAATACATAATATGTGTTGTGTTTCATGCATATATTCTTTACGTGTAAAAGCTCAAATAAACATCAAAAAGAAATACACATAATTAGTATTTTGAAATCCCAGATTAACAAGTATGATAGTCATAACAGAGGTATTTAAGTTATATTTTCTCAACTTAAGCATACGTTTTGTTGCCAACTTAAATTAAGTTCGCTTACTTATGTTACGAACCAATTTGGTAAAAAGGAAGTTTGTGGTTTGCCTTGATAGTCTAGGGCGTAAATAGAAAGCTATCGTGCTGTTTTTCTTTCCATAGGAGTGGAGCCAACAAAGGGTTTAAGAGAGAGTAAAATTTTATGTACGTCAGACTAGAAACCTGTCACTATATTCCACTTTACAGCTATCACAAACACAATAGTTAGGCTAATGTTTTGCTAAAAATCTCTTCATCCCAAAAGGGATAGAAATAGGTAAGTGTATGCGAGTTGTTCTTCCGGAAATAGAAATGAATAGCGGAAATAAAATATATATACATGACACTCATATACCTTCTCATACACACTCGGTGCTTGTAGGTACTTCTAACGACACCCGTTTTAAATATCGCGTATTTTTAACTGTAACTAACTAACTGTAAGTCTTATTGTGTCGGCCGTAACCACCCTTCAACTTCACCTACATATATTCCTTTTGTCAATCTGCTATCATTCATTTGTATAACATGTCCAAACCATCGGAGCATGCCCTTTTCAATCAATAAATAATTAATGATTTAATATTTTAATTAATGAACACTTACATTATGAAAAGACAGACATTTAGTTACCATATACATAGACTATTAAGAGATTTATAGAAGAAACCGGTATTTATCTCGTATATTTTATGAACAAAGTATTACCTTTGTTTACAAAATATACGCGATAAGTTTCGTTCTTCTTGGAAAATGAATAAAAACCACTCTCAAGAATATTATTCAGAGCCTATTAGTAACTTTATACATTTCCCTGTTCAGTACACATCCTGCAGCATGTTACGGATATTACATTATGTTCAAAGCAAACGTTTTCGTAAGTAGAAAAGTTTTCAAACAGATTATTTACTCATTTAACGCACAGATGCTTTGTGCTTGGGATCTTTTGTCTGTAAGTAGCTGCCGTTAGCAGAGAATAGTCTCTGCCTATCCCGTTAGACAGGAAGACCACGAACCAAATATAAAGAGGACCCGGTGTAAGGAGCGGTCCCTATTACGCGGTGCGGAGTCCAAATAGCGTGTTTTAATTGGTGCGGAGTCTAAAAATGTGTAGTGGAAAGAAGATACCTAATTTGATTGGCCGATGCCGTGTTTTGATTGGTTGTAATATCTCCCCTCTATCTCGCGTACCTCGTTTCACCCCGCGTAGTGCCACCTAGTTTCCATACAAATATTGCGTAAGGCCCACTCCTCTTATTCATTACTCCATGAAGAAGACATACGCTTCTCGACTTCACAAATTTTTTTTGGTGGTGGTACAGTCAGAGGCTTGAGTGCCTATCACCAACATTTCAGAATAATGTTAGGCATGAATCACTCAAAGCCCGCGTTTAACTGAATAGACAGCATCTGTTTGGGATCTTTATAAAATGAGGCTGGCGTAGGATAACAATATATTGTAGGACACTATTACACCAATTGAACTAGCCCCTTGCTAGTCATATTCATTTATTAAACTTTATTTCCATTGGTACTTGCTCAAGCGGGATTTGAACCCTGTACCCTCGATACAGAGTCAAGCCCCAAACAAACTAAAACCCAAATGGGACAGAGAAGACCAGATATGCATACATACATACACATCACACCTGATTCCCTGTAGAGGGGTAGGCAGAGATCACGGATCCCCATTCGTCCCGATCCTGACATAGAGATCCCGCCACATAAGGTGGCAGTTGGAGGCGTCGCCACAGTCGCGTAATTCAGTGTTACCAGTAAACACGCCAAAACTAGCACTCACTGTGCCATACGGCTCGATACATTATAGGTTTCATTTGTAACGGTCTTTGGTTGCAGAGCTATAAACTCAAATAAAACAAATTAATATATCAAAGTCAAAATATGTTTATTAAACTATTTCAAACATGATTAATAATTAACGGGACTTATCCTTCTTATTATATATTACATATATTATGTGTTCCTTCACTCTGTCCGCAATAGACCGTTTAGTGTGTCCGACGTAGGATTTCCCACAGCTGCAATCAATCTTATACACACCCTTATATCTTATATCATGAGTATAAATCGCGAATCTCTTAAAACTATTATTTCAAACATGGCACTGAGCATTGTCTTTACATATTTTTTACCGAGGTTAGATCAACGGAGACCCTAGCTTGGAGAAGAACTAACAAGAAACTCCGGAAATCAATTTATTATAATCACCCTTAACAAACATAAAAATTACAAAGAGTGGGCAAAAAACACAACGCTGGTAATACTAAATTTACCTTTCATACAAAATAACACGCAATGGTGGAAACGTCAAATTTAGTTCCAAGTTTGGCTACTGCCACTATATGTGGCGGGATCTCTACCACTTTCGCTTCATTGACAGTCATACAGTTTCGGCGGTTATAGATACTCCTAACGTCACCTTTTTTCAATATAACATCTATCTGACTGTTATATGTCTTATAAGGCCGGCCCCTACGTAACCAGATATAAATAACGGAAAATCCTTCCAAATTTATCTCTCTCAGATTTAAGATGGTGAGATGTTAAAAACACAGCATCCGTTTGAGATGTCACTTCTTCGCCAGATTAATGGTAAGAGATGAGTAAGAGACTGTGGTTGGTACGCTGCCAAGTAGTGAAGTGTCTTGGAGAATTTTTGGTTACGTATTTTAAACTGAAATAATGGGTTAGGCATTATAGTTTTAAGACATTCGCGATTTATACTCATGATTAATAACTAACGGGACTTATCGCGTAAGTTTTTATATAATAAAGTTACCTTTATTAATCTTTATAAAGGGTAGTCGGAGAAGAATATGACAGGGCGCTCCGGTGGAGACGAAGAAATATAGATCGTCAGTCTGCCCGTGACCATGGCTAGTGCAAAGTAGCCGAAACGTCGGGTTAATAAAGGTAACTTTATTATATAAAAACTTACGCGATAAGTCCCGTTTGTTATTTATCATGGGTTAGGCATTGTATTTAAGACCTAAGATGTAACTATTTAATCAAATGATTGTAGGCTTAAACAAAGGTAAAGGGAGATGTGATTGATTAGACACTTGAACGCCATTCGAAGGCGCAGGTTCGATTCCCAGTGGAAGTAGAGTTACAAAAGATGGTTTTCTTCTTTTTAGTCTGGTTGTTGATTATTTATAATACATACATATGTAAAATACGTCACCTTTTTTCAATATAGCGTCTATCTGACTGGTATATGTCTTATTAGACCGGTCAGATAGACGCTATATTGAAAAAAGGTGACGTATTTTACATATGTATGTATTATAAATAATCGAAAACCAGACTAAAAAGCCGCAAAAACCATAGTTTTTAACTCTACTTCCACTGGGAATCAAACCCAGGCCTCACGATTGGCGTTCAAGTGGCTAACCAATCGCGCCACGGAGGTCGTCGTAAATAAACACGATAAGTCCCGTTTCTTGTAAAAAGATAGAAAGGTATCTAGTTAACATTCTTTTTACGTCCCTTACAAGTTAAGTTGTCCATAAAATCGTTTACAATTTCATTTGATAGGTATTGAAAATAATGGGGCGATAATTAAACAATGCAAACGATACTCTTTGGCAATTAAACTTGATATTGTAATTCAGTTTAATGGAAGCCTCCCTTTATTATCGACGGTTTACAGGACATTAATTTAGAAATTCTGTTAGGTAGTAAAAATAAGATTGGGACGTAAATTAAATGCTAACTAGCTGCCAAGAGCGGGTGAATTGAATCAATTGGGCAATGGGCTAGCAACCTAACCTTGACGACCTCCGTGTAGCGTTCGATCGGTTAGACACCTGAACGCTAATCGTGGTATTCCGGGTTCGATTCCCGGTGGTGGCAGAGTTTGAGAACAACGCTTTTCTACTGCTTCCCAGTCTGGTTGTTGATTATATATGCAATATATGTATTTATATATGTATACATTTCGTAAATATACGTTGACTAGTACCCTTAACACAAGTCTTAAATGTAATTACCAAGGGGCTAGTTCATTGGTGTAATATTGTCCAAATATTATAAAAAAAACCTGTCACCCATATTCGAAATAATATCAAAACACCCATATATATGCTAAAGGAATAAAATATGTATGAAAATATATGATTCGAGGTTCTGTCCACCCCGAACGAGAATGAATACCTTGGTATGCTAAAATCTATACCCAGATAGTTGGGTAAGTTATCATATAATATTCGACGTAGCTCAGTTGTTTGGGGCTTGACTCTGTATCAGTGGGTACAGGGTTCAAATCCCGCTTGAGCATGTACCAATGGAAATGAAGTTTAATGAATTTCTATGTACATTTTCGTATAAAAAATACATTTACAAAGTGCATCGTATTCTGTGGTAAGGTAAAACATCGCGAGGAAACCTACTTGTTTCCCGAACAGGTAATAGTTAGTGCTCGTAAATGGCGACATGTCTTACCACCTGTCAAATTTAGTACTGACTATCTGGTCAACACGTGGGTTTAAGGTGACCATAGAATTAATTCACTTATTAAGTTTGCAATTGTGGAGATGGACATCTGAAGCTCTGACTAATGGTCGTCTTTTTATATACGTATGCATTCACGTCCTTCAATCCATTTCGGAGTGGATAGAACCTTGGAAAGATTATTACATCGCCTAGGCTACCTATAGCTTGTTTAGGGGTTGTGATAGTAAGCATAAACATAAACATACGCTTCACGACTTGTGTATACACACTCCCTGTTTTATTATGGCGGGGTAGTCAGAGGTTTGAATGTCCATCTCCGAAATTTCGAAGGCATGTTAGGTATGGGTCATTCGAAGCCCGCGTATCACTAGATAGACAGCTCCCAACGTGATAGGTAGTGAACCGTATCGCCGTATATAGGCACTGACTATTACCTGTTTTTCATTTACGTACATAACTTACAGTCACTAACGTTGGGGGAAAACATAACCGTGAGGAAACCTGCCTATCCCTCAGGATAGGTAATAATCAGTGCCTATAAACGGCGATACGGTTCACTACCTATCATGTTGGGTGCTGTCTATTTAGTGATACGCGGGCTTCGAATGACCCATACCTAACATGCCTTCGAAATTTCGGAGATGGGCATTCAAGCCTCTGACAACTCCGCGATAATAAAAAAGGGAGTGTGTATACACAAGTCGTGAAGCGTATGTATGTATGTATTTTGCTAATGGGTGTGAGTAAAGCAAGATATGTCAAGATCATTTGATAGTCTCTGCCCATCCCATTGGGGTCGTACAGATGTGAATATATGTTTGTATGTATCTTTTACCCTTTAATCCCTTAGTCACTTTTTCTACACTAGTAAAGGCAGCTATTTACTTGAATTTATCTCCCAAACTATCCACCTAACATTTTCGTACGAAACTTACAAATCACCCTCACGGCATCGGATAAGCAACCTTATCTCAAAGCAACAGGATACATTATGCCTTAACAGAAGCCGAGGGTAGTTTAGATATACTGATTCCCTTTGTAAACGAAGAGATAAGTTAATGCCGGAGCTATAAGCGACGAGTGAGTATGCGGAGGCGTTTGTGAAGGTAAGATATGATGTAAAGTAAGGTGTATTTAAAACATACATACACATCACGTCTGATTCCCTGTAGAAGGGTAGGCAGAGATCACGGATTCCCATTTGTCCCGGTCCTGTTAATAAGTACCATGTAATCTGTCTTTCCCTTCAGACATTATATACGTGAGTATATATATATATATATATATACACACAATCGAGAAATCCCCTTATATTATTATCACACTTAAATACATCGTCAGATAGACGCTATATTAAAAAAGGTGACGTTAGGAGTACCTAAAACCGCCGAGTGTATATGAGAAGATGTATGTCAATGAAGCGAAAGTGGTCTGTCAGGATCGGGACAGATGGGGACTCGTAATCTCTGCCGCCCTCTAGAGGGGAACGGACATGATGTGTATGATGATTAATAACTAACGGGACTTATCGCGTAAGTTTTTATATAATAAAGTTACCTTTATTAACCCGACGTTTATAATATAAAAACTTACGCGATAAGTCCCGTTAGTTATATATCATGAGTATAAATCGTGAATCTCTTAAAACTATAATGATGTGTATGTGTGATTCAGAATCAAATACAACCTTAAAAACACCCCAAAAGCCTCTGCTGTGACCCAATACTTCCGTTTCCTGTTTCCATCGTTTGTTTGACTTCCGAATGAGCAATGTCTATTAATCAGAATCCCCGACTTGCATGGGATCGGTCGCCAAGATGGATGTATAAGGTATACTAAAGGGATGGGAATGATTGGGGTTTTTATGTACTAACGAGTATGAGTATCTGAGTATAGGTATATATATATATATATATATATATGTGTGTGTGTGTTTGGAATTAAATATTTTTACTTGAAACTTTGATTTAACCAAACTATATATATAAGTAATGATACAGTTTTTTTTGTATTTATGTATTTACAATGGTCGTAAAGGATTACAATATTCCGAAAAAATTTACTAATCAACAACACTTATTAACAATATTTTCACTACCCTTGCGGGGTTGTAAAGAACAGAAATTTCAAGGCCACCTCGAACCCATATGTTGACCTGATGATCAGTACTAAAGTGACAAAATGCATTCCTAAATTCCATTATTTGGACATGTAATGCACATGAATGATAGTAGCTTAGTTAAAGAAATACATGTGTTGAGGAGGAAAGGCGGTTATGTAAAGACCAGCCCAATAAGTCATATGACAGTCAGATAGATGCCATATTGAAAAAGGGTGATGTTATAAGTACATATAACCACTGAGTTTGAGAAGGTGTATGAGTGTCAATGAAGCGAATTTGTCAGAATCGGGACAAATGGGGATCCGTAATCTCTGCCTACCGTTATTTAAGGAATGATGAACGACATTAGTATGTACATAAATGAGTATATTACTCACATACCACTGTATATGAGTATGAGTACATACCCAACCCTATCTCAAAGTTTCCCCTGTTTTATTTGAGTAAAGTGATTTGTTGCCAAAAATAATATGGGAGAGCGAACTCAGCTTAATGTTATTATTAAGTTCCTTTATTAGGTGTATTCCCATACTAGTTTAGTAGGTAAACTAGCTGTATTTCTGCACAGTATGTTGTAGGTAGAACCTAGAAGGAAAGGTATCTATTGGTTAATAGGTAAGCATCTTTTCACCACATCATAGACATGACATGAGACACAAAAAAGACTAACGCGTTTATGACAAATTGCTCCTTAGCATAAATATCGGCATTGTGTCGTCATATGAAACATTGGTGATAGGTTGCTAGCCCATCACCCAATAGATTCCATTTACCCCAAGTCCCTTAGTAGCCTCCATCGACATGCCGGGAAGAGCGGCAGCTAGTTTGCATTCTTTTGTGTCCTAGCTAGCTCGGGACACATTTTTTTCCCTAGTAACAAACACAAAAGGGTTCAAGACCATTTACCCTTGCGGGGTAGTCAGAGGTACTGGTGTATATCTATCTGTGACAGGTGGTAAGCTGTGTTACCATTTACAAGCAATATTTTTTACACATTCCAGGAACAGGTAGGTTTCCTCACGATGTTTTCCTTCGCCGTAGTATTCAGTATGTTACGCAAGTAAATTCATAAAATGTAATAAAGTTGATAGCAAAATAATCTTTAATAACCAAATGTGTATGTATACAAAAAGAATAGTTCTTATATGTAGGAATAGGGGCAATATGTATGTATGTAAATGCCCTAGAAATAACAACAGTCGTGAAGTTTTTTTTATTATTCTACTCTTTATTAAGCCTTTCATTAGCTAAGGTTATGTCGGCGAAAGTACAAACACTGATGCCATGGCATTTGTACTTGTTATTCAGTCGTCACGGTTACACCAACGCCGCCAGCCGCTGCAACCCAAGAAAAATGAAGTCGAAACTGCAATTCTTCTCTTCAGTGTTCTTCGGTTTGTTCCAGTTGAGGATGCAAATTTTATTCCAAAGCGAACATATTTAGCTAGTTTGCCTTCACAATTGCAAAATATTTTGCTAATAAATATTATTATTTTCAACTTTCACTGAGCTGCTGACTTTGTTGACAATCCATAGACTAACAGTCGTGAAGTTACTGGCTGTAAAATCTAGCTTAAGCTTAGGACCTAAGCAACTAGAAAATCGATAGTGTTCCAAGCGAAACCTACCTTTCCTTATCTTAGTCCTTAGGTATGAAACCTAGTATTCAAGTTATAATCTAGAAATGCGGTTTCTAAACTAGTTGGTGGAAATTGTATGAAGGGAATTTAAATGGAATGATTTTGAAATAGCTCTGTTCTAGTCTGTAACTTTATTTCTAATTATATTTTATATCCTCGAACAGGTAATAGTTAGTGCTTGTAAATGGCGACATGGTTTACCAATCTGTCACATTGAGTACTGACTTGGTCAACGCGTGGGTTTGAGGTGGTCATAGAATTACTACCTGCGCAATTGCGGAGATGGACACCTGAACCTCTGACTACCCTGCAAGGGTTAATGGTCGGTAATAATAATATTAGAAAACTTATTTCCTATGCTCGTCTAGGATGTAAAAATAATGCTAACTAGCTGCCGTTCTTCCCAGTATATCGTAGGAGGCGACTAAGGGACTATGGGTATGTAGAAACTATAAGGCAATGGGCTAGAAACCAGTCACCAATTCTTCATGATGGCATCGCAACCCTAATATTTATTCTTAAAGGCTCCGAGCTTCTTTTTGTCCACCCTAAAAGAATTAAAGGACATTAATATATACGTACATATCACTACATAGTATAAAACAAAGTCGCTTTCTCTGTCCCTATGTCCCTTTGTATGCTTTAATCTTTGAAACTACGCAACGGATTTTGATGCGGTGTTTTTAAATAAATAGAGTGATTTAAGAGGAAGGTTTATATGTATAATAACATCCATTAAATAGTGGAGTAGGCTATATATTTTATACCCGTGCGAAGCCGGAGCGGGTCATTAGTGTTCTTATAATTCATTCTGCGGTGAGGGAAAACATCGTGAGGAAGTCTATATTATATAGTTTTATAGTCTATATTATAGAAGAATATTGCCATAATATTGTCTGACTACTGACACATCCATACGGAGAAGAACGTCGTTCTTTCAAGTAGCATTCTTTACGTCCCAGTTTCAAAAAGAAATAAGAATGTGTTGAGAAGAATGGCAGCTAGTTATCACTCATTTCACGTCCCAAACTAGCATGTAAACATACATATTATTTACTATGTGAGACCGGGTCATATCTTTATTTACCTTTATTTTGCCCGACGTTTCGACGCAGTTACATAGGCCGTGATCGCGGGAAGACTGGCGTCTCAGCTAATGTCTGTTTACCCTCACAATTGGAATTTTTGTTAATTCATAGCACGACACACTACACTCACACTATCCGAAAATGGGTCGAAACGTCGGGCAAAATAAAGGTAATCAGATATCTTTAATTTATCGTGATACGACCCGGTCTCTCATAGTAAAAAAAAGAGTATAAATCGCGAGTGTTTAAAACAAACTACACCATACATAACCCAGCTGCACCATATTACAAAGTTTCCTGAAAATTGTTGTGAATTTTCTAAGTGCCCAATAAAGCGTCCTCACTCGGTGGGCGATAAAAGCCTCACAAAGGCTGCAAAGGCTTTGTTCTGCGGGATTAGAGGTGACTAATGGTGCCATTTAGCACGTGGACCACCTTGGCTGTTCCTTATCTTGGAGTAGAGGGGTGTACAGAGAAACGAAACATACAAATTTAAACTGAGTGTGTGAGGGTAATGTGTTATATTTAGATATTTCTGTTCTTTATGGTGGTATATAATAAAGGTTCTAGGTTCGAATCCCGGCTCTGGCATGCACCAATGAATGAAATTTAAAAACGTGTATTTCATTTACGTACATAATTTACAGTCGCTAACGGTGAGGGAAAACAACGTGAGGAAACCTGCCAATCCCTCGGGATAGGCAATAGCCAGTGCCTATATACGGCGATACGGTTCACTACCTATCGCGTTGGGTGTTGTCTATCTAGTGAAACGCGGGCTTCGAATGACCCATACCTAACTTGCCTTCGAAATTTCGGAGATGGGCACTCAAGCCTATGACTACCCCGCCATAATAAAAAAGGGAGTGTGTATACACAAGTCGTGAAGCGTATGTTTATGTTTTTATCTATATAATAATAATATAAGCATATGTTCTAATTAAATATGCACGTAGCGTGAAGAACAGAAGAGCATGTACATACGAGAAGGTTAATGGGTGTGACTGAAGCAAGACAGATTTGGCAGGTATAGAAGAATATATGTATGAATTATATTCATATTTGTTAGTCGCCATTTACGTTAAACTAGAAACAGCACAATAACAAACTTACCACATTAAAACCCAGGACTAGCATGCATAGAACTTATTAAATTCGTTTCCAAGCTTAGGAAATTCCGGTTTCATCGAATAGTTTTACATGGTCAAATGCTTCCGGATTCCATTTGCTATTCACAATTCCTTAGAAATGGAAATATCGCTGATTTAAAGCGAAGATACGAGGAATAGAAATTGAGAGAATTTTAATACAATTTCTCTATTAGAATGTTTATACGAGTAACTTCTATAAAACTATGGATATTCTAAAAAAAGACAAATGCGTTCAACGCTAACCCTTGCTGGTTACAGGTTCAGGTTTCCATCTCCGCTGTTGCGAAGGTAGTCATTCTATGGCCACCTCTAACCCACGTGTTGACCCGATAGCCAGTACTCAATGTGAGGTGGTAAGCCATGTCACCCTTTACAAGCACTGATTACCTATTCGGGGAACAGGTAGGTTTCCTCACGATGTTTTCTCTCACCGTAATATTCGGGGCATTTCGGAAATATACATTAACTATTCCTCTATTTGTATAATTATGTATATATAGGAGTAGTTATTCTATATAAACGGTTGAAGCCTACTGGGTAAGACATTCGACTTCATAATAGAGGGTATAGGTTCGAATCCCGGCTCGGGAATGTACCTAGGAATGAAATTTCAAAATTGTTTTTAAAATTTCTTACAGTCGCTAACGTTGAGGAAAATAATGTGGGGAAACCTTATCTAATATTAGTATCACCTTATCAAGTATGACATTAAAGACTACTATTATTTTATTCTTGACGACCTCCGTGGCGCGATTGGTTAGCCACCTGAACGCTAATCGTGAGGTCCCAAAGATTCCCGGTGGAGGCAGAGTAAAGAACTACGCTTTTCTGCTGCTTTCCAGTCTGGTTGTTGATTATATATACAATATGTGCATTTATCTATACCTATATATAAGAAGTATATATTTCTAAAATATACGTTGACTAGAACCCTTAACACTAGGCTAAAATGAACTTACCAAGTGGCTAGTTCAATTGGTGTAATAGTGTCCCAAAATTTAAGTCTTTAACCAACACGTTACATGTATCTTTCTTAAGCTCTAAAAAGTTTTCCAGTCTTTCGCTCAAAAAAGTTAGTCCACTACATCAACTATCGACTTACAAGCTGAATGGCGCCGGCGATAAGATACTGGTGATGGATTGACAACCTGTCTCGTAACTTCAAATGCGTGATAAAACTAGTCTGAAAATAGAGACTAAATCTTAATCTAACCTATAACAGCTTGTGTATATGAGGAGGTGTATGCGTAAATGAAGCGAAAGTGGCTTGTCAGGATCGGGACAGTTGGGATCCGTGATCTCTGCCTACCCCTCTACAGGGAATCGTGATGTGTATGTATGTCAGACAAGCACATACCCAGCTAGTACATACATTCACGCCTTTTAATCCCTGTCGAAGGCAATAGAACCCTGCAAACATAAAATCTTTTAAGTCACTTTAGAAATTTATATTAATAATAATAACGCATTTATTTACAGCAACAAAAACAATTTTTTTTTTACTTTCAATAAGTGATTTTATAATCCTCATATTAAATATAAAGCATTTCATTTCATTTCTGATTATAATATTAGAGAAGTAGAAGCGTGAGAACATGTGGTATGCCAGCCCATCACCTAGAAATCACATCACCACTAACCCTGGATGAAAGTTGCCTCTCAACTCGAGTCAAACTCAACTTAACAACTTAAAGTTGAGTTGTCGATTCTTATCAGGTATCGTCGCTACTGAGCTGAGTTTAAGTTTCCAAGTTCGGACTAAGTTGGAAGCGGCTGTTTGTAAGTATAAAGATATATGTTTTTTAGAGGGGTAGGTAGAGATTATGGGCCTTTTTTGCTATATATATAATAATATTTTAGAACAATATTACTGCAATTGAACTAGCCCCTTGGTAAGTACATTTAAGACTTGTGTTAAGGGACCTGGCAGCGTATATTCAGGAAATAAATAATAATAAAAAAATCAACAATCAGACTGGAAAGCAAAAGATAAGCGTAGTTGTTAACTGTGCCTCCACCGGAAATCTTTGGGACCTCACAATTAGCGTTCAGGTGGTTAACCAATCGCGCCACGGAGGTCGTCGAAATAAGTAGGTTTTACTTAATTGTAGTTATTTACATTACATTTTTTTGACCCCTCGTCCCTTGATATCCTCCTCTAGATGTCAAGAAGAAAAGCAGATAGTTAACTGTTACAGACCACCTAGCACAGAATTATATTTTAAACTAGTAACCCGCTCCGGTTTCGCACGGGTATAAAATATATAGCCTGCTCTACTATTTAATGGATGTTATTATACGTATAAACCTTCCTCTTGAATCACTCTATATAATAAAAAACCGCATCAAAATCCGTTGCGTAGTTTCAAAGATTTAAGCATACAAAGGGACATAGGGACAAAGAAAGCGTATCATTCAAGATCCTGTAATGACTATTTCTTAATGTCATAATTCTACTTGCACAATAGATTGAGACTATTTTTATACGTATACATTCACGTCCTTTATTCCCTTTTGGCGTTGACAGAACTTTGGAGGTAAAATATCTCCTTGGTCACTTTTTAGAATGAATGTTTAATTTTTAACTAGATAAAGAATTTTATTTTTAACTGTATTCACATGAATATAAACTAAATCATGAGTAAATAAGTTAATAATAAAACTATAAAGAATACATTTATGATTCATAACTAATGAGACTTATCGCGTATGTTTTTACGGCGTGAGTCTGCCCGTGACCATGGCTGCTGCAACGTAGCCGAAACGTCGGGTTAATAAAAGTAACTTTATTATATAAAGACTTACGCGATAAGTCCCGTTAGTTATTAATCATGAGTATATATCGCGAATCTCTTAAAACTATAAGAATATATTTGTAAAAATATGTGCTATAATATAATAATATGTGGATCCTGAGTATAAATACATATGTATTTAGTAATGTATAAATATTTGACATAGAAAATGCAATGTGTTCAAGGTTCTCTATCTTAAAGGGAATAAAAGAATTGAATATGTATAAATGCAAAGCTTTTAAAATAGGTGGTAATCCTTTCTCCGGTTTCCTTTCGATTGCCAATTGCGGCTCAGCTCTGTTTAGTGGGTTACTAGTACATCGCTTGCTTAATGTGGAGAAGACTTTCTGATGAATGTTATATACATATAATAATATTGTAGGACGTTATTACACCAATTGAACTAGCCCCTTGGTAAGTACATTTAAGACTTGTGTTAAAGGTACTAGCCAACGTATATTTAAAAAATATATACCTGTTAAGTATAGATAAATACATATATAATCAACGACCAGACTGGAAAGCAGTAGAAAAGCGTAGTTCTTAACTCTGCCTCCACCGGGAATCGAATCCGGGTCCTCACGATTAGCGTTCAGGCGTCTAACCGATCGAGCCACGGAGATTGTCGTATGCATTAACGTCCTTTAAGCCCTTTCGGGGTAGTCAGATCCTTGGAAATATTATCTCCTAGGTCTATTTTTAGCATGAATATTTGCAAATGTTTTCGATGTTTTAGTCGTAATGGAACATTGGTGATAGGTATCCAGTCCATCTCAGAAATGATCTCATTTACCTCAAGTCCTTTAGTCGCCTCCTGTGACAGAAAAGAACGGCAGCTAGTTAGCATTCTTTTTACGTCCCAGCACAGGACACAGTTTAACAACAATAATTCTTTATTCATCAAACACAATCACATTCACAAATAGTAAAAGTTAAACATTTTGCTGAGTTAACAATATTTTTTCTTACTACCTGGAACGGGTGACAAATCTCTTGCTTCACTCACACACATGCTCTTCTGTTCTTCGCTACTAACACCCATGAGAAGAATGTCTCGAACTTTTTTTTATATATTTTTTTATTAATTATTTACTAAGCCATTCACCACTAAGGTTATGTCATCTGAAGTACAAACACTGGTGCCACGGCGTTTGAACTTCTTGTTATTCCATCGCCATGGTTACACCAACGCCGCCAGACGCTAGGACCGAAGAAAAACGAAATCGAACCTCCGATTCTTCTCATCCTTGTTCTTCGGTTCGTTCCAGTTGAGGATCCAAGTATAATCCCAAAGGAAACATATTTAACCAATTTGGCATCACAACTGACTAAATATTCAGCCGAAAATAATAATGTGTATTTTCAACTTTCACTGAGCTGCTGAGTTTGTTGACGCGCCATAGACGACTGATCTAGAAACTTGATCAGTAAAAGATTATAAAACATAATCCCTCTCCATACCAGCAGGTATGAGCAGAACTCCGCCTTTCAATGAATAGCTAACAATAGTCAGGGGGGAGTTGTAACGTGATTTATTCAAATTGAACATTGTGGACCCATTGCATTCAGCTACGAGGAAATAGTATGGATTAAGCTTAAAGCTAAATTATACTGCATAAAGAGTGTGTATGAAAAGGTGTATAGTAATAATAATTTAATATTATTACACCAATTAAACTAGCCTCTTGGTCAGTTCATTTAAGACTTGTGTTAAGGGTACTAGTCAACGCATATTTAAGAAATTTATACATCATCATCATCATCATCATCAGCCTGTATCAATCCACTGTTGGACATAGGCCTCCCCCAAATGACGCCACTTCTCCCTGTCAGTGGCCGTTCGCATCCATTCGATAAATATATACATATTATATATAAATAAATATATAACATATATAATCAACGACCAGATAGGAAAGCAGTAGAAAAGCGTAGTTTAACTCTGCCTCCACCGGGAATCGAACCCGGGACCTCACAATTAGCGTTTCGGCGGCTAACCGATCGCACCACGGAGGTCGTCAAATGTGTGTCAGTGAAGTGAGGGTGGTTTGTCAGGATAATTTAAGATGGTTATATGCATTTTTGCTTAGAAGTAAGCATGTACATACATACACACATACACATCACGCTTGATTCCCTGTAGAGGGGTAGGCAGAGATCACGGATCCTCATTTGTCCCGATCCTGAGAGACCACTTTCGCTTTATTGACATTCATACATCTTCTCATACACTCTCGGCGGTTATAGGTACACCTAACGTCACCTTTTTCAATATAGGTAAGCATGTCTGGCTTTTATACTATCTATTGCCACCTGGAACGATCCTGACTTACCTTTCCTACTTCACACTACGTACACCCGCCTTGAGAATAAAATATGTCTGTGATCTCTACCTTCGTATCTACAGGGGCATGATTTGTATTTATGTATGTATAAATGTGTAAATTCGACGTAGCTCAGTTGTTTGGGGCTTGGTTCTGTATCAGTGGGTACAGGGTTAAAATCCCGCTTGAGCATGTACCAATGGAAATGAATTTTAATGAATTTCTATGTACATTTTCGTAATAAAAACACATTTACGAAATGAATTATACCGTGAAGGAAAACATCGTGAGGAAACCTACCTGTTCGTCGAATAGTTCACAACCATAAACCCTTGCGGGGTAGTTAAAGTTTCAGGTGTGTCTCTGCAATTGCAAGATATTAATTATATGCCCACCTCAAACCCACGTGTTGACCAGATAGTCAGCACTCACTGTGACAGGTGGTAAACCATATCGCCGTTTACAAGCACTGTTCGGGGAACAGGTAGGTTTCCTCACGATGTTTTCCCTCATCGTAATATTCGGTGCCATTGATATATACGTAAATATGTTTATTTCTCCTTCTCATAAATCATACATAAGTACCTATTAAAGTTAGTAATGGAGCATAAGGCTTAGATATTTGACAAGGGATTGCTCAGGTGAATAATGCTACTATTTACATTACTATGCTGTAGGACGTAAATAGGGAGGCAAGTACCTACCTATCTTCTCATTTTCGTCATCAGAAAGATATGTAAATACTTATTAAGGCAGTTTCCCTACAGAGGTATATATAAATCACGAAATCGTATTTTCCTCGATCCTAACATAACACTTTCACTTTACATTCGTAGATCCTTTACTAGCATGGGACGAAAAAAGAATGCTAACTAGCTGCCGTTTGAGGCAACTAGGGGGAAATCAAATCTATTGGGCGATAGGTTACGAACTTGTTATCAATATTCCGTATAACATCACAATACATGCTAAAATATTGACTGGGCTACAGTCGCATTATATCCATATATGTCCTAAAATTCATATACGTACTGAGATAAATTATATCATTTGATACAATATTAAAGTGGCTGTAGGTTGAATTTGTTGCGATTTTTCGCTTAAAACTATCGGAACAAAGGTTTCCTCTTGAAACCACTTAGGTATGGCGAACAGCAATCAACTTTCATTTCCACAGGCGAACAAACAAACCGTTTCGACGTAATTCACTTTTCACAGAGCTGCTACACTTCACAGATAGTACATATGTATACTAGGGACCCGCTCCGGCTTCGCACGGGTATAAAATATATAGCCTACTCCAATATTTAATGGATTTTATTATAAGTATAAACCTTCCTCTTGAATCACTCTGTCTATTAATAAAAACCGCGTCAAAATCCGTTGCGTAGTTTCAAAGATTTAAGCATACAAAGGGACATAGGGACAAAGAAAGCGACTTTGTTTTATACTATGTAGTGTTAATCATACATATATTTGTATTTATGCATGTCCCTTTTGGTATGGACAGACAGAGCCACATAATAAATTCCGTAGGTCACTTATTAGCATAAATATTGGGGTCGTGATGTCATATGGAACATTGACAGTTCGATAGCCCATAAACCAATAGATTAGATTCAGCCCTAGTTTCTAAGTCACCTCCTACGCCGTATTGTTATGCACCACAGCAGGAGGCATGTTATGTATAAGCCACTCAAAGCCCGCGTTTCACTAGATAGACAGCACCCAAAGTGATAGGTAGTAAACCGAATCGCCGAATACAGGCACTGGCTATTACCTATCCTAAGGTATAGACAGGTTCCTCACGATGTTTTCCCCCTCACCGTTAGCGACTGTAAATTAAGTACGTAAATGAAATATAAATATTTTAAATTTCATTCATTGGTACATGTCAGAGCCGGGATTCGAACCTAGAACCTTTTCTCATAAAAAGTCCATACACACATACATTTGGACATACAACATACACATACACCCGAGGGATAGGCGGGTTTCCTCACGATGTTTCCCCTCACAGTTTTTACTAGCGGTGTTATTTATAATGTTACTAATTATGGGAGCTCTGTCCATACTAAGACTCTGCGCTTCTTTTGTTAGGAATGAGAACAAAAGTTAGATTTCTACTTTTACACTGTTTTCTGTTTACCTGCCAAGATTTAGTAGCAAATAACAGATAAATAAAGCTATACAAACATCTTTTATTCCTTTCAGGGTGGACAGAACTTTGGAGAGATGTATTATTGACAAACTAATATACTTTGGACATGTTATGCGGATGAATGATAGCAGATTGACAAAAGGAATATATATGAGTGAAGTGGAAGGGCGGTTACGTAGGGGCCGGCCTAATAAAACATATAACAATCAGATAGACGCTATATTGAAAAAAGGTGACGTAAGGTGTACCTATAACCGCCGAGAGTGTATGAGAAGATGTATGAATGATCAATGATGAAAGTGGTCTGTCAGGATCGGGACGAATGGGGATCCGTGATCTCTGCCTACTCCTCTACAGGGAATCAGGCGTAATGTGTATGTAATATACTCGTAACAACGTGTGTTATCGACATACCGGTTCGTTAGATCATAGAAGTTAAGCAATAAGGACGTTATCATTATCTGGATGGGTGACCATCTTGATTGTTAATGAGATGTTGGTTACGGCGAGGGAAAACTTTGAGAGGAAACTTGCCTGTTCCTTGAAAAATGTAATGGCGGCACGGTTTACCACCGGCCATGTAAAAGTTTACAACACACATGAAAATTGGTACAAACACATAGAAATAACAGTAATGGTTCCGACATAAGACCAGCGTTGCGTTTGCTATCAAACACAACATACCCAGCTGAGTTGGAACCCTTTTGCTGCGACACTGACATGCATAAGTTTTATCCCCTAGTTTGTAAGTTTTAACTGTAAACATTTTGTATTGTGTATGTTTTTGTGGCTGTGAATAAATGCTCATTCGTCTATGGTTCGTCAACAAAGTCAGCAGCTCAGTGAAAGTTGAAAATACAAATAATTATTTTCGGCTGAATATTTAGTCAATTGTGATGCCAAACTGGCTAAATATGTTCGCTTTGTGATAAGGTTTGGATCCTCAACTGAAACGAACCGAAGAACAAGGAAGAGAAGAATTGGAGCATCGATTTCGTTTTTCTTCGGTTGTAGCGGCTGGCGGCGTTGAAGTAACCATAGCGATGAAATAACAAGAAGTTCAAACGCCGTGGCATCAGTGTTTGTGCTTCAGCCGACATAACCTTAGTGGTGAATGGCTTAATAAGGAATTAAAAAAAAAAAAAATGCTTTTAATATTATTATTAATTGTTAGGCGCGCTGTATTGCTGTCGTGAAAGGGCCCAGAATCAGCATATGTCGTGAACTTTCTAGTTCCGATTCCGATCCGATCCGATACTTCGTCGTTAAGATTTGTGTATGTGTAAGTAAAGTATGCATATAATATAAATATTTGGACATTATTACACTAATTCAACTAGCCCCTTGGTAAGTACATTTAAGACTTATGTTAAGGGTACTAGACAACGGATATTTAAGATAAATACATATATATATATTTAACGACCTTACTGGAAAGCAGTGGAAAAGCGTAGTTCTTAACTCTGCCTTCAACGGGAAACGAACCCGGGACCTCACGACTAGCGTGCAGGCAGCTAACAGATCGCGCCACGCAGGTCTTCGTATATGTATAGATAAAGGTAGTTTTTGAATATAGGGAAATAAGCATACAAAACAAAAACACACACACATATATATATATATATATATATATATTCCATTTTCGAACCTAACTTTTGTAATTACAAACTTAAATGATTATACGAGATGTAATCAAAACAAACATCTGATATACCTAATTGTGTAGAAAATTAATTCATTAATTAGTTTAGTAAAAGGGTCAATAGATTTTACGGATTCCCATTTGTCCCAATTATATATATATATATATATATATATATATATATAATGCTAAACGGACCAACAAAAATATTTTCAAGCTAGCCTTAATACCAAATCCAAGAGTTATAAAACTGTGAAAACACATACATACATATCCAAATACCATTAGTCGAAAACAGTAGAATAGTTTTCTGTGAAACCCATCTGCTCATGTCCGATGCGGTTCCGTAGCTTTTCAATTGGGCGTGCCGAAAGTTCGCTAGTTTGAACAGGGTTGATTTAGTATGCGCTCGCTTTTGGTTCCAATCTACGTTGAATTTCAATTCGACGTAGCTCAGTTGTTATATATGTGTGTATATACAGGGTGGCGCATTCAAAACGGTCAGTATGGGAAAGTCTGAAACCATGAGAGATACGAAGATTTGTTCTTAGGAACCATGTCACCGATTTTGATAAAAATAAAAACTGCATTCATAGTTTCTTTAAAAAAACAACTGTATTCAGTACGGGAATCGAACCTGGTTGCTTTGAAAAAATAAATTGATCTTTTTCACTTTTTCTTTTTAAATATGGATTGTGTAGGTCTTAAGCTGTAAAAGTCTCTATGAAACATGGTGTCGGAAATGAATAAAATGCATTGTTTTGGCATATTTTAGTTTATCATAGTAGTTTACATACACCGTAACAATATTCAACAGACATGTAAAATTGTCTCTATGGCTGTTGGTAGTTTTGTACTTCCCTACTTGTTACATACACCATATCATGTGGCATTAGCATTGCATTAATCCTTTAAGGAGGTTTTGTTATCTACAGTAATCAAAAACTAACAATCTATTTAAAAGTCCACTTAAAGTGACGTGTTAAACAATATTACAAAATTTGTGGGATTAGGTTAAGGATGAATTTTACAAAACAAGCTATGACACCATTGAAGACCTAAAATTAGCAATAAAGTCAATTGTAACGCAAATTCACCACAAGAAAATACAAAATTCAATAGTAAGATCGTTACCTAAACGTGTTGAATATTGTATTGAAAACAACGGTGGTCACTTAAAAAACCTACTACGATAAAATAAAGTATGCCAAAACAATGCATTTTATTCATTTTCGACACCATGTTTCATAGAGACAATTACAGCTTAAGAGCTACACAATAGATATTTAAAAAGAAAAAGTGAAAAGGGACAATTTATTTTTTCAAAGGAACCGGGTTCGATTCCCGTACTGGATACAGTTGTTTTTTCAAAGAAAGTATGAATGCAGTTTTTCTTTTTATCAAAATCGGTGACATGGTTCCTAAGAACAAATCTTCGTATCTCTTATAGTTTCAGACTTTCCCATACTGACCGTTTTGAATGCGCCACCCTGTATAGTATATATGTGTACATATACACTTCTGGACACATCTATTTGCCCACCTAGCATTTTCAGTTTTGTTGGGCCTTAGCTAAAATTTTTTATTAGGTCGAGTTAAAACTTTTTATGCAGTTTTTAACCTGGCATATTCACAATGTCATTCAATAGTCTTCTTTTGAATTTCGAACACAGAATTTAAAGAAACAAAAGACAATTTGGAGCCTGTTTGTTGATATCAAACAATCGTAACTCTAAGGTGGGCCAATAGATGTGTCCGGAAGTGTATATACATACACACATAGATTTATGTATATATAGTATAGTGATATGGTATTGTGTTTATTACTGATAGTTTCATATATAAATTCGCGTCCTTTAATTCCTTTTGGGATGGACAGAACCCCGGAAACATAATATCTACTAGATCACTTTTTAGCATGAATATTGGATTGATAAGGGGAAGAAAAGCGGAACTCAGTAAATATAATCATATATACATAATATATGCAATAATTCCGTTGATAATTTAAATTATTTTAATAATTTCCCTCAGGATAGGTAATACTCAGTGCCTATATACGGCGATACGGTTCACTACCTATCATGTTGGGTGCGGTCTATCTAGTGATACGCGGGCTTCCAATGACCCATACCTAACATGCCTTCGAAATAACGGAGATGGGCACTCAAGCCTCTGACTACCCCGCCATAATAAAAAAGGGAGTGTGTATACACAAGTCGTGAAGCGTATGTATGTATGTAATTCCGTTGAAAATATTTTGTTACCTATAGGGTCTGAGACGTTAAAAGAATGCCAACTAGCTGCCGTTCTTCCCGCTATGTCGTAGAACTAAGGGACTAGGGTTATATAGAAACTATTAGGCGATATGCTAGCATCCTGTCACCAATATTCCAAGTGACATCAAAACTGCAATACACATTCTACTAAGTGACCAAGAATATTTTTCAATGTCTTCACGGTTCTGTTCCCCCAAAAGGCAAAACAAAACACAAACGCATTCACGACCATTATTCCTTGCGGTGTAGTCAGAGGTTCAGGTGTCCATCTCCGCAATTGCGAAGGTAGTTATTCTATGGCCACCTCCAACCCACGTGTTGACCAGATAGTCAGTACTCAATGAGACTGGTGGTAAGCCATGTCGCCATTTACAAGCACTAACTATTTCGACGAACAGGTAGGTTTCCTCACGATGTTTTCCCTCACCGTAGTATTCCCCCGAAAGGGGTCATTCTAACCTGTTTTTCCTCACTCAAAACTTATTCACGAGCCTTATTAAAGTCCGACCTTAAACGAATCCCTCATAGTCAGAAGTTAGGTAAACGGTCCATTAAAGTGAATTAGCGAAATCCTGAAGTTCCAACTTGCATTTTCATCTCCGAGAGAGAAAAAGTTGAGAAATTGCCTCATTTTTGAAGATTACGCGAGCTTAACGATTGTTGAGGTGCTATTCTGTCCACGGTAACTTTATTCGTAATGTCCGTAACCCGCTCTGGCTTCGGACGGGTATAAAATAACCTACTCCACTATTTAATGGATGTTATTATGCATATAGTCCTTCCTCTTGAATCACTCTATCTATTAAAAAAAACCGCATCAAAATCCGTTGCGTAGTTTTAAAGATTTAAGCATACAAAGGGACATAAGGACAGAGAAAGCGACTTTGTTTTATACTATGTAGTGATGTACCATTAGTAGGTAGTGTGAAGAACAGAAGAGCGTGTAAGAAGGTTAATGGGTGTCAATAGGTGGGTTTTAACATTTACACACTCCTTTTTTATTGTGGCATTGTAGTCAGAGGCTTAAGTGCCCATCTCCGTAATTTCGGAGGCATGTTAAGTATGAATCACTCAAAGCTCGCATTTCACTAGATAGACAACACCTAACGTGAGAGGTAGAGAACTGTATTGCAATATATAGACACTGGCTATTATTTAGCCCGAGGGATAGGCAGGTTTCCTCACGATGCTTTCCCTCAATCTTAGCGACTGTAAATTATGTACGTAAACGAATTTTTTTTGTGAATTTCATTCATTGGTACATGCCAGAGCCGGGATTTGAACCTAGGACCTCTAAGCAGTCAGAGGTCTTACCCACTTGGCTACATCCGCTTTAACTAAGTCTCAAGCTAACACCATTCCATATCAGAATAGAGCCTCCAAACTGCACTGTAAAGGCTTCGAAATGGAAAATTAGAAAAGTTCCCCTTGGAGTGGCGAGACTCTGTCACACCTTAATAGTGATTGAGATTGCTTAAGTTGCCTTCGAGGGCGGGATTTGTGAGTGTAACTAGCTGCCTGTAAGATTAAGTTAGTACATACTAAGTACATAGTGTGAGTAATGTAATGTAGGGAAAGTTTTTCTTATTATTATATAGATACAAAATCATTCACTGTAAAACACTTTCGGGGTAGTCAAGGTCAAAGTGTCCACTATAAATTGGGTTTTTGTGACGTTAGTCATTTGAAACCTACCTTTTACCTGATAATCAATATCCAACGTGACAGGTTGTAAAGCATGTCGTCGTTTACAGATCTTACCGAAGTCTACAGCACATGAATAATCAAGATGGTTACCCATACAAATAATAATTATAATAATATTTAGGACACTATTTCACCAATTGAACAAGGCCCGTGCTAAAGATCATTTAAGACTTGTGGTAAGGGTACAAATCAACGTATATTTTAGAAATACATACTTTTTACTGATACATACATATTATATAGCATATAATATAATCAACAACCAGACTGGAAAGCAGAAGAAAAGCGTAGTTCTCAACTCTGCATCCACCAGGAATCGAACCCGGGGCTTCACGAATAGCGTTCAGATGCTCAACCAATCGCGTCACGGAGGTAGTCAAATAAGATATCTCTAACATTTGCGTTACTTAACTTCGATGGTCGATTGAGAACTGGTGTGTTACCGTGGCGACGGCTCTTGTTTATATGACTTATAATTAACAATAAAATACATATAAAACGCTCACTTTTAATCTACGTGTTTATTTACGTACATAATTTACAGTCGCTAACGGTGAGGGAAAACTTCGTGAGGAAACCTGCCCATCCCTCGGCTACAGGAAATACTTAGTGCCTATATTAGCGATACGGTTCACTACCCATCACATGAGTGTTCTTTATCTAGTTTAACGCGGACTTTGAGTGACCCATACTTAACATGCCTCCTGATTTCGAAGATGGGCATTCAAGCCTCTGACTGTCCCGCCACAATAAAAAAGAGTGTGTATACAGAAGTCGTGAAGCGTATAGAATAGAATAGAAAAACATGTATTAACAGATACACGCACACTCACACACTCATAGACAACATGCAAATGTATATCTATTTTGGCTCATACGACATTTAAATATCAAGCCTGAAAAAGGCTCTATAAAACTTAATACTTTATCTTTCCTAACTTCATTCTTATCAGGTGTCCCTAACTTAGCCTAGCTTAAAGTTGGCTAAGCTGCGACTAAGTTAAGGCTTCAGCTTAGAGAAGCCTTAAACTTGTGGTGAAGTGTGAAATGGCTTTAAAAGGGACGTAAATAAAATGCTTACTATCTGCCTGTCTGTACGCCGCAATGTTGATATGTGAGATTTTTTAGGTACATATAGAAAGAAAAGAATAAATAAAACGCTATATTGACTTAAAATGCACGTTTCTTATGTTTAAAAAGTAGTGATACATAATTATATATTAACAAGAGTTACATTAAGCTTTGACAACCTCTGTGCCGCGAATAGTTAACCACCTGAACGCTAATCGTGGGCTAGGGTTCGATTCACGGTGCAGGCAGAGTTAAGAACTACGCTTTTCTTCTACTTCTCAGTCCGAGCGTTGATACATATATGCTTTATATGTATTTATGTCACTATATATTTCTTAAATATACGTTTACCAGTACCCTTAACACAAGTCTGAAATGCATTTAGCAAGGAGCTAGTTCAATTGTTGTACTAGTGTCCTTTAATATTAAAATACCTGTAATAAGTCCTACAATAGAGATATCACGTCTTCGAATTTCTATCCACTTTGAAAAGGTTAATGGAACGTAAATGTACACATACATACAATACATATCTATGTATGTTTGACGAAGGACTAACAATTACTATCAAGGGTTTGATTTACACAACAATAATTCACTGGAATCGCCCATTGAAATTTGACGACCGCCATTATCAATTCAATGTGAGTTATGGCTCAATTATTATAACAATTGTCCTATCAAATGTTATTCTTAGAAACTACACATACATACACGCCTGTTTCACTACAGAGGGGTAGGTAGAGATCACGGATTCCCATTTGTCTCGATGCCGGCAAATCGCTTTTGCTTCATTTACATCAATACACACTCGGCAGTTATAGGTACTTCTTACGTCATCATTTTGAAATTTCAAAATGTCATCTATCTGACTGTCACATGTCTTATTAGGCCGGTCCTTATGTAGCTGGAATACAAATTACATTATAGTCATCAAAAAAATTAGTCATCCTTATGTACGCTAGTGTAGATGGCTTAGTTTAGTCAATATCGTCGAAAGTTTAGGGCTCTCAGTTTGTACGTCAGATGAAAATTCAAATTTCATTTTCTCTTAAACTATTCGCTTTTGTATCGTTATTTCTTCATTACTAATTCATTGAGCCATGGAGCTTCAAGATAATATAAGTTACATTAGTCTTTTTGTATAGAAATGTTCATTTTTTGATGATTCCAAAAGTCAGCGAGCTCTGAACTGAGGGCCATAGCAAAATCGCCCTAAACCTATATTTAACGCATTTTTGAGATTTGAGATTTTCTTAATTTATTTAAGAAATTCTTTACTAAATCCTTGAATAAACAGCATTATCCCAGGATTCGTACTTTCCGAGATCTAGAAAATGCTGGCATCTGGATCGAGGGCCACAATTTTTTGACAATAACTGTTTTGTTTCAAGTTTATGAAATTTAAGAATAGATGCTATAGTTTTTACTAATTCTTTACTAAATGCCCTGTGAGTTTCATTTCGATTGTCCAATATTTGAAAAATGGGCCCTCAATCCAGATGCACACAGAGCCAAGCCCCGAACAACTGAGCTACGTCGTCTTCCACCAATTAATTATTGTAAAAAATTAATTTAGTAAATATGTTCAGTTAAATATTATTGCTTTATACAATATATATATATATATTGTTATGAATAAGCAAAAAACTTAATTACATTTCAACATATAAAAAGTGACTATGTAATATATGAATAAGTATATTAATTTTAAATAACAAAAACTGTTTGTATGAAAGAGCAAAACGTATTTGATATGGTGACAGCTTATTTAAGGCCAGACAGATTTATTATCTCCGAGGAGCTTAGGGCTAGTAAACCCTCAACCCACGTCACGCTGGGCAATGTGAAGACAGATATTTAGCGTTTGTGGGGTGGACAGAACCTTGGAAATGTTATATTTACTTGATTATGCTTACTATTTGTGTTGGGTGTTGTCTATCTAGTGATACGCGGGCTTCGAATGACCCATACCTAACATGCCTTCGAAATTTCGGAGATGGGCATTCAAGCCTCTGACTACCCCGCCATCATAAAAAAAGGGAGTGTGTATACACAAGTCGTGAAGCGTATTTTTGTTTAAGTTTGTTTGTTTACTATTTGTATTGATTGTTGGCATTGATGTCAAATAGTTTATCGCCCAAAAGGTTCTATTAATTCTTAATGATAGTAATAGACTTATACTATTAATACTACTTAGGGAAAACATCGTGAGGAAACGTACATGTTTCCCGAACAGGCAATAGTTAGTGCTTGTAAATGGTGACATGGCTTACCACCTGTAACATTGAGTACTGACTATCTGGTCAACACGTGGGTTCGAGGTGTCCATAGAATTACTTCGTAATTGCGGAGATTGAAACCTGAACGTCTGACTACCCCGCAAGGGTTAATGGTCGTGAATGGTTCGAGGTGGCCATAGAATTACTACCTTCGCGATTGCTGAGATGGACACCTGAACCTCTGACTACCCCGCAAGGGTTAATGGTTGTAAACGTGTTTGTTGGTTTTTCAACCAGGTATTTATAGAAAAATAATTACAAGTACGTATAAAGTCTCACGGTAGAGTGGGACGTTAAGAGAATGCTAACTAGCTGCCGTTATTCCCGGCATGTCTAAGGAACTAACTTAAAGACTGGAGGTAAATGGAACCTATTGGACGATGGGCTAGCAATCTCTCTTTAATGTTCCATATGACATTGCAACCCGAAAATTACTGCTTAAAAGTGACCTTTTAGGTATTATATCTCCGAGGTTCTGTCCTCACCAAAACGAATTAAAGACGTGAATGTTTATTTATGTATATATTCCGAAATTTTCTCCATAAATGTATAGGTACCAAAGCAAATCAAAACTTAGATTAGATTTGCAATTTTATTATTTTGGTGTCCAATTCAGTATTTCTTATGTTCATTTAAATACTAGCCATATCTATAAGATGAAAACAATACAATTTTTTTACAGTCTAAGCAAAAACTTACATAATACAAATTACCCATTCACATCCTTTCCCAACTATACTGCGCCGAGCGTGTATGCGGATGCAACAAAGGAATTCACTCAGAGTAAGTAACGAAGCGTCTTCCATTTGTGTCAAGTACCCTTTGCGTTATTTGTCAACTACCCCCACATGTTTCCTCGACATTTTTCACTATTACGCCATTTGTGTTGGACGTAAAAAGAATGCTAACTAGCTGCCGTTCTTCCCGGCATGTCGACTAAGGGACTAGGGGTGAATGGAATCTATTGGGCGATGGGCTAGCAACCTGTCGCCAATGTAACCATAATATAAATGGAAAGTGACAAGATTTTTCAATGTCTTCAAGGTTCATTCCACCCCGAAATGGATTAAAGGACGTGAATGTAGATGTATGTAGATAAATACATATATAGAATATGAATTAAAAGACAAACACATTCACTCCTATTAAACCTTGCGAGGTAGTCAGAGGTTCGGGTGTCCATCTCTGCAATTGCGGAGGTAGTAATTCTATAGCCAACTAGAACTCATGTATCGACCAGATAGTCAGTGCTCAATGTGACAGGTGACAAGCCATGTCCATTTACAAGCACTGACTATTACCTACCTGTTCGGGGAACAAGTAGGTTTTCTCACGATGTTTTCCCCCACCGTAGTATTCATACGGTGAGCATATATAATGAACAACCATATCAAAAGGACAACCTGGGAAGAACGGCAGCTAATTAGCATTCAACTTACGTCACATACTACCAGTTCCCTCCACAATTTTCTTAAGACAATAAACGTGAGGTATTTTACTAAGGGGCTCAAATATATAAATGCTTTTTGCAAAATATCAGTTCAATGTCACTTTAGTAACAATGTCAAGTTGTTCGTGGAATAGCAAATGTGACGTAATTCGTACGACATTAATCTTGTATTTGGACATGTTTTGCGGATAAATGATAGCAGATTGACAAAAGGAATATATATGAGTGAAGTGGAAGGGCGGTTACGTAGGGGCCGGGCCAATAAGACGTATGACAGTCAGATAGACGCTATATTGAAAAAAGGTGACGTTAGGAGTACCTATAACCGCCGAGAGTGTATGAGAAGATGTATGAATATTAATGAAGCGAAAGTGGTCTGTCAGGATCGGGACAAATGGGCATTCGTGATCTCTGCCTACCCCTTTACAGGGAATCAGGCGTGATGCGTATGTATGTATGTATTAATCTTGTACCAACCAATGAGAGCCACAGATTTTATAATTTGACAAGTAAAATAAAAGCACTGACGTGCCTAAACAATTGACATGGATACAATTTGAATAGAAAATAAAATGGAATTGTAATATTTGTGCCAGTAATGTAATGTTGGGAAATTTGATGTGTATGTGATTCAAAAGTGCAATTATTTAACGAACTGTACGACGTAAATGTGATATTTCGAGTTTTTAAAAAAACCCTATACATTTTGCGAAAACTAATTATCTGTTGAACACAGATAATTAGCTAGATTTTACAGCCAGTAACTTCACGACTGTTAGTCGTCTATGGTGCGTCAACAAAGTCAGCAGCTCAGTGAAAGTTGAAAATACAAATAATTATTTTCGGCTGAATATTTAGTCAATTGTGATGCCAAACTGGCTAAATATGTTCGCTTTGGGATAAGATTTGGATCCTCAACTGAAACAAACCGAAGAACAAGGAAGAGAGCAAGGAATTGGAGCATCGATTTCGTTTTTCCTCGGTTGTAGCGGCTGGCGGCGTTGGTGTAACCATGGCGATGGAATAACAAGAAGTGCAAACGCCGTGGCATCAGTGTTTGTACTTCAGCCGACATAACCTTAGCGGTGAATGGCTTAATAAAGAATAAAAAAAAAAAACCTTTTTTTGTGTTTTTGTTCGACATATATAAACCGAAACTTGACGCTTTTGCTGTCATTAGAGATGAAATTTGTAATTTTCCTGAGTCACTACCACCATTGCTTGTCAATGGCGACATGGCTGACCACCTGTTACATTGAGTACTGACTATTTGGTCAACACGTGGGTTCGCGGTGACCATAGAATTACTACATTCGCAATTGCGGATATGGACACCTGAACCTCTGACTACCTCGCAAGGGTTAATGGTTGACGCGTTTGTCTTTTGTCACTACCACCTTCACACTATAACTAAAGTGATATTGAACTAGGACTGTGCTATAACGCATTACTAGAATAGGACCCGAGTTTGTCTCCTTGCAAACATTTGCTTATATTTATTTGAGTGTTTCCTTTGAAAAATGCATTTGTTCTAGTCTCAAAGACTTCGTTAATTATTCCTTTAGACTTCGCGTTTACTAGACTTCGTGAAAGCACTAAGATGCTAACCTTTATAACACTCAACGGGGTAGTCAGAAGTATGTTTCTTGTTGGTTCTTCTCCGAGCCAGGGCTTCCGAACCAACGGTAGAATATCAATGTAAGAGACAACCAGTGTCAGGCAAATGTTTTGACTTTCAATGAATGTACTGTACTTGTACTTATGTTGAATAAAAACATTTGACTTTGACTTTTATGTGTGTGGTAGTGTAAAGTTAGTGATTCTATAGACACCTGTCGTTTTTTCGCACATATACGATCTAAAGAAATGTGAAAACATACATACAACACAAAAACGCGTTTACGACCATTATCCCTTGCGGGGTAGTCAGAGGTTCAAGTTTAACACGATGTATTTTATAGAAAAATAATCATCTACTCATATATGTATGCAAACACGACCTTAAACCATTTTAAGGATGTAATAATTCTAATGGTAATGTAACGATAGTGATTCTATGGGCATCTCGAACCCACATGTTAATCAGATAGTCAGTACCTAATGTTACAGTTACAGTCATTTATAAGCACTGTATATTAATAAAGAAAGAAAGAAAGAAAACTTTATTCACTAACATACAAAAACATGGAAAAAAAAAATTTTGCAAAGAACACCGTTGATGCAGTGAAAAGGTGCTGCCTCAGTATACGATGCAGCTAGGCTGCATCATTGGTCCTCCGACAGCACCCGATTCGGAAACTGTCACAAGCTGCATATAATAAATAACGAACATACACCAAATTCATTTATATAACCATCGTGACAAACATACATAACCATCGTAATAAGACATATAACAATCAGATAGACGCTATATTGAAAAAAGGTGACCTTAGGTGTACCTATAACCGCCGAGAGTGTGTGAGAAGATGTATGAATGTCAATGAAGCGAAAGTGGTCTGTCAGGATCGGGACAAATGGGGATCCGTGTTCTCTGCCTACCCCTCTACAGGGAATCAGGCGTGATGTGTATGTAATAATAATAATAATAATAATAATATCTTTATTGAGACAACCACATCAATTATTACATACAATATTCAACATTTACAATAAAACTTCAAAGACAATAATTAGATTACATAACACACAACACATAAAATTACATTTCATTCAATTAAATTACATTTCAAATATGGTATTACACAGCTAGTTGTGGTAATCTCAAAAGGTGTCCAGCTCGGCGGTTGTCTATAGAGCGCTTAAGGCTCCACAGAGCCGCCGATTTTCAGCTGGCAGCCCACAATTTTCAGCTGGCAGCCCACAGTATATGTATGACTATTGCCCACAGTATATGTATGTATGTATGACTATTGCCTGTTACAAGGAATAGGTAGATTTATTTTATGTTTTTCATCACGGTAATATTCGGTGCTTTGCGCTATTTTTTCTCTGTAGCATGTCGTAGGAGGCGACTAAGGGACTAGGGGTTAATGGAATCTATTAGGCAATGGGATAGTTATGTCATCAATATTTCATATATTGTCAACCTCCGTGGTGCGATGTTTTGAGCACCCGAACGCTAATCGTGAGGTCCCGGGTTCGATTCCCGGTAGAGGCAGAATTACGAACTACGCTTTCTTCTGCTTTCCAGTCTGGTTGTTGATTATTATATGCTATAAAACATACATACATACATACGCTTCACGACTTGTGTATACACACTCCATTTTTTATTATGGCGGGGTAGTCAGACGCTTGAATGCCCATCTCCGAAATTTCGAAGGCATATATATATATATATGTATTATGTATTTATCTATATATAATATGTCTATCTATATATAAACAACGTATATTTCTTAAATATACGTTGACTAGTACCCTTAACACAAGTCTTAAATGAACTTACCAAGGGGCTAGTTCAATTAGTGTAATGATGTCCTAAATATTATTATTATTCCATACGACGTCAAAACCTAAATATCGTGTCTCCGTAATTTATCCACCTTGAACGGGACTAAAAGACGTAAATGTATGTTAACTACTAGTAAATCTATTTACATCTAATAGGAGTCTCGTAAACATAATGCCCCCGATCTTCAGGGCATAAATCGCGCCCTCTCTCGCCTAATTATTGTCCCTAATTGTGGATGCGACGGGACATCCGTTTTTCCCGACTTATTTGATTAGAAGGACCTTACTATGGTGTTGTAAATAATAGTAGGAGAAAATATCGTGAGGAATAAAGTGAAATGAAAATCTTTTTATTCAACATAAGGATATTAAAATCACTTATTGAACGTCAAAAACAAAACATTTTAAATAAATCAATTTAGATTAATAAAACTAATGGCACTTCGTAAAGACAAACTCTGCAAAGAAGAAATGCCAAGAAACTCTGCAGACAATGTGTACATTAAATTTAATAATAATTCATTAGAACATGATCTTCACATCCAACAAATAGTATTTTGTATAAAATTTAAGGGAAGTTCCAATAAGAACTGGAACGTGAAGCCATGACCACACAAAAATAATATACATAATATTGGGAATAAGAAATAGTTAGGTTTGTATACAGTAAAAAGTAATATTACTTAACATGTTAGGTAATGTCGGCACATACACTTTTGTGTTAATTAATAACAAGTTGCAAATTTAATGAAAATGGCATGCATTATTTTGTAATGAGGCACTGGGCATAAAATCCTTGACCCTGAAATTTCTCGTTTGGTACTTCTCCAAGCTAGGATTTCCGAACCAACGGTTTAATCATAGTTGTATGACAACCAGTGCCCCTCAATATATATTGATCTTCAACTAATGTGTTTGTATATAATAAAAATAAATGAAAATAGAATAGAATTCGGAATTTATTTTAAGTTACTTTGGAAATCGGGTATTCGATAAAAAGAGGGTTTCGAGTAACGAAAGACCACAAAAAAAATTGCTTTTTGTGGATACTCAAATTTTAATTATCCTAAAAGGGTATTACAGTTGTGAATACATACACACATATATTCACGCCTCTACGTCCCATTAACCTTTAGAAGATTGTCTCCAATTTGATCTGTATAAGTTTTTCTGTTTACTCCGTCCAACTCTACAATACATATTAGTAAACAAACTCACAAAAGAAAGCAATGGTAGGCCCAAATCGTTACCAAATTGGTCCCCATAGAAAAAAGGCGACCCACATCAATCCAATCGCCTTCCGATCCCCGGAACGCGCGAGTCGGGGATTGATTGCTGTTAAGCAGCCGTTACTAATGGGCCAATAAACGGTGGGAATCAATATGGTCAAGAATGGTGTTTAGTGAATGTTTTGTAACATACATACATATACATCACAGACAGATAGACCGATGACTTAAAAAAGGTCGCTGGTAGTGGTTGGCTGAGGGCCACCAGTGATCGTGTTTTGTGGCGTTACCTTGGGGAGGCCTACGTACAGCAGTGGACTGACATAGGCTGATTGATTGATTGATTGATACGTATACATCACGCCTGATTCCCTGTAGAGGGGTAGGGAGAGATCACGGAGGTGTATGAGTGTCAATAAAGCGAAAGTGGAGTGTGGAATAAAGTAAAAGTTTGTCAAGATCGGGACAGATGGAGATCCGTGACTCTGCCTACACCTCTACAGGGAATCAGGCGTGTTTGTATGTTTTTTGATTATTTACTGTCTTGTTTTCTCATTTCTGTCAAGATATAAAGTTTAATATATCATACCAGGATTATTAAATAAAATAAAACGTTAAAAGAACAATACAATTTATTCAAACCAATTGTTGAAGTATATTTATGTATATAATAAATTTATTGACAGCTTACAAACTAGTTTTTAGATATTATTTACCCTTACCCTAAAAAATTTTTTTACAAATATAAGCTTAAATCTAATCACACAAAATCTGTTTCCATTATACTTCACATGGCGAATACGTAACGTGAAATATTATGCAATTTTAATACTGGGAACTAGTTAGAATACCAATGTTAAGCAACACTGGGTGTAGACAATTAGTGGATGGGTGCCCTTTCGAATATATACACTGTTTTGGTATGCAAAGAAAAATGTAATGTAAATTAATTACGTCTGATGTGAAAGATAGATAATTATGATATTACAATTTTTCGTATATATAATGTGGAAGATTAACACACTAGCACATATGTAAAAAAATATTTTGATCTTAAGATTAAGATATACATATATACATTGATAGTGTCTCAAACTATATGAATGTGATTCGAAGACAGTAATATATTAAATAATACGTCACGTTACGTCCAGTTGAGTATAATGGAGACACAGTTTCTACAAATACACACAAGAACCATAACCAAAACACTTAGAAAAATCGGTTAAATATTTACAAAATTAATCCTTAACTTATACTTACTTAAGAATTATATTCTTTATTTATTACATGTTAATAATGAGCATTCTACTATATATATATATATATATATATATATATATATAATTTTTTACTAAAATATACATAACCGATCGCTGAAGTAAAGCGGTTCTCGACTGACAAACGTATTGTAGGACGCCCCCCTGCCAGGTGGACCGATGACCTCAAGAAGGTCGCTGGTAGTGGCTGGATGAGGGCCACGAATGATCGTGTTTTGTGGCGTACCCTTGGGGAGGCCTACGTCCAGCAGTGGATTGACATAGGCTGATTGATTGATATACATATCTGATTTCCACTCATAGTTTAAAATTTTTGAAGATATTGAAAAGGATAAACTCATATTTTTTTTATTTATGTTGAAGGTATTCTTAAGTATTTGATATACATATATAAAAGCAGTTTTATATTTTAATATAGATACCTTTTCTCATACATACAAGTAGATTGGTCATAATTCTAAAAAGGTTAAATAAGCTTATTATGAAAGTATCTAAGTAAATTTAAAATACTTTTGTTCATTTCATACAATAGTAGTTGTAGTATATAAAATCATATACATAAGACATTATAAAACATTTATTTCAACCAGCCAGTATTTCAAAAGTATATAAACTATTAACTTATATTACAAACAAGTTTAAAACTTATAAAGTACAAGTTTTGAGCAACTTTCAGACTATCGTTGTTATTGTGTTTCGTTCTGTTATTTTAAGCTAAAGTTTTTTTTGTTTTCTTATGTTATTATGGGAAATCTGTTTGTGTGTGTTGTTATTTGAAGAAATGCTATTTCAGATTTTTGTTATATTTGAGCCTGTTTTATTTCCACATCTAATCGCTAAAACATACTTTTTTTTATCAAAAACATTGATTGGAATTTTACCTTTAAAATAAGAATAATAAAATATTGTATATTTTTCAAAGAAAACTTGTTCTTAAAGCTCGCAAATTTAAATGTATTACCAAAAGTATTAAAAAATTCCTTTTTCAAATTCTCTGTTTATCACATAATACAGTATAAACAATAATTATTTATATTACATACTGTACGTAAATAATAATTTGTTCCCAAAATATCTTTTAACATAATTTAGTGAAACTCACTTTCATATTAACACTAATTATTTCATTAAAGCTTTATTTTGTAGTACAATTACTTGGAAAATACCGTAAGAAAAGTAATTTTACTTCAGACACATAATAGTCAGTTTATTAAAGCAATATACTCACATTTCAGATGCGGACTATCTAGTGAAATTTAGACTTTAATTGGCCTAAGATAGAATACGTTTTTACCTACTCTGCAAATGATATAAGTCAGCAACATAAAGAAAACATCACGAAAAGAATTTAATAAAAAGGTTACAATAACACACTACGCAATTAATCATACAGATTCGTATGTATGTAACATATCATTCATGATTACTAACCCTTTTAGCCATAGAATCACTAACTCCGCAATTGGAGATCTATACTTGAATCTTTCAACAATCAAGTGTTTACAGTGTTTATTTATCTATATACGGCAACATAGTTTACCATTCAAAAGGCAAATAAAAATGACAGACGCGTCCACGACCATTAACCCACGCGGCGTAGTCAAAGGTTCAGGTATCCATCTCGGCAATCGCGAAGGTAGTAATTCTATGGCCTCCTCGAACCCACGTGCTGACCAGATAGTTAGTACTCAATGTGACAGGTGGTAAGCCATGTCGCAATTTACAAGCACTATTATCTGTTTAGGAAACATCTGTTGAACAGGTAGGTTTACTCAAGAAGTTTTCCCTCACTGTAGTATTCGACGCATTTCGTAAATGTATTTTTATTACGAAAATGTACATTGAAATTCAATACGTTGGATACTGATTATCAAGTAAAAAGTGGGTTTCAAGTGGCCAATGACCATTTAAATTCTCAGTTAATGGTGGACATTCCAATCTTTGATCCTACAAGAGTAAACAGTATTCATCGTTTCACTACATAGTATAAAACAAAGTCGCTTTCTTTGTCCCTATATCCCTTTGTATGCTTAAATCTTTGAAACTACGCAACGGATTTTGATGCGGTTTTTTTTAATAGATAGAAAGATTCAAGAGGAAGGTTTATATGTATAATAACATCCATTAAATAGTGGAGTAGGCTATATATTTTAAACCCGTGCAAAGCGAGAGCGTGTCTAGTTTTATATATGAGTAGATACAGTATTCACAGAGACACTAGAAATGCCAGGTTTGACTTGGTTCCCGTTAGTGTCTTCTTCAGTGTTCCTAGGTTTCCTTTTGGGACCTAGAAGTATCTTTTGCAGTTGGCAGAATGGTGCTTCCACGAATAAGTGGAGTGGTAAAGAGAAGAGGAACGTCATTGTGACTATTCCACCGAAAAGCATGATCTGAAATGGGAAGAAAATTAGTACTTAGTTTTACATACATATTCATGCCTCTACGTTCCCAATAGGATAGGTAGAGACTATTAAGCCACCTGGAACGGACGACAAATCTACCTTGCTTCATTCGCACCCAACCTTCTCATACATGCTCTCCTGTTCTTCACGCTACACCCGCCTTGAGAATAATGTCTTGTTGATCTGTATAAGGTCTAGTCATTTCTTAAATTACGTAAATAGAATGCACTATATATACACACATCACGCCCGTTTCCATAAAGAAGAATAGACAGAGATCACTGATCCTAAATAGTCTCGATATTGACAAACCACATTCGCTAAATTGATATTCATACATCTCCTCATACACACTCCAACTAAAAGCTTTTATCATACCATTTGGTATGGTATGTATATACATATAAAATACTATGCTATAGTTTATGGTATGGTAACTAATAGATATTGCCGGAATAAGTAAACTATTACTAATATTTAAACTATAACAAAAGCATGTATATGCAACTCACAGCCGTGTAGTCAGTAGCGTAGAAGGACCTCCTCATTTGACCTCCGTAGGTCCTCAAAATGGTAGCGTGAAGCAACATAGCGCAGTAGGAAAGTCTGCCGAGGGGCTGCAGAGGTCCCCATTCCACCGCACCTACGTAGATTTCTGCAAAAATAACAATACATACTCAGTCGTCTATGGTTCGTCAACAAAGTCAGCAGCTCAGTGAAAGTTGAAAATACAATATATATATATATATATAGAATTGCTACCTTCGGAATTGGATACCTGAACCTCTGACTTCACAAGGGTTAATAGTCGCAAACGCGTTTGTCTTCACTACATAGTACATAGTATATTATTATTATGTCCCTTTGTATGCTTAAATCTTTGACACTACGCAACGGATTTTTATGCTGTTTTTTTTAATAGATAGAGTGATTCAAGAGAAAGACTTATATGTATATTAACATACATTACATTTATTCATCCATTTAATTAGTGGAGTAGGCTATATATTTTATACCCGTGCGAAGCCAGAGCAGGTCACTAGTTGTCTATAAATAACATCTAATACTTACTATTAGCCCTATAGAAGTAGCCAATAACAAACACACAAATAGCAAGTGCGAAGAAATTCTGGTTCAGGGCGTTGAAGACTGCTGACTCCAGGGCAGTGGCCTCTCTATGGTGGAGGTCCCATCCCATTAGGACTGTCCCAAAGGCCACCGGAATGGACGAGAGGAAGAGAAGCTTCATCAGCTGGAATGGAGAAGAAGATTTTATTTTATTTTATTTATTTATTTCAAACATTCCATTTGAAATCCTAACAGGTTACCCCAATACAATATCAAATAATATCACTAACAATCATCTAAAATAATAAAAATATATCAATAAAAGTATTATAATAAAAATAAAAAAAACATAATTCGTATTAATTAATTCATTCAAGTATTCATGTCAATAGCAGGTAAAAAAAGTAATAAAAAAATAATGATTAAAGTAATTGATTTATAACAAATATAATGTTAATTAACTAAAAATAAATATAATTGAATTATCTTGATTTACTACTATTCATGTTTACATGTCATGTGTAACTAGTAGAATAAAAGATTAGTGAAGGCATTGGTGAGAAATGCAACATACATACAAGTCACGCCTGATACCCTGTTGAGATGTGAGCAGAGATCACGGATCCCCATTTGCCCCGATCCTGACAGATCACTTTCGCTTCAATGACACTTATACGCCTTGCCATACAAACTCGGTGGTTATAGGTACTTTTAACGTCACCCTTTCAATATAGCGTCTATCTGATTGTGATAGGTCTAATTGGGCCGGCCCCTACGTAACCACCCTTCCACTTCACCAACATATTATATCCCTTTTGTCACTTTACTACACAATGTTTCATGTAACATTACAACGATATTATTAACTCTATAAAGTGACATAGGAGATAAAAGTAATCTGAGGTTTAGTCCAACCCTTAAGGGGTTATAGGACGTGAATGATAAGAGAAATATCTTGCTTGTCAATGGTCATTATCATCACAGGCCAACACGTGGGTTCAAAGTAGCCATATAATTATTACCTCCGCGATTGCGAAGATGCAAACCTAAACTTTGACTATCCCGCAAGGGCTTTTTTTATGTCTTCAATACGCCATTCACCACTAAGGTTATGTTGGCTCAAGTACAAACACTAATGCCATGGTGTTTGCACTTGTTATTCAGTCGCCATGGTTAAACCAACACCGCCAGCCGCTACAACCGACGAAAAACGATTTCGAAGTCCAATTCTTCTCCTCTTCCTTGTTCTTCGGTTCGTTCCAGTTGAGGATCCAAATATAATCCCAATGCGAACATATTTAGCCAGTTTGGCATCACAATTGACTAAATATTCAGCCGAAAATAATTATTTGTATTTTCAACTTTCACCGAGCTGCTGACTTTGTTGACGCACCATAGACGACTGACCCCGCAAGGGCTAATGATCATGAATATGTATGTAAAATACCATACCATAGACTCTCCTAAGTTCCATTTGTTGGCTTGTGCCTTTTGGTAGAAGTAAGCTGTGATCACGCCTAAATGGTAACCTGCCCAGTTACCCTGTGCAGAAACGTAGGCGTGATAGAACGTGTCGTTGAAGCCGAAGATGTCCCGGATGGATCTGCGGATTGAAGATATGAATTATATAAAAGTATTATACTTGAACGGTGACGTTAGGTGTACCTATAACCGCCGAGAGTGTATGAGAACTGGAGAGCAGAAGAAAAGCGTAGTTAACTCTGCCTCCACGGGGAATCTTTGGGACCTCACGATTAGCGTCGTCAAATATAATTACTGAAACTTCTGCCTACCCTTTAGAGATTCCCTGTAGAGGGGTAGGCAGAGATCACGGATCCCCATTTGTCCCGATCCTAACAGACCGCTTTCGCTTCATTGATTCATACATCTTCTCATACACTCTCGGTGGTTATAGGTACACCTAACGTCACCTTTTTTCAATATAGTGGCTATCTGACTGTTATAATATGTCTTATTAGGCCGGCCTCTACGTAAGCGCCCTTCTACTTCACTCATATATATATATATATATATATATATATATATATATATATATATATATATATATATATATATATATATATATATATATATTATATAAAGGTATTATACTTTAAGAGGTAGGCAGAAGTTCCAGTAATAATATTTGACAACCTTCGTGGCACGATTGGTTGAGCACCTGAACGCTAATCGTGAGGTCCCGAAGATTCTCGATGAAGGTAGAGTTAAGAACTACTCTTTTCTTCTGCTTTGCAGTCTGGTTGTTGATTACATATGCTATATGTATTTATCCATGTATAATAAGAATGTATTTCTTAAATATACGTTGACTAGTACCCTTAAAACAAGTGTTAAATAATAACCAAGTTCAATTGGTGTAATAGTGTCCTACAATATTATTATATATTAAAATATATTATGTAATAACGTTATAATAATTCAAAAAACCTGCCTTATTCAAAAGCTAATCCCCATCCCATCATATAAAGCTTGATATAAACAATAAGAGCGTTAATATTTTACGAAGAGCTAGCAATCTCGACGCCATCAAAAAGGCGAAATAAAACTCGTAACTTTATATAATTGAAAACGGTAACGTGAAGGCATTTTTGTAGGACCGATAATCGGTCCGCCGTTCCGACAAAATAAAAAACCGGTATCATGATTTATATTTACGGGGAAGTCTGTCTTTGTCTATCTATATATTTTTATTGCGCTAATGTACATAGAAAATCAGAAAAAAAATCTTACATTTTTAGGTGGTATTTAAACGCTAAATCCATTGTACCAAAGGCAAAACCGTAATGACTGAGCTACTCCCATATTTTACCCATGTCTTTATTTACTTCAAATAAGATATAAATAGAAGGGTAGATGGAATACTTGATTAAATAAGTATTTAATCGTGTTCCCTTGATACTGAATTAACATGTGACAATAATGCAGTTTTTTCATCGCTGAAAGACTTGTGTGCGTATTCTATTCATTCAATCAGGACCTTTATACAAATTGAAAGACGCTAAGAAAAATAAAATAATAATCCAATACGAATTCATTTAGATAGATCATTCACATTACTTAAATCAACAAATACACTTGACCATACATTTTAAAATCATCTGAGCGTTTATAAAGTTTTACAAGAACGCAGTATTAAATTTTCCTCTTACGAAAAAGTCGGTAACCGATTATCGGATATAGTAGAGCACGCATATCGAAATAGGACGAGCGTGTTACGCTCGGGGCGGAAAACGAGCGAAAAAACGCTCGTGTATCTCGCATCGTTATTTTTCGGCTTGTAAGTTTTTAACGTAAGTTTTATTTGCGACTGCAATTGGTTTTAAGGTATATAGAATAATTGGTATACGGTATTCTAGATGTGATATTAGACATACGTAGAGGCTGGTCCAATAAGACATATGACAGTCAGATAGACGCCATATTGAAAAAAGGTGACGTTAGAAGTACCTATAACCGCCAAGTGTGTATAAATGTCAATGAAGCGAAAGTGGTCAGTCAGGGTCGGGATAAACGGGGATCTGTGATCTCTGCCTACCCTTGTACAGGGAATTGGGCGTAATGTGTATATATGTATGAAATCTACCTAGAATTGAGTTAATTTAATAGATCCATTGACCCGTGCTAGTCTGGGACATAAAAAGAATGCTAACTAGCTGCCGATCTTCCCGGCATGTCGTAGAAGGCGACTAAGAGACTAGGGGTAAATGAAATCAATTTAGCGACATGGTAACAACCTGTCACCAATGATCGAATATGACTAAAACTAAATGACTAAAAGGGACCTAGGAGATATTATATCTCCGAGGTTCTCTCCAACCCGAAAGGGATTAAACGTGAATGTATATGTATGTATGTAAAGGCATGCGTTCCACACACACATTCGTTAATTATAGTTACACAATACTCACTCTGGAAACAAGCTGACCCTGATAGGCAGTAGTTCCATGAAGTAGCTTTGTAGGAAGGGTATGAGCAGACTTATGGCCATCACAATGGACAGGATGGCTGGAGCACTCCTGGGCCACCGCCAGATGATGAGGAGGATCACCATCGTGATGAGAAAGAGCTGGGTGTCCGTGCCTAGGTACCTGGGGAGGGTTGGCAGGGGTTAGGAAACCTTTTAGAGTCAAATTTATATCAGTGGGAACAGGGTTCAAATCCCCCTTGAGCATGTACCAATGGAAATGAAGTTTAATCAATTTCTATGTACATTTTAGTAATAAAAACACATTTACAAAATGCGTCGAATTATACGGTGAGGGAAAACATCGTGAGGAAACTTACCTGTTCGCCGAACAGGTAATAGTTAGTGCTTGTAAATGGCGACATGGCTGATCACCTGTCACATTGAGTGCTGACTATCTGGTCAACACGTGGGTTACCATAGTATTCATACATATACATATCACGTCTTTTAATCCATTTCGGTGCTGACAGAACCTTAGGACATACAAACATCTCCTTGGTCACTTATAAGCATGAATATTAGGATTATCATCTCATTTGTCACATTGGTGAGAGGTTAATAATAATAATATTGTAGGACCTTATTACACCAATTGAACTAGCCCCTTGGTAAGTTCATTTAAGACTTGTGTTAAGGGTACTAGTCAACGTATATTTAAGAAATATATACTTATTATGCATAGATAAATACATATATAGCATATATAATCAACGACCAGACTGGAAAGCAGTAGAAAAGCGTAGTTCTTAACTCTGCCTCCACCGGGAATCTTTGGGACCTCACGATTAGCGTTCAGGTGTCTAACCGATCGCGCCACGGAGGTCGTCAAAACGGAGGTTGCTAGCCCATCATTCCCTAATAAAATAAACCTTCACACTACTTACCACGCTTGGGGTAGGCAGAGATATTCAAACGGGAAGAGATTAGGACTCAATATGACAAGTTGCCACCAGTTATTCCGGCACATCTCTCTCTCCCTCTTCACGACGGCATCCCACATTGGGCCGGAGCCTAGGTGGGGTACCCAGGTCATCGCTAGACCCATTACCACCAGACAGGCTGGCATCAATCTGGAAAAGAAATTGTGTATAGGTATATTAATTGAACTAGCCCCTTGGTATGTTTAAGACTTGTGTAGTTTCGTTAATGTTTTTTCGATACAATAAGGACTATATTTTATTTATTAAGATAAAGTATAATTTATTTATATTATATAAATACTCAAACGGAAAGTATGAGGGACATATTGAACGTAGAGTGTGTGCAGGTAATAAGATTAATGGGGCTATGTATAGTGTTATGGGTAGCCAGTTGATTTCTCAATCGACACGTATGGCTATTCATAGGGCTGTGCTGGTTCCAACATTGACTTATGGTAGTGAAAGATTGGTATGGCAAAAAAAACATGAGAGTAGAATCAATGCCGTCGAAATGCGGTCACTGAAAAGCATGTTAGGAGTGACATTGAATGAAAAGAAAAAAAATATATACTTATTATATATAGATAAATACATATATAGCATATATAATCAACGACCAGACTGGAAAGCAGTAGAAAAGCGTAGTTCTTAACTCTGCCTCCACCGGGAATCGAACCCGGGACCTCACGATTAGCGTTCCGGCGGCTAACCGATCGCGCCATGTAGGTCGTCAAAGGTATATTAATTGAACTATGAAATTTTTGGCTCAAATATTTTATTTATAGTTTTATAATAATTTATCTATAAATAATTTAGTAAATAGTTTAACAGGTAAGTTTATATTCATGTGAATACAGTTGTAAATAAAAGTATAATTGTCGAGAGAAAAAAACTATGAATTGAAATGTTTTTTTATTCAATATGAGGATTATAAAACCACTTATTGAAAGTCAAAAAAAAAACATTTCCACAGGAAAAGTTGTCAATAATATTAGTAAATCTTCAAAAATTTAAATAAATCTAATTAAACTATTGGCATTTCGTAAAGCAAAATCCTGCAGAGAAGAAATGCCAAGAAACTCTGTAGACATATTTCATTACAACTTAATTAAATAATCCATCAGAATGAGACTGCAGCCCAACCAGCAACCAACGAATATTATGAGCAACATATTATTAGCCCCTTGGTATATTTAAGACTTGTGTTAAGGGTACTAGTGATTGTATGATTGAGATGTGTACACTTACATATTTTGTACATATAACCAGAGATGAAATGGCGATATGGCTTACCACCTTCCATTGAGTACTGACTTGGTCAACACGTGGGTTCGAGGTGTCCATAGAATTACTACCTTCGCAATTGCGGACATGGAAACCTGAATCTCTGACTACCCCGCAAGGGTTGATGGTCGTGAACACGTTTTTTTTGTCGTGTATATAACCAGAGACAAGACTGGAAATATGACGTTAGAAGTACTTATAACTGCCGAGTGTGTATGAGGCATGTGGGTGTCAATGACGCGAAAGTGGTTTGTCAATGTCGTGACTCTATCTACCCCTCTACAGGGAATCGGCCGTGATGTGTATATATGTAAGGAATATAGCAATACAAGAAGAACGGTAGCTATTTAGCTTTCTATTACTAATACGGCTTTTCAAGTGAACTAAGTATTTCTATTTAAGACCTAGCCTAGTATTTTAGGTCTTATTGATCTATCCTATCTTTAGTCTGCTTTTATTCGGCTACGGAACCGTTTGAGTTATTCCCAACACCTGCTTTTAGCCTGCGGTCTGCAGCGCTCAACTGTTGCCTGGTAAAACTAAATGCAGAAGAGTATCTATGTAGAGATACATATAAATCGTTATGCAATTATAATTACTGAACTAATAAATTATGCTAACTGCGTAAGGATTTGGAGTGTATCATCTTAGATATAACACGGAAGGGTAAAATGATATTTAATTTTATTACCTTACGGACCGAACAGAAACAATGTACCGAAATATTAAAAAAGTACCAATTCTTGCAACACTCTTATTGTAAATGTTCTGTATGTTAAGGACGTAAGTGTAATTACTTATTTTGCTTTTAATAATTCAGTTGTTTAATAAATAGATCAAAACTAAAATTTAAAACAAAAGTAATTAATGATTTTAAAAGTATTTTTTTCTATTATTAACTTTCAAATATTATTTGATGTGATTTCCGGTTTGACAGGCAGAACAAATGCCATATATTAAATTTAGTTCAGTTAGTAGTACTGTTAGTGTGCTGGGAGCTTTTGCTTCTGGGTGCTAGGTTCGGGACACTAGTGGCGCTATGTAAATATTTACTTTTTGGTAGTTTTATGTTTTAATATGTACATATTTAGTTTTAATTTTTTAAATTAAGGTGGAAAATTTGACTATTACTAAATAGTAATAAATTAAAAATAATAAAAAAGTTAGTAATCATACTATTATACTTTCATTAGTATTATTAGTACTCTTTCGTCATATACGGAGCGAGTCTTTTGCCCTCCGCATTTCATTTCAAATTACCACATTGATAAGTGGTCAAGCGTATTGCTTAATAGCACTCGGTAGCAATCTCGAACATTCCGAGGTGGGGCAATGCGAAATCAACCTTAATGCAACGCTACAAGGTTCAAAATCAAAGACTTAACATTTATAGCTGAATTTAAAATGTGTTTTTATGTAGGTTAACTTTTATCGAGATGTTTTAATTGTTTTTAGTCAATATTTTTGGTCGCAATATAATACATACGCTTCACGATTTGTATACACACTCACTTTTTTATTTTAGTGGTGTAGTCAGAGGCTTGAGTGCCCATCTCCGAAATTTCGAAGGTGTGTTAGGTATGGGTCACTCGAAGCCCGCGTTCACTAGATATACAGCACCCAACGTGATAGGTAGTGAACCGTATCGCCGTATAAGCACTGACTATTACCTATCCCGAGGGATAAGCAGTTTTCCTCACGATTTTTTCCCTCACTGTTAGCGACTGTAAATTATGTTATTAATATTGTATGTACATACATACATACACACCACGTCTGATTCCCTGTAGGCAGAGATCAGGAATCCCCATTTGTCCCGATCCTGACATACCACTTTCGCTTCATTAACATTCATACATCTTCTCATACACTCTCGGCGGTTATAGGTACACCTAACGTCACCTTTTTTCAATATAGCGTCTAAATAATATAATATATAATGTATGTAATAGTCAATTACCTGATCCACCTATTCACAATAGCCATAGGCACAGTTTTGAGGCTAAAAGGATGGGTTTCCGCATACTGGAACATCTTATAAGCCATTAAAAAGCCACCCATCACGAAGAAGATTTGCACTATCACTCTCGCGTTGAAAAGAAGAGCCTTGAAGAAATCGCTGTAAGACTGGAAAAGAATAATAATATTTGGACATCGTTACACCAATTGAACTAGCCCCTTGTTAAGTACATTTAAGACTTGTGTTAAGGGTACTAGTCAACGTAAATTTATGAAATATATACGTATTTTATAGGTAAATACATACATAGCATATATAATCAACGACCAGACTGGAAAGCAGAAGAAAAGCGTAGTTCTTAACTCTGCCTCCATAGGGAATCGAACCCGGGACCTCACTTAGCGTTCAGGCGTCTAACCGATCGCGCCACGGAGGTCGTCTAGTCTAATAAAGAAGAAGGGAGAGTTAGATAGAAGAATAGAATTTTTTTATATATTAGTTAGCTATATTATATGTAGAGATTGTGACGGTTATTTAAATAACATACATACATACATAAGTACATATCACGCCCGTTTTGTTACATAGGGGTAGGGAGAAATCAAAGATCCACATTTGTATTAGTTCTAACGGACTACTTTTGCTGTATTGACGTTAATATACGTCCTCATACACACTCGGCGTTTAAGATGCTTCTAAAGAAACCTTTTTTCAATATGCTCTCTATATACACTATTCATATTATTAAAATAGAGACTAAAATACTATAGGTAAATGAAACTATTGGGCGATGGGTTAGTAACCTGTCACCAATGTCCCATATGACATCACAACCCCAATATTTAAGCTAAAATATGACCTAGGAGATATTATGGAGTCTCCGAGGTTCTGTCCACTCCAAAAGTGATTAAATGACGAGGATATATAGATACGAATGTATATATTGTTAAATAAATACATACATATAGATTCACGTCCTCTAATCCATTTCGTCAAGGACAGAACCTTGGAGACAGGTTGCTAGTCTATCACCCAACAGATTCCTTTGACCCCTTATCCCTTAGTCGCCTCTTACGACATGCCGGGAAGAACGGCAGCTAGTTAGCATTATTTTGCAACTAGCACTATGTTGTTAAATCTTCTATATTTTGAACTTGTATTACAAATGTATGTATGTAGATTTGTACATGTATGTAAAAGCATTCAATAAATAAACAAAATAAAATTCCTTTTATTCACATAAGAGACAGTAATACATATACACAAATAGAGTAAAGAATTAATTACATAATAATTGACATTAATTGACAAGCGCACATGGCAACCCCGCGCAAGTGTGAATAGGATTTGTCTCAGCTAATGTCGATTGTGTGAAATTCACACTGCCAACGCTGATATTCCGACAAACCCTTAAGTACGTACCAGCACTTCTATAAACAAATAAAATATATTATAGTGTATAGTTCTAACTGAAAATACTATTGAAACTGTGCAATTTCGGTTCAGTGAGTGTTAAAGGCAGTAAAGGCAATTAAGGCACCTATTTAACCCTTAAATAGTCCCAAACTAACAGATACAAAGGCTTACAATAAACAGCTAATTTAGCTCAGGTGTTAGGGGCTTGACTCTGTATCGAGGGTACAGGGTTCAAATCCCACTTGAGCATGTACCAATGGAAATGAACTTTAATGAATTTCTATGTACATTTTCGTAATAAAAATACATTAACAAAATGCGTCGAATACTACGATAAGGGAAAAACATCGTGAGGAAACATACCTGTTCCCAGAACAGGTAATAGTTAGTGCTAGTAAATGGTGACATGGCTGACCACCTGTCACATTGAGTACTATCTGGCTAACACGTGGGTTCGAGCAGGCCATAGAATTACTACCTTCGCAATTGAGGAGATGGACACCTAATCCTATGACTACTTGTAAGGGTTAATGGTCGTGAACGCGTACGTACTATAAACAGTTTATTTCACAGCTGACGCGGTTGCAATATTTGCGTTTCGCAATGGAAGCGTCGACGCCAAAGCATTGGTAATTATTTACTAAGCCTACGCAATAATTCAAGAACACGAAATATTCCTACTGAGTGAGGAAACCTGCCTATTTCTTGGTATTGGTGATAGTCAGTGCTTGTTAATGGCTGGTTATAGTCAGTTGGGTTCATAATTAGGAACGTGTGTAAATGTAAAAGATTTTATATGTTCTTTTTTGCTACAAAAAAATACTTTTGTGTAATGCACCGAATACCGTGAGGGATAACAACGAGAGGAAACCTATTTGTTCTTCGGAACTGGTAATAGTTAGTGCTTGTTAGTGGTGACGGTTTACCACCTGTCACATTGAGTACTGTATTATTAATATACCGTATAATTCGATGCATTTCGTAAATATACTTTTATTACGAAAATATACATAGAAATTCATTTTACTTCATTTCCATTGGTACATGCTCAAGCGGGATTTGCACTAAGTGATACAAAGTCAAGCCCCAAACAACTGAGCTACGTCGAATTTACGAGTATGTATTAAGTTCTTATATTCCTTTAGACTTATCCAAATGCATTCATTATTTCTAGGTAAATAGTACTAAATGTTAGTACTCTAGTTACTAACTATAAGCCTAGGTCTTTGCACAGAAACTCAGTCCAAACTCAGAGTACCTTTGATAAACGCAACTCCAACTCAAAGTTTCTTTTGAAATGTAAATATCTGTGCTTTGGAATATCTAGCTATTCCCGTTGGATTTACGAACTTATGTGTTGTGTTGGTTGTTAATTAGGGTGTAAATACAGTATTAACTAGCTGTCTTTCTGCATATTGGAGATGACTATGGGTAAAAAGATTATATGAAGAAGTAGGCAATTAATTTTCATTCTTTATTATTCCACTAGCGACCTGCTCCGGCTTCGCACTTCTGGCTATTTAATGGATGTTATTATACATATAAATCTTCATCTTGAATCACTCTACTTATTACAAAAAACTTCATTAAAATCTGTTGCCTGGTTTCAAAGATTTAAGCATACAAAGCGACATAGGGACAGAGAAAGCGACTTTGTTTTATATTATGTAGTGATATTATGGTATGATTTACAAATAAATGCTATAATAGGTAAGGATAGAAAAATGTAAATACAACACGAACAAGAAATTCATAGTACATAGTATTCTTAAATGAGATTAAAACATTGATTTAAAATCTATTCTTTTATATTTGTGATAAACTATAGAAGAATAGAAGAGCATGTATGAGAAGGTAAATGGGTGTGAGTGAAGCAAGAGATTTATCAGAATCGTTCTATGTTTCGAACGATAGTCTCTGCCTATCTATACCCCTTAGGGACGTAGAGGCGTAAATATATGTATGTATAAACATACAACATACATATCCGGTCCGTTTCCTATATATATGTAATACAACTTTTCGAGTATACAGGGTGGCGCATTCAAAACGGTCAGTATGGGAAACTCTAAAAATATAAGAGATACGAACATTTGTTCTTAGGAACCATGTCACCGATTTTGATAAAAATAAAAACTGCATTCATACTTTCTTTAAAAAAACAACTATATCCAGTACGGGAATCGAACCTGGTAGCTTTGAAAAAATAAACTTGCACTGTTCACGTTTTCTTTTTAAATATCGATTGTGTAGGTCTTAAGCTGTAAAAGTCTGTATCAAACATGATCTCGAAAATGAATAAAATGCATTATTTTGGCATACTTTACTTTATCATAGTAGGTGTTCTAAGTGACCACCGTTGTTTTCAATACAATATTCAACACGTTTAGGTAACGATCTTACTATTAAATTTTGTATATTCATGTCGTGAATTTGCGTTAAAATTGACTTTATTGCTACTTTTAGGTCTTCAATGGTGTCATAGCTTGTTTTGTAAAATTCATCCTTAACGTATTCCCACAAGAAATTTTCTAATATGGTTTAACACGTCACTTTAAGTGGACTTTTCAATAGATTGTTAGTGTTTGATTACTGTAGATAACAAAACCTCCTTAAAGGATTAATGAAATGCTAATGCCACATGATATGGTGTATGTAACAAGTAGAGAGGTACAAAACTACAAACAGCCATAGAGACAATTTTACATCTCTGTTGAATATTGTTACGGTGTATGTAAACTACTATGATAAACTAAAGTATGCCAAAACAATGCATTTTATTCATTTTCGACACCATGTTTCATAGAGACACTTACAGCGTAAGACCTACATAATCGATATTTAAAAAGAAAAAGTGAAAAGGGCCAATTTATTTTTTCAAAGCAACCGGGTTCGATTCCCGTACTGGATACAGTTGTTTTTTCAAAGAAAGTATGAATGCAGTTTTTATTTGGATCAAAAGCGGTGACATGGTTCCTAAGAACAAATCTTCGTATCTGTTATAGTTTTAGACTTTCCCATACTGACCGTTTTGAATGCGCCACCCTGTATACTCGTAATATTTGTACGTTAAACTATTAGTACAAGTAGATAAGATAGTTTCCATTCGTATGTAAATAGTTTGAAGTTGTCTAGCTCGATTTCCTTTAGGAATCAGGATAATAGTCCCTTGATAGTCGTCTCAGCAAATAGACTTGTAACTAGCTGCCTTACTTTACAGGGAATAGTGTAACAAAACTAAATGGAATACGATGACATATAAATCTAATGCATTTAGTGTGTAATGTAAGATTGTGTGATAGGATACCTAATAGTGTGGTTCGTGAACGTTATGGTTTGAAAGAAGATTTTGTAAAGAAAATAGAGAAATATATGCTAAGGTGGTTTGGGCACATGGAGCGGATGGAACGGATGGATGAAAAGAGGGTTACAAAAGGAATCTATAAAGCCAAACTGGAAGGTAGAGTTGGACGAGGTAGGCCGCGTAGAACTTATACAGCTCAAATTGGAGACATTTTTCTAAAGACGGGAGTACGTAGCGTGAAGAACATAAGAGTATGTTTGAAAAGGTTAATGGGTGTGAGTGAAGCAATAGACATTTGTCATGATTTTTACAACCGTTGAGGACAGTCTCTGCCTATCCCGTTGGGGACGTAGAGGCGTGAATAGACGTAGAGGTGTAAATATATGTATGTAAAATCAATATTAATGTATCGAGGTTCTGTGCTAGCCAGGGATGTAAAAATAATGCTAACTAGCTGCAGTTCTTTACAGCATGTACATAGAAGGTAGCTTCTACTTCTAAAGGGTAATAAAGGCTTTTGGGACTTTGTAATTGAATAGGCAATGACCTAGCAACCTCATTATAATATTCTATATCAATGGTATAACAATGAAAGTGACCGGAAAATATTATATGACCGAGGTTCTATTCTATCTAAACGGAATAAGTGGCCGTGAACCTATATGTATGTATTCCGACCCAATAAGACATATTACAGACGCTATATTGAAAAGGGGTGACGTTAGAAGTACCTGTAACCGCCGAGTGTGCACAAGTATCAATGAAGCGAAAGTGCTTAGTCTGGATCGTTCCAGGTGGCGATTGATAGTCTCTGCCTACCTCTTTAGGGTCATACAGACGTGAATATATGTATGTATGTTCAGGAACCGGAAATGCAGTGTATGTGGAGGTTTCTACAAACCCAAGAGCCGTGACGGTTGGGTTGAGCAATGGATTAACATCGAGGTTAGCTAAAGAAACTCTGCAACACGTTTCTCTTCGGACTCTGTTATATGTAAGCGATATCGTACTACATATACATTCATTGCGTTATAGAATATAGATGAAGTGACATTAGTAGTAACTATATCACTGTAAATGTATGTGGAAGTGTATGGATATTAAAGCCTAAAAAAATATGTGATATCTGCATATCCTTTAATTTCATGGGTATTTTTCATATTTTTACTTAATTAATCAGACATACAAACTGAGGTTATAGATACTTCTAATGTAACACTTTATCAGCTCACGTTCTTCCCGACATGTTACATAAGGCGACTAAGAGACCAAGGGTTTTAAATCTATTAAGCTATGGGCTAGCAACCTGTCACCAATGTTCCATAAATGACAACCCCAACTTTAATTGTGAAAAGTGACCTAGGTGATATTATATCTTTAAGGTTTTGTGCACCCCGAAAGAGATAATACGACGGTGGGATTAACGTGAATTTATTTGTCATATATTATGCCTCTGAGGTTTTATTTAGACCAAAATGACTCACGTATTTTTATCAATTTAAAGCAGAAAAAGAATCTCATTAAATATTTCTATTAACCCATATCTCTGCAATTACTGAATCTAGAACTACCATTATTAATTATTACATTTATTTAATTTATAGGTAAATTACTTTAATTAGTTTTAAGTTTGTAAATATTTTGCTATTTTATTGTAAAAATTTCATTGATAAATATAGTATACCTATAATATTGTACGAATTTTGTACAAAATTACTTATAATAAATATTCCATTATTAATGGCTTTTATTAGAATAGTTTGTAACATATAACAGAGCATCATGTCCTAGTCGATCCATTTACAAGAACGGCAGCTATTTAGCATTCTCTTACGACGCAGAGTATCACTTATTCTTTAACCATAATTGCGGATATTTTTGCAATGAGTTTTGTTTATCTCGATTGCTCAAAATTGGAATGAGCGGACACTATCAAAAGATCTTGACCCACTTGCGTATTATGCGAAATTACACATCAAACATCGTTTACTGTAATGGCATATGTATAAGTATATGCAAAGGTTCAAACCTCAGAACATGTACTAATGGAAATAAAAAAACATGTGTACATATTCATAGATCAGTGGAGAAACGCTCGAGGTGGTCCAGGAATATGTCTACCTGGGCCAGGTTCTACAAATGGGTAGGGACAGCTTCGAGCGTGAGATTTCCAGAAGAGTGCAGCTGGGCTGGGCAGCATTCGGGAAGTTGCGTCATATCTTCTCGTCGCCACTACCGCAGTGTCTTAAGACCAGGGTTTTCAATCAGTGCGTCCTACCTGTAATGACATACGGTGCCGAGACGTGGAACATGACAGTCGGGTTGGCTCACCGATTACATGTCGCTCAGCGGGCAATGGAACGTTCGATGCTGGGTATCTCGTTAAGGGACAGAGTCCGGAACGAGATTATCCGGCAGAAAACCAATGTCGTAGACATTGTCTATCGATGTTGCAAGCTGAAGTGGCAGTGGGCCGGTCACGTCTGTCGCAGAACCGACGACCGTTGGAGCAAAGCGGTTCTCGAATGGCGACCGCGTCTCGGTAAACGTAGTGTAGGACGCCCCCCTGCCAGGTGGACTGACGACCTGAAAAAGGTCGCTGGTAGTGGTTGGCTGAGGGCCACGAGTGATCGTGTTTTGTGGCGTTACCTTGGGGAGGCCTACGTCCAGCAGTGGACTGTCATAGGCTGATTGATTGACATATTCACAAAGTTGTATGGTAATTTAGTTTCTGTTATATCACTACATAGTATTAAACAAAGTCGCTTTCTCTGTCCCAATGTCCCTTTGTATGCTTAATTCTTTGAAACAACGCAACGGATTTTGATGCGGTTTTTTTTAATAGATAGAGTGATTCAAGAGGAAGGTTTCTACGTAAAATATAACATCCATTTAATAGCCAAAAATGCGAAGCCGTCGCTATTATGTATATAAATTTGCGAAATGCACCAAATACTACGGTGAAGGAATGTCACCATTCACAAGCACTAACTATTACCTGTTAGGGCAACAGGTAGGTTTCCTTAAGATATTATCCCTCACACTATTCGATGCATTTTGAAAATGTACATAGAAATTCATTAACTTAATTTCCATTGGTACATGCTCAAGCGGGATTTGTACCCTGTACCCACCAATTAATAGTCAACCCCTAAAAAACTGAGCCACGTCTAATTTTTAGAATACTTTGTATTTATTTATAAATTTATTCCTTACATAGAGAAATTGTACAATAAGCCTACTCGTCCCGTTTAGGGATTATAGCAGACTGAATACTATATGAAGTAAATTAATTACTTTCTTTAATAGATAAAGTTACAGTATAATGAACTCGAAACATCAAATATTTGAATCCAAATCCAATTTAAGTTTCAAACATCTTTGTGTATGTAATTACTTAAGTTTGCAACTTGAAGGAAAAATACGAAATTGCAATTTCATCTCAAACTTAAATACCAAAGGATTGGTTTGGTAAATACAGAAGGCAATTAGCATTACTTAGAACTTCTGACTTGGTCTAGTCTGGGACGTAAAAGAATGCTAACTAGCTGCCGTTCTTCCCGGCATGTCGTAGGAGGCGACTAAAGGACTAGGGGTTAATGCGAGCGATTTGTTCCATATGACATCTCAAGTCCAATTCATAGTAGAGACATTATCGTGTTTCCGATGTTCTGTCTACTCCGAAAGGGATTAAAGGTCGTGAATGGTATATTTAAATATGGTTAAATTGAATATGAATTAGGACATATATATTTTCACGTGCTTTTATCCTTTTCAGCGTGGACAGAACCTTAAAGATATACATATCATAGAAAAATTATATATAACACTATGGATTTATGTATATACAATATTAGTGACATGTTGCTAGCCCATCGGGCGATAAATATCATTGGACTCCTAATCCCTTTTTCCCCATTAGTCGGCTTTTACTACATGTCAGGCTGAAGTTGTTTACACTCTATTTACTTTGATACTGAATAAGAAGCTAAAGAACCAAAGGTTAATTGAAATCTTACAGGTTAGAATCAGGTGAAAGGTTAATCTATTATGTTAAGTTCTGTCTACCCAGAAAGGAAAAAAGCCCAAGTGTAAATATATGTACATATGTATCTATACCTTTATATATTGAATCCTTGTTTACTGTTAGCATAATCATAAATTATATAAACTACATATAAGCTACAGACGTTTATAAATAGGTTGAGTACACTATCACTTACGTGTTCAATGAATTCCGGGTTAGCGGTGTAACCGTACCCGATGAAAATCATGGAGTGAAGACCCAAAATCATCACCATTGTGTAGAATCTGAAAAATAAATACGTATTGGGCAATACTAACTAAAACTACTTAAAATTTAAAAGCTCCGTAAATACACTCCGTATGAATATATATATACTCATACGAATATCATATAAGATGTATGAGTGTCAAAGAAACGAAAGTGGTCTGTCAGGATCGGGACAAATGGGGATCCGAATCTCTGCCTACCTCTTTACAGGGAATCAGGCGTGATGTGTATGTATGTATGTACTAACAAAAGTTTTTGTTCAGTTAAAATTTCAGGGTAGAATATTAGAGTAAGAAGCAGCTGTAGCCTAGTGGGTAATACCTCTTATTAGTGATCTCAGGTTCGAGTCCCAGCTCTGACATGGACCAATAAATGACAAATGTGTTTATCATTAGCGTATATAATTTGCAGTCGATAACGGTGAAGGAAAATCTTGTGAGAAAACCTGCGTATCCTTGGGGATATGTAATGGCCAGTGTCTGTATACGGCGATACGGTTCACTACCTATCACGTTGGGTGCTGTCTGTCTAGTAAAACATAGGCTTTGAGTGGCCCATACCTAACAAACCTTCTGAATTTCGGAGATGGACACTCAAGCCTTTGACTACTCCGCCACAATAAAACAGGAGTGTGTATACACAAGTTGAGAAGCATAATATGTTATGTTAAATTAAACTGATAACGTAATTTCATTAGTTTTTAATCAGTTTGACATTGAGGATAAAATGTTAACTAGTATTTCTCCCAAATGGTTGTAATAAGTTACTAATATCATTGCAATATAAATATAAGGCCATTTCTAGTAACTTGTCACAGCTATCCATATAAATGCCATCACAACCCTGATTATAAGATTAAAAATTACCTAGTACATATGATTTTTATACAGTTCTACTACATGGCTTGCTACACATAGAATACAGACTATCTGGTCAACAGTTAAATTCGAAGTGCCTAAAGTTATATCTCCAGACTGCACTGTGAGTTCCGTAAGAGTTGATAAGTGTTTATATGTATGTAAATACCTGAATGCTTGGAAGCATTTGAAGATACCGCCTTCAGCAGAGCCTCCGTACTTTAAAGCCTTCCAGTTTCTCTGCACGCAGAAAGCGAGGAAGTATCTGTTGGCTGAAGAGAAGAGTAGAAGATTATGTAACGTAGAAGGTAGAGTTTTGCTAATAAGTGACCGAGGAGATGTTTTAATGTCTCCAAGGTTCTGTCCACTCCGAAAGGGATTAAAGGACGTAAATGTATATGTCAAAATGGTATTTGGTCCAAGGAAAATGCATACATATATTCACGCCTCAACGTTTCCAACGGGATAGGCAGAGACTATCGATTGTCAACTTGAACGAGTGACAAATCTCTCTTACTTCATTCACACCCGTTAACCTTCTCATACATGCTCTTCTTTTCTTCACGCTTAAGATAAGGTTAATGGTAAATTGTGAGTTAATCAAAATGAGACATACATACATATTCACGTCCATTAATTGCTTTCGGGGTGGACAGAACCTCTTAGATATTAACTTCCGACCTCCGTGGCGCGATCAGTAAGCCGTTGGAACGTTAATCGGGAGGTCCCGGGTTCGATTCCCGGTGGAGGCAGAGTTAAGAACTACGCTTTTCTACTGCTTTCCAGTCTGGTCGTTGATTATTTATATGCTATATATGTATTTATCTACATATAATATGTATATACATCTCTTAAATATACGTTGACTAGTACCCTTAACACAAGTCTTAAATGAACTTACCAAGGGGCTAGTTCATTTGGTGTAATAATGTCCAAATATTATTATTATATAAATGTAAATCTATTTTCTTCTCTTACCTTCGCCCTTCTGAGGCGGCCAGAAGAAGTAGTAAGCTGAGCATCCCAAGTTGACGAGTAGTAGAGCCAAGAGAAGTACGCCGATGACTATATCCAGAATGTCTATTGGGTCACTGTCATTGGTCGTCTTGCAGTAGCGAACGGAAAGATGCTCTACCTAGGAAAAAAAGAATTAAAATATTAACATATTAAGAAAGAGAAATATATTGATTCTTATATCGTAGTCTGGAATATAAATACAAGAATAGAATAGACAAACAAAAGACAAACGCGTTCAAGACTATTAACCCTTGCGGGGTAGTCAAAGGTTCAGGTTTCTAACTCCGCGATTGCGAAGGTAGTAATTTTATGGCTACCCAAACCCACGTGTTGATCAGAGAGTACTCAATGTAATAGGTGGTAAGCAACGTCACTATTAACAAGTACTGACTATTAAGTGTTTGAGAAACAGGTTTCCTTTTGATGTTTTCCCTCAACTAAAGGTGCATTTCGAAAATGTATTAATATTGCGAAAATATACATAGAAAATTTTAAAATTTCATTTCCATCAGTACCTGTTCCGAGGTTTGAACCCTGCACCTACAGATACAGAATCAAGTCTGATCAACTGAGCGTTGAACGTTGAATTGTATACTTTTGAAATATTAGGTTTAACATACATATTATTTGTTTTGGCTAAATAAAATAATTATTTTCTAGACAATTAAAATCAAGTATTAATTCTCATGAAATGATATAATTAACAACCACAACAATCGCATTGGCCCTCGCTAATCAGGGACGTAAAAAGAATTCAAACTAGCTGTCGTTGTCTACTGCTTTCCAGTCTGGTTGTTGATTATATTATATGCTATATAAGTATTTATCTATGTATAATAAATATATATTTTTTAAATATACGTTGACTGGTTCCCTTAACAAGTCTTAAATAAACTTACTAGGGGGCTAGTTCAATAGGTGTAATAATGTCCAAATATTAGTATAAACGTAACTATTATGCATAACAGCATCAATACCAAAACATTCAGCTCAATGTACTTTCAACAAAAGTGTCGCAACACAAAACTCGAGACAACTTACAACTTTCAATGTTAAGTTTAAGTTGCGTAAGTACAACTTAGAGTTGCTTGCCTTGTTTTGGGTTATTTTCGGTGTTGCTATTGCTAAATATAGTTTTGGGTTGCCATAAATAAGTTGGTTTTGTATGCAAATTATGCATTGAAAAATGATAATGAATATCTATACTAATTTGACCAAAGAGAATATCTCCAAAGGTCTGTCTATTCCGAAAAAGTATGTATGTAATACATACATACATGTATGTCTCTATTAATTGTATAAATTTAGAATTAAGGTATATAAAATAGTCTCTTAAGATTAGTATACTAAAATACTTGTTTTATCTTTTCTAAGCTACACGTGATTAGAAAAACCTGTTTGCATACATACATACGTACACGTGACGACCATCTTCCTATAGAAATATTCATAGAAATAAAGATTATTCGAATCTCCTGATTCTAGGAAAAACCGTATATTTGGCCGGCTCAATGAGATAGTCAGATAGACGCCATGTATGAATGTCAAAAAGCGAAAGTGGTCTATCAGGATCTGGTCAAATGGGGATTTGTGATCTATCCCTTTATAGCGAATCAGGTGTGATCTGTATGTATGTATTTTCTGTATATTAATACATATAGACATGCATTCATGACCGCACAGCCCTTTTCGGGGTAGCCAGAGATGTATTATCCACAAACAACTTTTTTGTGACGATCTTTAGACACACGAAATCCACTTTTTACCTGATAATAAATATGCAACGTAACAGGTGGTAAACCATGTCGGTATTTACAACTGACTATTGCCCATATAGAGAAATACGCCTATTTCCGTAGAGCGGTAGAATAGAACGTCACGAATCCCCATTTATTTATTGACAAACACTTTCGCTTTATAAACATCTATACACCTTATACGCGACCTCCGTTACGCCATTGGTTAACCACATGAACGCTAATCGTGAGGGTTTGATTCCCGGTGGAGGCAGAGTTACGAACTACTCTTTTCAACTGTTTTTCAGTCTGGTTTATGATATATGTATTTATTTATAAATAACAGTATATACTTGTTAAATATACGTTGACTACTACCCTTAACACAAATCTGAAATAAACTTACCAAAAAGCTAGTTCAATCAGTGTAGTAGTGTCCTCAATATTTATACACACGTGGCGGTTATTAGTACTTCTAACTATAGAACCTCTGTCACTACCTTAGTCTAAAAATTACGTTTCTATCTTTGAAATCGCGGAGGTACTATACACTATTCGCGTTAAGTAAATAGTGACGTCATGATGTACAGAGGTTAAACTGGCCAATGAGACGTGAGTAAATGAGGAAACAAGACACATTGACCAATCGCAGACAACGTCGTGTTGACGTCACTATTTTCTTAATGCGAATATACTATAATGAAAACTACTAACCTCCAACCCATATCCTTGATGTATACTCTTATTAAAGCAGTCCCGCAGTGCCAGGGCAGTGGGCTCCTTAGCATCAGCATGGCTGGAGTTCAGCCCGCAGTGCTGGTTGCCACACACTCCTCGGTGAAGCTTCGAGTGGCGGTAGTTGGTGTAGTAGCTCGAAGAGAAGTTCTGGAGAGAAGAATGGAGATTAGAAGGATGGAAGGGAGATTTTTTGCCGGTGTAGATTTATATAAAACAAGTCTGGTAGTACAAAGAATGCTAACTAGCTGCCGTTCTTAAATGTCTTAAAAGGCGACTAAGGGGCTAAGAGAAAATGAAATATATTGGGCGGTTGGCTAACAACGTCCTGTTCCATATGGCGTTACCACCGAGATATACCTTTATAGTTTTAAGAGATTCGCGATTTATACTCACGATTAATAACTAACGGGACTTATCGCGTAACTTTATTATATAAAAACTTACGCGATAAGTCCCGTTAGTTATTAATCCTGAGATATACCTTTAACGAGATTCCGGGACAAAAAGTAACTAGTTAGCATTCTATTAAAGTCTTAGACTTGCATGAAACTAACATCATGATAAGAAATCAAAGAATAATTAAAATACGAAAATATATAAGATTTTTTTTTATATATTTCTTATCTGGTAACTAGATAGCTGCTTTCACTATACTAAGTCCCGTATAACAGAGATTGAATATATGAGAAATATTAGCCTTTCACTATATGTAAACTAAATGTAAACATCATTAAATTAATTATGTATAATAGTAGTAATAAAAACAAGGTAAATTGAGCACTTATCTTTCATACATACATACATTACACATCACACCTGATTCCCTGTAGAGGGGTAAGCAGAGATCACAGATCCCCATCTGTCCTTCTGACAAACCACTTTCGCTTTATTGACACTCATACATCTCCTCTACATACATTTATACATACATTCGTCCTCTACACTCATTCGATTAATTAATTAGTAATTACGATTTGAATTTATTTGTAATACTAAATATGTATGTATATATTGTGTCTACATACAGTAATTAATAAATTACATACATACATACACATTTAGAGGAACCAGTATATCTTTTACGTCAGAGATTACATCGTGAGGAAACCTGCCTACTTCTTGTAATAAATTATAATCATACATATACGTTCACGTCCTTTAATCCGTTTCGGAGTGGACAGAACCTCGGAGACATAATATCTCCTAGTCACTTTATAGCATGAATATTGTAGTTTCGATATCATAATGGAATATTGGTGACAGGTTGCTAGCCCATTGCAATATATTCTATTTACCCCTAGTCCCTTCGTCGCCTCCTACGACATGCCGGGAAGAACGGCAGCTAGTTAGCATTCTTTTTACATCCCAGCTAGCACTGGCCGAATTTATATTCTTTAATAGATTCTCCTAATTCCAAACCATCGAAGCATGCTCTTTTCAATCTTAGTCACTACATCTCCTTTCAAACCGTTACCTTCCCTTATTACACTACTTTTTAATTCATTAACACTATTTTTTTATTAATAAATAAATATTTGTCATTAATAAATCTAATTAGATTAATAAAACCAATAAGATCAGCAGCTAGTTATCTTACCTTAATATATTGATACAGTGGCGTATTATCTTCCTTTATTTCCATATCTACAATACAGTACACGGCGTTAGGGTTACGCAGGCACAAATCGAAGTCATCCAACTCTGACAGTGCGGGCATTGAGTAGTAATCCAGCGTGGGTTCCGTAGTCGTTGTCGTGGGTTGTTCTGGAGAGAAGAAAGGCGTTTAGTTATGTTAAGTTAAAAACAAAAAAAACAAACAAACAAACGCGTTCACGACCACCTGTCAAATTGAGTACTGACTATCTGGTTAACACGTGGGTTCGAGGTGTCCATAGAATTACTACCTTCGCAATTGCGGAGATGGACACCTGAACCTCTGACTACCCCGCAAGGGTTAATGGTCGCGAATGCGTTTTTTTACGTTAAGTTAACTTCTGATTAACAAAGTTCTAAAGGACCTATATCATTATAACTTCAATTCGATTCGAGTTTTACTACTACTATTTAATTCCCAATGAGAAATATTATGCTACTTAGTAGTTGAAATCACTCGAATTTACATATAGATATGTGTTCATGCCAGTACGATCTAAACGGGATAGGCAGAGACTAGATCGCCACCTGGAACGATCCTGACAAATCTCCCTTGCTCCACTCACACCAATTAATCTTCTCATACATGCTCTTCTGTTGTCTTTTAGTCTTTTAGAATGTCTTTTAGAATGTCTCCAATTTGATCTATATCTGTTATGGTGCCTCCACCTGCCCTCAAAGTTTCATGGCCTTTAATTATACAAATATACTTCAGCAATAATCGTTCCACGTTATCAAATAAATTTTGTCGTTAGAAGACATTTTATGTTTTGTAAGCGTTCAAAGCGCGTTGATGTCTAAATAGTTAATACCTCTTTTAATGTCATTATGAAGTTGAATTAGCTTTTAAGAAAAAATATATTACTTTAATAATGTTGTGTGTTGTAAGAATACTTCACACATAATTGTAAAGCTAATGATACAATTCTGTGCTAGTAAGGTTGTAAGAATAGAATGCAAACTAATTACCTTTCGTTTTTAAAACTTGTAGATATTAAAGATTGTATGAATATTATTCAACAATGTGAAAATAACCGTCATTATTATATATTTCATTAATTATTCCTATCTCGTGCTAATTTCATAAGTTAAAATAATGCTATCTATTCGCCGTTCTTTCCGGCATGTCGTAGGAGGCGACTAAGGGAGTAAATGGAATCTATTGGGTGATGGGTTAATACACTGTCAACAATGTTACACATATTCATGGCAAAAAGTAACCATCAAGATAAAATCGCATCGCCGAGGTTCTGTTCATCCCAAAAAGGACTAAATATTCATGTATATGTATGTTATGTATATGAAAACTAATTGTTAATGCACTTTATAACTCTACCCTATCCAAAAAGTATAAAAGTCAAGATATTTACAAGATAGATAGGTTAATATTAGTACAAAAGATGTAAGAACTCAAACACTATAATTTGTGAACACTAAACTAAGCAATATTACCTCTTGCAAGGTTCTATAGGCATTTCACAATGTTCACTTTACTTTTGGGTGATGAAACTTAAGTATCAATGACCACGGTTTAAGTTTCATTCACTATTTATATTTAGCTTAGCGTCATATAACCAAAGTTAACAATAAAATACTTACTTTTTAAACTTAAAAATTAAAAGTAAATTATAAAAACCATATACTTCACGACTTGTGTAAACACACTCCCTTTTTTTGTACCGGGATAGCCAGAGGCTTAAGTTCGCATCTCCCAAATTTCGAAAGCATGTTATGTATGGGTCATTTAAAGCCCGTGGCTCACTAGATAGACACCATATAATTTAAAGTACAATGAATTTTTTTTTCCATTCACAAATGGACAAATGGTGGGTAGTCACAAATAGTAGGAAAAAACATCGGGTGGAAATTTGCCTATCCCAAAGGATAGATAATAGCCATAGCCAGTATACGGTTAACTACTTATCACGTGGGGTACTGTATATCTAGAGAACGAGAGCTTCGAGTGACCCATACCTCACATGCCTTAGAAAACCTTTAACCAATCCGCTACAATAAAAAGGGAGTGTGTATACACAAGTCGTGAAGCGTATGTTATGTTTTAAAAACTCATGTAAATATGTTAAATAGAAGATTGGGGGGAGATTCTGAAACTAGAATAAATTTTGCATCTAACAATATAGGTAGATACAACAATAGATGTTACTATGATATGAATATTCTATCTGACGCTAAAATCGAACGTCGAATCCCGCTCTCCCCTAAATAAGATTTTAAAATAAAATAAAACTAAGAAAAATAAGTATAGCGACTGTAGCCCAGTGGGTTAGACCTCGGACTTCGTATGAGAAAGGTCCTAGGTTCGAATCCCGACTCTGGCATGTACCAATGAATGAAATTTAAAATATGCGTTTTTCATTTACGTACATAATTTACAGTCGCTAACGGTGAGGGAAAACATCGTGATGAAACCTGCCTATCCCTCGGGATAGGTAATAGTCAGTGCCTATATACGGCGATACGGTTCACTACCTATCACGTTGGGTGCTGTCTATCTAGTGATACGCGGGCTTCGAATAACCCATACCTTGCAGGCCTTCGAGATTTCGGAGATGGGCATTCAAGCCTCTGACTACTACGCCATAATAAAAGGGAGTGTATACACAAGTCGTGAAGCGTATGTATGTATGTTAAAATAAGTAAAAATATTATATTATATAACTAGTTAACTTAAGTGTACATACAATCTATATTTACAAACAATACGTGTTTGATTACATCAAACGTCTATCTATTTACACTACACATTATTTAAAAATACAGTACAGTATAATAACACTTGTTACTATCTTCGCAACCTTGGATGCCACATACTTATAATCAAGATTGCATTGATATAAGTACATAATAATATACAAAAGATCGTGAAACATGCATAAAAATACCTTTACAATATTAATTACCCTTGACTTAGGAAGAAATCAATAATCAGACGTATTTAAGTTTAAGATAAGTTTTATGTAAACAACATTGAACTTTCAAACAAAAAGCAGATTAAAAAGCTAACTAGCTGTCTGTCTGCCCTGGCCTTAAGAAGGTAATTGAAGAATTAGCGCTGCATAGAATTTTCTAGCTAATTCCGTATTGTATGTGTTAAAACAACCCTGATAGATATATTTAAATGTTATTTTTAATCTGAGGTATTTTACACTTTTATTCAAGTACTTGTATATATGAGTAACTAGTGACCCGCTACGGCTTCGCACGCACGATATCATTATATATATAAACCTTCCTCTTGAATCACTCTATCTATTAAAAAAATCACATCGAAATCCGTTGCGTAGTTTCAAAGATTTAAGCATACAAAGAGGCATAGGGACACAGAAAACGACTTTGTTTTATACTATGTAATGATAATATATGTAAATACATAAATAGAGGAAACATGGATCCCCATTTGTCCTTAGCATAAATACATGTTCCTTCACATATTTTAATCCCTTTTGGGGTAGACTGAACCTCGAAGACACGATAATATTTACGAGGACGCTTTATCGTATAAATCAATATTTATGCTAAAAAGTGACCTAGTCAATATTGTCAAACTTCTAATAATAATCAATATATTAATTATAATATTCTAAGTTCAAACACAATGATTGTGGTTTTAAGAGATTCGCGATTTATACTCATGATTAATAACTAACGGGACTTATTGCGTGTGTTTGACACAATGATAAATGTGACCTAGGCTGCTGCAACGTAGCCGAAACGTCGGGTTAATAAAGGTAACTTTATTATTTAAAAATATACGCGATAAGTCCCATTAGTTATTAATAATAACAATGATTGAGATGAAAATTGCATTAATGAATAAGTTCTTTACAGGAAAATGTGTTATAAAAGATTGTGTGTGGGTACGGAACAGTGTGATTCGTGAACGTTGTGGTTTGAAAGAAGATGTAGTGACGAAAATTGAGAAAGGTAGGTTAAGGTGGTTTTGGGGACATGGAGCGGATGGTTAAAAGGAGGGTTATGAAAGGGAAACAAAGTAATAATAATAATATTTTGGGACGTTATTACACCAATTGAACTAGCCCCTTGCTAAGTACATTTAAGATTTCTGTTCAGGGTTCTAGTCAACGTATATTTAACAAATATATACATATTATACATAGAAATAGCATATATAATAAACGACTAGACTAGAAAGCAGAAGAAAAGCGTAGTTCTTAACCCTGCCTCCACCGGGAAAAGAACCTGGTACCTCACGATTAACGTTCAGGCGTCTGACCGATCGTGACACATAGGTCAACAAAAAAAAGTGTAAGGTAGAGTTGTACAGAAAAAAATGAAAGAATTAATTGGAAACATTCTTCTCAAGGCGGGTGTAGCGTGAAGAACAGAAGAGCATGTAAGAAGGTTAATGAGTGTGAGCGAAGTAAGAGATTTGTCAGTACCGATACAGGTGGCTATCTAGTCTCTGCCTATGTAATTTGTCATTTGATAGATTACGTGGTAAATGGTGATTTCATAGTCTTATTATATAAACAATTACTAATTCATATGATAGATAGACTTCGTGACCATGTTGTTCCTAATTCTAGTATCGGAAATTTCCATTGGTTTTTTCATTGAAATTTTATATTTAATAGTGGCCTAACAAGTTATATTTGTTAGATACAGTACAGCCTGCCATTTTTTATAATACATAATGATACAAATGTATTACAATTTGAAAAATTTAAAAATTCTAACATTATACATATATACACGCCTGCATTGTCATGGCCGCTATACGTTCGCGTGCTTCGATATGAAAAATATAGTCTTTTGTTCTTACAAACTAAAACCTTATAAATAGTTACTGGGACTGCACTTTTAGCGTTGACTGTACGTAGGCAGCTACTTACGTTTTGTATGATCCCAAAATACCATTGTTATTGGTCAAATAACAGGTGTGAAATACAAGACATTTTGTGAAGCAATAGCATTGCATGTTTATTACAGAATTTGTATGGTCAAGTTGTTATGACATTTGAGAATTTGGGTGCTTTAAAATCTCATTTTGGCATGATGTAAGAGATGAATAAGAGAATATATGTCTTAGATATGTTGTATATATAAAATTGATATATTTTTAGTATTTCCACTTAACAGTAAAGGGTTTAAATACATGTATTCAAGCCTTTACGTCCCTAACGGGATAGGCAGAGACTATCGATCGCCACCTGGAACGGGTGACAAATCTCTCTTGCTTCACTCACACCCATTTAACCTTTTCATACATGCTCTTCTGTTCTTCACTGCTTACACCCGCTTTGAGAAGAATAGGACTCTATTTTTATGTGACATGAGTTTATTATATGAGTAATATGTGTTTATCTATATAGACATTAAATCAATGTAAGACGATAATAGTGTGTAGATTAGTTGCCTTTTTTTACGGCATGGGCTAGCAACCATTTACATCTATAATCCATCACAGTTCTGTTTTGTGTACTTATATTCACCGAGATAACATATTTAAGATTTTGGTCAATTCTACTACATGCCGGAAAGAATGGCAGCTAGTTAGTATTCTTTCTACGTTCCAGACAAGCACGAAAAATTATATTTATTCACATTCACGTCCTTTAATCCCTTTTGGGGTGAACAGAACCTTGAAGACATGAAAACAGCTCCTTGGTCACTTATTAGCATAATATCTGGGTTGCAATGTCATAATGGACCATTGGTGATAGGTTGCTAGCCCATCGCCCCATAGATTTCATGTATTTTAGTCACTTAGTCGTTTCCTACGAAATGCCTGGAAGAACGGCAGCTAGTTAGCATTGTTTTACGTCCCAGATTAACACGAAACTACATTCACATGTTTCTGCTAACCATTTAAGAGATTACTAGCGTGATACATGTGTTTTTATCTCAATAGTATGTCAAGGTCTTAACCATTATAAAAAAGATCGGCTTACGAAAACATGCAAATTCTTTTTAAGTTACTCCATTTAACTCTATGCATATTTAGCGAAAGACGCACGGAACACATACATATATATGTTAAATATAACATATACATACGAAATACATATAATAAATATACAGACGACCTCCGTGGCGCGATCGGTTATCCACCTGAACGCTAATCGTGAGGTCCCAAAGATTCCCGGTGGAGGCAGAATTAAGACGAACGCCTTTCTACTGTTGTCCAGTCTGGTTGTTGATTATATATGCTATATATGTATTTATCTATATATGATAAGTATATATACAATAGTTCCGACATAAGACCAGCGTTAACTTTGCCACTAAACGCAACATACCCAACGTGGTCAAAACCATTGTATAATAACACCTCTGTTCCATGAAATCCTAGTCCGATTATTCCCAATAACACTATTAATAAACTAGTTAATATGTTATTTAAATCCCATAACACAAAGTTACTTTAAAACTGTATGTAAGCTTTAGTCAACGACTCTCTACTTTAGTTGTATATGGAGAGGTATATATGTATATGTTAATGAAGCTATAGTGAACAGCCAGAATAGAGAAAAATATGATATGTATTTTTATTATATTTACATCCTAAACTACGATGTTATTACATTCTTTTCAAGACGGTTGAACGTAGCGTGAAGAATAGAAGAAGAATTAATGGGTGTGAGTGAAGCAAGAGATATTTGGCAGAATCATTCCAGGTGACGATCGATAATCTCTGCCTATCCTCTTAGAGACGTACAGACCTGAATATATGTATGTATAAATCAAAGTAAAGACTGTAAATTCAATCTCAAAAACCGCAAACTACTTTAAAACTAGCCTTTACAGTCGAATTAAATCCTTAATAATGCTATATATTTAAACTAGCGACCCGTTCCGGCTTCGCACGGGTATAAAATATATAGCCTACTCCACTATTTACTGGATGTTATTATACATATAAACCTTCATGAATCATTCTATCTATTAAAAAAAAGCGCATCAAAATCCGTTGCGTAGTTCCAAAGATTTAAGCATACAAAGGGACATAGGGACAGAGAAAGCGACTTTGTTTTATACTATGTAGTGATATATAATAGTTACCTGTACTACTCTTCTCTTCCGTTCCATTTTGTCCTAAGACACTAACACATAGATACAACAACGAAACAGTGAACAACCGCATTTTCAGTTCGAAAACCGACCTCTTACTGAAGCGAATCAAAGTTTGCAGAGCAGGCTAGCTTAGCCAACAGTCCTTGAACAGTAGTGGTGGTAGTCGAAAGGTAGTGAGGCGTCTTTATTCAAAAACTATATAAATACAACATGTACATAACATTGGTCGTTGATTATATATGCTATATATGTATTTATCTATATATGATATGTAAAAATAGCTTAAATATACGTTGACTAGTACCCTTAACACGAGTCTTAAATGAACTTACCAAGGTGCTTGTTCAATTGGTGTAATAATGTCCAAATATTATTATATATAGTCGTAGTGGCCGGCCCAACAAGATATATGACAGTCAGATAGACGCTATATTGAAAAAGGGTGACGTTAAGAGTACGTTTAACCGCCGAGTGTGTATGAGAAGATGTATGAGTGTCAATGAAGCGAAAGTGGTCTGTCAGGATCGGGACAAATGGAGATCCGTGATCTGCCTACCCCCTGCAGGGAAACAGGCGTGATGTCTATGTATGTATGTACATAACATATGCTTCACGACTTGTGTATTACATAGTCCCTTTTTTATTGTACCGGGGTTAATACAGGCTTTAGTGACTGTTTGAAATTTCGAAAGCATGTTAAGTATGAGCCACTCAAAGCCCGCGTTTCACTAGATAGATGTGATATGTAGTGAACTGTATCACTGTATACATGTACTGGATTTAACCTATCCTGAGGGATAGGCAGGTTTCCTTACGATGTTATCCTGCAGCGTTAGTGACTGTAAATACCAAATGTATGTAAATTAAAAACTATTTTTTTGACATTAAATTATAGAATTAAAAATAGTGTGATAAGGGAAGTTTGCAGTTTGAAAAAAGATGTAGTGACTAAGATTGAAAAGAGCATGCTTCGATGGTTTGTACATGTTATGCGGATGAATGATAGCAGATTGTCAAAAGGAATATATGTGGGTGAAGTGGAAGGGCGGTTACGTAGGGGCCGGCCTAATAAGACATATGACACTCAGATAGTCGTCATAATAAAAAAGGGAAACTTTAAAAGTACCTATAACCACCGTGTGTGTAAATAAATAGGAATATAGTTGCGTGTATTAATGAAGCGAAATGCAAAAAGGATCTTCAATCTCTGGATACCTCTCTATTAGGAAACAGTCGTGATGTATACGTATAATTCAACTACATAGTGGATATGTACCTGTGTGTATGTATATGTATGTAAGTCATATAAATGCGTGTACTTACTTCACTCAATACCAGTTTGTATTAAGAAACTAAATTTAAGGATGTTAGGCAACGAAACGAGTTTATAATTACTTATACTGGTCATATTGCAATTAATACACATAATTGTTTCCTATTTACGAACGCGTTCACGACCATTAACCCTTGGGGGTAGTCAGAGGTTCAGGTATCCATGTCCGCAATTGCGAAAGTAGTAATTCTATGGCCACCTCGAACCCACGTGTTAACCATAGTCAGTACTCAATGTGATAGGTGGTAAGCAAATTATTTTATCATTACGTAAACCAAGATAGTTATACAATATTAATTACATATTATTTATCTTAAATGCTAAGTGATATTGAAATGACGTAAATGTAAAAGATTGGAATAATAAACGAGTATAAAAACTTTAGGTTGGGGTCGGCCTAATAAGACATATGACAGTCAGATAGACGCTCTATTGAAAAAAGGTGACGTTAGGAGTACCTATAACCGCCACCGAGAGTGTATGAGAAGATGTATGAATGTCAATGAAGCAAAAGTGGTCTGTCATGATCGGGAGAAATGGGGATCCGTGATCTCTGTCTACCCCTCTATAGAGAAACAGGTGTGATGTGTATGTAGGTATGTATTTAAATCCATAACTAAATAATTGAGTAGGTATCTGGTTAACATCAAAACTAATCAATTAACTCAAACCATACACATTAAGACACTTTAAGATAAAAGCATTTACCATTCCCTGTTCCGGCGAATAGGCAGGTTTCGTCACGACGTTTTCCCTCACCGTAGTACCAATCAAACGACGACCAAGGTCATTGAATTTAATAACTCACGACCTTACGCAACGGAGGTAGGCAGTGGCCAGCGAACAGACCTACTTTAACTTAAGGTGGTAAAACAACTTTCACTTTATGCGATGTCTTTCTGTTTAAATGGAATTTATTGGGTGATGGGCTACCAACCTGTTACGTTAGTTCCATATGACATCACATCCTACATTTTCGCTAAAAAGTGACTTAAGTGATATTATCGTGTCTCCGACGTTCTATCTACTCCGAAAGGGATTAAAGGACGTGAATGTATATGTATGTTTAGTGTATCTGATGTACTAATCTATACTAATATTATAAAGCTGAACAGTTTGTTTGTATGAACGCGCTAATTTTAGGAACTACTAGTATGAATTCAAAAATTCTTTTTGTGTTAGATAGAACATTCATTGAGCAAGGCTTTAGGCTATATGACATCACCCTGATACTAATAGGAGCGAAGAGTATAATATAAAATCAAATTATAATTATGTTTCATGTAATGAAAACTTCTGAAAAAATTAAAATGTGGCAAATTATTTGATATTGCTTGTGTTTTATATATATAATATGACAATATATATAATTTTTTTTTTTATATGTCTTTGAGATTCTGTCCACACCGAAAAGAACTAAAGGTCATGAATATATGTGTCCCGTGCTAGTCCGAGACGTTTAAAGAATGCTAACTAGCAGCCGTTCATCCCGACACGTCGTAAGAGGCGACTAAGTGACTAGAAGTAAATGGAATATTTTGGGTAGCAACCTGTCACCGTTATCCCATACAACATCAAGGCCTCAATATTTAGCTACAAAGTAACCTAGGAGATATTATTAGACGACCTCCGTGGCGCGATCGGTTAGACACCTGAACGCTAATCGTGAGGTAGGAGTTTAAGAACTAAGCTTTTCTTCTGCTTTCCAGTCTGGTCGTTGATTATATATTATATATAATATGTATTTATCTATATACAGACAAACAAAAAACATTACACTTAACACAAGTCTTAAATATAATTAGCAAGGGGCTAGTGCAATTGGTGTAATAACGTCCTACAATACTATTATTATTATTATATTTCCAAGGTTCTATCCACCTCGAAAGGGACTAAAGGACGTGAATGTATATGTATATCATGGCAATCACACACGCTTTACGACGATTAACCCTTTCGGGGTAGATTTTCTCACGATGCCAATTAACAGTTTAAAATGAGGGTAGGATAAAAAATCATTTGCCAAAGGGTCAGCTCTTAACACCTAGGTTACAAAATCCAGTTTTCACTGGCAAGAACCGGTTCCATACCGGATTAAACCGGATAAAAGAGGATTTTATCGGACCAGGCCAGTATCATTCTCGCATGCATTTAGCGAAAAATTCAACTCAGTGAAAACGGGGCTTTTTATTTCGAATGCAAGTGGTGAGTAGGTTTTAATTGTATATATATATGTATGTATATATTTACATATAAATCCATATCACGCCCGTTTTCCCGTAGAAGAGTAGGTATAGTTCATGGAACACAAATTTTATTTATCATGGTATACCTTCAAGCTAATTTTCGCTTTAATAACATTCATACAGCTGTTCATACACACTCAACTGTATGGTTTAAGTATGTACTCGTACATGCGTTTACCACAAACCGATAGGGTATCGAGAGTATAAATATTGTCTGTATTGTGAGAGTGATTGATGAAATTTGTTTTCCCTCACAGTTAGCGACTGTAAATTATATACGTAAATGAAAAACACCTATTTAAATTTTATTCATTATTGGTACATAACATAGTCGAGTTTCGAACTTAGGACCTTTCTTATAAGAAGTCCGAGGTCTTACCCACTGGTCTATAGCCGCTACAAAACATCGTGAGGGAACCTGCCTATCCCTTGGAATAGGTAATAGCCCGTATCTTCGCTATTGCCTATGTGCTATATACAGTGCCAATATAAGGCGATACTGTTCACTACCTATCACGTTGGGTGCTGTCTATCTAGTGAAATGCGGGCTTCAAGTGAGTCATATCAAACATGCCTTCGAAATTTCGGAGATGGGCACTAAAGCCCCTGACTAACTAAAAAAGGTAGTATATATACACAAGTAGTCAAGTAAAAATGAGAGTTATTGATGAAACATCAATTTATTCTTAACCTATAAACGTACCTTGGAAAACCATTAAGCCATCCTTAAAATATTATTCGCAGAAATGAGTCAAAAAAGCTTTGAATGCTCATGAATAAATTTAAATAAAAATCTTCGTTTCAAGTTGCTTTAGAAAAATATTCTTAATTCTTTCCTCTTACTACTAGATTTCCAAGTAGGAATCCACTAGAATCATTGAAAGGGCGCATTGAAGAAGATTCATATTTAATCAAGTAAGTTATTAAAAGATTTCCCTGAGGCAATGCTTTCAGTGGTGAAAATAAATCTTAAATGAAAGCGCCTGATTTTCCGCACGAGCAAAAAGCCACAAGCTTTCACCTGTTGATGGGCCAATTAGCCAGGCTTTGGGTTTTGTTTGATTTGTCGTTAAATGATTATGTAGGGACATGTTGAGTATCGGTCGATTGATCGTGTAGGTAACCTTTACTAGTTTGGGACTCAAATTGATGCTAACTATCTACCTGTCTTTTAGGTGTGTTACATAAGATGCATATAAGACTACAAATTAAATCTACTGCCTTTAACATATTGAGGCCTTCACAAAATTGAAAATAACGCTAAAGTTAACTGAAGAGATTTACGTTCTGACACTAAACTATAGTTTTGTACATCCCAAAACGATTGTAAGCACGTAAATTTATTCATACTTTCACACATACCTAAGTATGTGGTACATACATGCATACACATCACGCCTGATTACCTGTAGAGGGTAGGCAGAGATCACGGATCCCTATTTGTCCCGATCCTGACAGACCACTTTCGCTGCATTGATACTCATACACCTTCTCATACACACTCGGCGATTATAGGTACTCCTAACGTCACCCTTTTTTTAATATAGCGTCTATCTGACTGTTATATGTCTTATTGGGCCGGCTCCTACGTAACCGCCCTGTGTAGAAATAGGAATAATATAGAAAAAGTGGCCTGCAACGATCGCTTATAAAGTGTATCCGTTATATCTGCCTAACCCTCCTTATAGGAACGAGCATGATATTAACAAATATAATACCCGTGAAAATCGCTACAGTAGTATACTTTCTAATTTGCAAACTATGTAGCAGACAGGCACATATTTACATTTGAAACCGTAGACGAGCTAGAGACTATACAGACAGTACATCATCAAATTTCATTACTTCATATTGCTCTGAATTTCAAATTTAGGCTTGATATAGACTAAGCGAAAAACAAATAAATAAAAACACCTTGCTTAAAAATATTATAATATTTGGACATTATTAGTATGGTAAAAGAAGCATGAAAGTAGAATCAATGCCGTCGAAATGCGGTCCCTGAGAAGCATGTTAGGAGTGACATTGAATGATAGAATTAAAATAAATTAGGAATAGTGTGATAAGGGAAGGTGTTTGAAAGAAGGGCATGCTTCGATGGTTTGGACATGTTATGCGGATGAATGATAGTAGATTGACAAAAGGAATATACAGGGTTATTTGAAAAACATCAACAACCTCTCACGACTAGATAGCTAAAATCATAAACAACAACATTTGTTCTACGAGTTTTATCATAACTCAATACATTAATTAATAATGATTTTTCAAGCTATTATTGTACTGTCGTGACATTTGTAGGTCTATGTTCGATTCACGTAGGTAAGAAAAGGCGACGCGCACGACGCGATGCGATGCCCATAGAGTTAAGAACATTCAAACGTAAAATTAAATTGATATTTATTTTTGTATGAAAGTAAAATGTGTCAAATTATCAAAAGTCGTAGAACAAATGTTGTTGTTCACGATGATAGCTACCTGGTCTTGCGAGGTTGTTGATGTTTTACAAATAACCCTGTATATGTGACGTCAGGTGTAGCTATAACCGCCGAGAGTGTATGAGAAGATGTATAAATGTCAATGAAGCGAAAGTGGTCTGTCAGGATCGGGACAAATGGGGATCCGTGATCTCTGCCTACCCCACTACAGGGAATCAGGCGTGATGTGTATGTATGTATGAGAAGGTTAATGGGTGTGAGTGAAGCAAAAGAGATTTGTTTGTTCCAGGTGGCGATCTATAATCTTCCTATCCCCTTAGGTACGAAGAGACGTGAATATATGTATGTTTATATAATATTATCGCGACATTTACAATCGCCCTAAGAAGTTTCGTCATTTATTTTAAGTTTTCACGACATTTTTACTTGAACGCAATTAGTGTTTGTTATTAATTATCTTCTTCTTTCGAATTTATTTTGTCCGAGAAACAAATGAGGCTTACATTGTTTTGTTTTGTTGAGAAAATATGAGTTGACAGCTTGGTAGCTAGGATTTTGATAGGGTGATTAGCTGTTTGTTTGGTTAAAAATAGGAGGTGTAATATATGATTGAATTTAAGTGTTTAGTAAGGTAAAAAATTATGTGTATTATTATGTAACGAGATGAAATTCTTAATGTCTATCTTCCTCCACAAGGAATTTATAAGAAAGTTTTTTTTATTTAGGATACAAACAGTTACATTAAGGAACTTAAACTAAACATAATATTAATTCTAATTTAAACCTACAGTATCCATAAAAAACAAAACTACTTTGCTACTAACACAATAATAAGTAACAATATACAAAACATAAACATGTACACAATCTTATAATGTTACACCTAATATTTCCTTGACTTTTCTCTTAAACACAGGGAGCGAAACGTCCCATACGTCGATATTTATATAAATATATTTGTGTGTGTATATATATATATCTTAAAACAACACACACATACACACATTTCATAAATGCAGACAGCGTTTATCTTTGCATTTCCATATTTTATTCTTATGAAAATATGGAGAGAATCTCTGGACCACTGACTAAACGGGTTGTGTTTGATTTGACATAGTTTTAGTAAAATAATATTTTTGTTTTTAATACAAATACATTAACGAATCCGTCGAATAACTACGGTGAGGGAAAACATCGTGCGGAAACCTACCTGGTCGTCGAACAGGTAATAGTTAGTGCTTGTAAATGGCGACATGGCTTGCCACCTGTCACATTGAGTACTGACTATCTGGCCATTACGTGGGTTCGAGGTGGCCATAGAATTACTACCTTCGCAATTGCGGAGATGGACACCAGAACCTCTGATTACGCCGCAAGGGTTAATGATCGTGAACACGTTTGTCTTTGATTTTTGTTTGTATTAGATTGGTATATAGACGCATAAATTGGTATTTATTTTCAGTACTGTTGAGTTTATTAAATAACTAGGTTCAATTTTACCATTCCATTGATATTGACAACCTCCGTGGTGCGGTTGGTTAACCATCGGAACGCTATTCCTGAGTTCTCGGGTTCGTTTCCCTGTGTAGGCAGAGTTAAAAACTACGCTTTTCTTCTGCTTTCCAGTCTAGTCGTTGATTATATTTGCTATATGTGTATTTATCCATGTACAATAAGTATATATTTCTTAAATATACGTTGACTGGTACCCTTAACACAAGTCTGAAATAATATACTTAGTTAGGGAATAGTTCAATTCGTGTAAAAGACCTACAATATTATTATTACCTGAAGTTTTGGATGAAAAAATAAGTGAAGTTATATTTCCATTATTTATGTGAAAGTCAATCGATATATTTAATTAATTATATATTAGCGCTACTTCTGAAAAATTATAATAATTGAATGTTTTTCTTCTTACTCTGATGTTGACAAGATATATATTCTGGAAATAGAAATAATCTTATTCCAATTTTAATATAAAAAGTACTTTGTTGTACTTTACAGATACTATTTTGGACAGAAACATCAATTTAAATTTAAAAGAATGAAAATACACACAACTAAAATGTTAACTAACTTATATACTGAATAAGGGTGACGTTAGAAGTACATATAACAGCTGAGTGTGTATGAGTGTCAATGAAGCGAAAGTGGTTTGTCAGGATCGCGACAGATGGGGATCTGTGATCTCTGCCTACACCTCCACAGGAAATCAGGCGTTATATGTATGTATGCGATTTATTTGTGCTGCATAGTTTAAAGTTACCGCTATTTACAATTTTTTATAAAAAACTGCAATATTATCGATAAACTATCGATATCACCCCATCCCTTGACAAAAGGTAGTGACGTGAAATATTTGCCTACTCCTCTACAAGAATAGTCTGTGTTTGTGAATGGCAAGATGGCTGACCACCTGTCACATTGAGTACTGACTATCTGTTCAACACCTGGGTTCGAGGTAGCCATAGAATTACTACCTTCGCAATTGCGGAGATGGAGACCTAAACCTCTGACTACCCCGCAAGGGTTAATGGTCGTGAAGGCGCTTGTCTTTTTTATCTTTGAGTGTACTTATGTCCAACAATGTCCCAAGAAATTTACGCTTATATATTTAAAAAAAATATTAAAATACACACATGTGTAGAATAACAATATTTTTACGAGATGGGTAATGACAAAATCGAAACATTTATGAAAAAAAATTAGGTTTCACCTGAATATAAACTTACTTGTTAAACTATTTACTAAATTATTTATAAATAAATTATCAATGTGTAGAATCAAAAGCAACCCTTGCAAATTCGGAAGGCAAGTGTACGTGTGTACCCATTGAACCGAGTTGGTTCGCTCGACGGCCCAGGCAAATCTAGAATAGAAGAATGGACGAGAAATAGGATTTCACAGGTCACGATTACTTTACAAGCTAAGGTTAGGTGTTAGGTAATGGTGACATGGCTTACCATGTATCATTGAGTACTGACTATCTGGTCAACACGTGGGTTCGAGGTGGTCATAGAATTACTACCTCTGTGATTGCATAGATGGAGATCCTAGCTTCTGACTATCCAGTAAGGGTTAATGGTCGTGAACCCATTTGTTTTTGTCTATAAGGACTAATCTATTACAAGGGATAGGGTATGTAAGTTACAATCTTTATGCTTGTTAGTATAAAAGGGTCAAAAGAGCTCCAGAACTACATCTTTAATGAAAGTAAATTTAGAAAAAACATCTGCATTGAAACTGCAAATCTCGCTTGTTAGTCCCGGACAAGATTTCCCTCAGGCAACTCTTTGAAGTGAAGAAATGAAATGTAAACGCCTGATTTTTTCACTCGAGCAAAATTCAACAGTCCGTAATTGAAACTTGTTGCTACTACAATTAGCCAGGCGTTTGGACCTTAAATTATTTTCCTTTGAGTTGAGATTCTAATATTCCTTGAATCTATTTTCCGCTTTCATTAATTCGTGAACATTGATTTTAGGAAATGATGAATAAATTATTTTCATCTTCCGATATTTATTCCTTTTAAGTATGATAATAATATACCATTAATTAAAGCATTACAATAAGACATAAACAGTCAGATCGACGCTAAATTGAATGAGGATAACGTAAAAAGCATACATAATAACCGTTTTAAAAATGAAGTAATATGTTACTTTTGCTAATCCACTACCAACTACACTCATAGCATATCGTAGTATACACACATACATAAATAGACAGATACATGCATTCACGTCCTTTGATTTCTTTCGGGGTAGACAGAATCTCGGAGATAAAGTCAAATGTTTTTATTGAACATAAGTACAAGTACAGTGCATTCATTGAAAGTGAAAACATTTGCCTGACACTGGTCGTCTCTTAGCATTATAATTATATATTTTTCCTATGATGCTTTATAGCATGAATATTGGGGTTACGATGTCATAATGTTACATTGGTGACAAACTCGAAGCTCATCTCCTTATAGATCCTCACCCCTAGTCCCTTAACCACCTCCTACAACATGCCGGGAAGAACGGCAGCTAGTTACCATTCTTTTTACGTCCCATACTAGCACAGGATCGTAGTATATAACCAGAAATTCATACAACCACGAACGCTAGTTAAATCACGTCAAGTGTCGACCAGTGCCAAGATTTTTGATGTAGGGTGTACTAGCTCAAAGATGTATATTTTAGATACAAGTTAGTTCCGTGCTAGTCCTGGAATGGTTGGTATGTAACCAGTTAGAGCTTTAGAGTTAGTATTATTTTTTGTGATGAAATAGTTTAATGTGGTGATGTGAATGATGTGAATGTGGTTCCCCGAACTAGTAATAGTTAGTGCTTGTAAATGGCGACATAGCTTACCACCTGGCACGTTGAGTACTGACTATCTGGCCAACACAATAGCATTAATACCTTCGCAATTGCGGAGATGTACACCAGAACCTCTGTCTACGACCATTAGCCTTCGTGGGGCAAAGGCTAATGGTCGTGAACGCGTTTTTTATTACTAGTAATGTTCTAGGTACTGTTTGTCACTCTAAATATTTAAATTATACATAATTATATTGTAACAATAATAGGAATATTGTATTGAATTTTATGAGTGTCAATGAATCGAAAGTGGTTTTTAACGGGATAGATGGAGAGCTGTGATATCTACCTATCCCTATACAGATAAACGGGCCTGATGTCAATGTATTTATGTTATATTAATCATTCTACTGAAAAGTATTTAATAGTTAGTAGTAGTAGTTAAAGGCCTATATACCACAGCCATTAACACCTCTAATCTATTGTGTAATGTAAAGCCTTAACACTGTAACTCATCAATATATTTCAAACACATAACTTCCATTCTACTCACGTCCCGGCCTCGCATTCACATAACTCACTGCAACTTGGTAAGGAGCCACAAAATAAGTAGACGCAGGTTTGTAAATCATTGCTCGACTCGACTGCAAGGAGCGGATGAGTCAACTCATAAATATGGCCCCTTAAATGATAGTTTCCGCTACAGTTTGGAATTTCCTGGGAAATATGGAAGATTGCCAGTGCTGTGGCGGATTTATGGCAAGTAATTGATCGGGATTTTAGTGTATCAGCCACTTTACTTGTAGAGTAACAGTTATAGGTTTACATACATACATGTCAAGACCATTTTTCTTGCAGAAAAGTTGGTATTGATTAATAGGATTTATGTCAAATTTATTACTTTTACTTCATTAACCTTATTAATTGAATTATACTAAATATCACACACACATCACAGAGCAATATATTTCAAAACTCCAATAGGTATTCATTTGCTTATATTGTTCCCCGAACGGGTAATAGTTAGTGCTTGTAAATGGCGACATAGCTTACCACCTGTCACATTGAGTACTGACTATCAACACGTGAGTTAGAGGTGGCAATAGAATTATTACCTTCTCAATTTCGGTGCTGGAAATCTGAACTACTGACTAATACTTTTAATGGTCGCGAATACGTTTATCTTTGTCTTTACATGCAATTGTTTTTTCAATTTTAATGCCATACACACATGTATTCATATTCCTTGTCATAAGAAAGTAGTCAGGAACAGGACATCCTATGGTTTGTAAAGCTTAAGTTTCAACCTTTACGACCAATATGTATCGACACTTCATTCAATGGCAGTGCTTAGAAACAATGGTTCATATTATACTGGCTAGTCGCTGTAGAATTTCAAGGAAGATATTAAGAATCAATATCCTTATGAACTTTCCAATAAATTTCCTGGTTGTAACTATATTGTGCTAGTCTGGGACGTTAAAAGAATGCTAACTAGCTGCCGTTCTTCCCGGCATATCATTAGAGGCTATTATGGGACTAGGGGTAAATGGAATCTATTGGATGATGGCTTATTATTCTGTCCACATGATATCACGGCCCTAATATTCATACTAAAAATTAACCAATGAAATATTATGTTGTTTTGGAGGTTATGTCCACCCTGAAAAGGATTAAAGGATATAAATGGATGATAAAATAATATCTACCTGTTGATTCCAAAAGAAAATATTTTCGAGCATTATTGGAATGTTACTGGAAAACTTTTACACAAAAGACAAAGACAAACGCATTCACGACCATTAACCCTTGCTGGGTACAGGTGATAAGCCATGTCGCCATTTACAAACACTAACTATTACCTGCTCGACGAACAGGTAAGTTTCCTCACGATGTTTTCCCACACCGTATAATTCGATGCATTTCGTAAATGCGTTTTTATTACGAAAATGTACATAGAACTAACTAACTGACTATCTAACTAACTGTGGTACATGCTTAAGCGGGATTTGAACACTGTACAAAGCCAAGCTCCAAACAACTAAGCTACGTCGAAAGCTTTTATATACAAAGTATATACCGATTACTAACCCATCACTCAATCGACTCTACTGACTCTTAATAACCATCTACAACATACACAAAAGGCAGCCAGTTATCCGTTTATGTCCCAGACTAGCACAGGATTCGATGTACATAAAATTAGCGAGTATATTTACGCCAATCAGATTACAGGCGTGATCGGAATAAACGTTACTGGGCCCACTGATAGTCAAATAGCCCGAGGCAATATAAATTCGCACCTTTAATAGTCCGTAAATAGTGTGGGCTTAAATTCCGAATATAATTTCGGTATCGAAATGGAATAAATCATTCATATTTATGAGCCTCAGTATTTGCATGTGTTGGCGTGTTG